>OY288277.1:94695913-95273413 GCA_958450335.1 Hibiscus tridactylites | reverse complement strand
TTATTTCATAGAAGAATTAAACACATGGAGAGGTAGGAGTTATTTTTATTCCCTTTAGGTTCTGCAGCAATTCGATTGGAGTTCTTGAATCTTTTTTTCCTTTCCATTCATGTTGAATTATGCTTGAAAATCTGAATTAAGAGATTATTACATGTTAGAATGATTGTGTTTAGAATTTGTACCTTGTTGAAGGAAGTGATGAATTATTTGATTGCAGCAATTCGATTGGAGTTCTTGAATCTTTTTTTCCTTCCCTTTAGGTATGTGCACATCATCCCCTCTGATTTGTAGTTTTTTCTTTGTTCTGAATTATTTCATAGAAGAATCAAACACATGGAGAGGTAGGAATTCCATTTATTCCCTTTAGGATCTGCAGCAATTCGATTGGAGTTCTTGAAGAAAGGTAACTATCTTTTTTTCCTTTCCATTCATGTTGAATTACGCTGGAAATCTGAATTAGAATCTCAAGCTGCTATTAGTGTCATTAGAGGACTGTTATTAGTGTCATTAGAGGACTGTTTTGGAGACTTAAGAAAAGGGGAAGTTCTGTTTTGCTGCTTAGGAAATTGATTTATTATCAAAATGGGCTTTTTCATACTAATATAGCTGGATTCGAGACAGTTTTATATAAACATATGTATAAGAACGTAGATGGGACAGTTTTACTCTAAACATAAAAACATTAAGGGCTGTTTAGAATAATTATGAAGTACATTGGATTGATTTGAATGAGTATAAATGTACACATGGCAAAGTGGAACTGTTTTGTATTAAAGTGATCAATTGTGGACTGTGTTGGTGATAATAAGGACCTAAGCATATTAGAGGCTGTTTTGTGAATGATTAAAAGCAGGGGAATGTTCTGAAAGTATGTATGAAGACTGCTTTGAGTAAATATGATTATGAGTGGATTGTTTTGTGTATGTGTTTGTGTATCTAAACAAATGAAATTGTTAAACATGCTTAAAGAACATTAATGGATTGAGTTTTTGAATGTAAATTAGATTGCTTTGCTTAATTATGTTGCTGGTGGGATGTTTGTGTGATACTATATGTGTTCATAGGTAGCTGAACAAATAAAGGTTGTGATTTAGATCGAGGAAGGAGTGTGATTGACCGGTACTGTGAGTACCATTTATTTTGGTGACAATTTGGTTGGGGATTCGTGTACCTAGGCTGTAATTCGATTCTCTAGGCTATGTTCAAATACAAATAATGAGTGATATAATGAAATCTTCAAGCAAAATTGAAGAGAGTAGCAATAATTATACATGATAAGAAATTATTTCTTTACTATGATGCATTGGAACTGAAATTTCATATGTAACGGTGCACTTACATCACCTTCTATGATGGGTTACGCTTATTATCTTCTATGATAGGGAATCTAGGCCTATGTCTTGGTGTGCATTGCATGTGTGATGATAATAGATCCATGTCTATATGATGCTATACTTGTTTCCAAATAGGACAAAGAATTAAGTCTATAATATGATACGATTGGTGCCTAATTGATAATTGATCAAGACTAGATATGTTCATAACTTTTTCGATAAGACATAAATCTATACTCTTTATGTTAATCGGTTATTACATAGTGAAACAATAAAAAATTTGTAAGTCATGGTAGTGAATCCTTTCAATAACTTATATAACAAATAAACCATACACATAGTTATATGTAGTGTTATGTTCAAAATATGAAAACGCAGTTTCGGATATACAACAGTGTAATCGTGATTAAGAATGTTTTTTTTGAAGAACTGCATTAACATTCTGGACTGTTTTATCAGTGTATATAAAATATAAGGGTTAAAAATCTGTTTGTATTATCTTTATAACAGTGGACTGTTTTGATTTTATACACACACTAGCTGTAAAATGTGTTTTTGAGTGCAGAATTTAAAAGCCGTAAACTGAGTTTTTTTGGAAACGGGATTTAAATTGCTACAAACTGCTTTTATAATACAAAAGTTTGGTGATGTTTAATTAATGAGATATGGTTAAAAATTGGTTTAAGTCATTCACGAATTAATGGTGCAATAATGGTTTAAGCAAAGTAGTGTACAAGAAGGATAGACTCGCTTCCAATAGGATGTACAACCCGAAGGCCAGTGGATGGTTTCCTCCTCCTGTGGGGTATTACAAAATGAATGTTGATGGAGCTGTGGTAAGTGACTGGAAGAAAGGTGGTATTGGAGGATTGCTTAGGGACTCTAACAGTAAAATACTGATATGCTTTGCTAACTCGATAGGGCCTGGCCCTCCGATTCTAGCTGAGTTAAAAGCTATTAAAAGGGGGTTGGGTCTGTTTTTCGAGTCAGTTTGGAGCCCGAAGGGACGCCTTATACTGGAGAGTGACTGCTCGGTGGCTTTGGAGTGGATCAAGGATCGTGTACCTTGCCCTCCATGTTATGGGAGTATCGTTAGGGACATAAGGTCTCAGGTGATAGATAGGAATGTCATTTGCTGTCTAATTGCTAGGAGTAGCAATTGTAAAGCTGATGAACTTGCTAAAAAGGGGATTGGGTGAGTGAGTAAGGGATGTAGGTTGTAATGGAATGGCAGGGAACCAGTTGTATTTCTATGTACTGAACCTATTATGAATAAAATTTGAGGCACTCTTTTCCTCCTTCCACTGACTGCCGATCCCCTTACAAGGGTTTCGGACAGTTATGAAGGGGGTTTTTAATGAGGCCTCCCTTTCTTATCAAAAAAAAAAGAAAGTTTGTAAATTAGGCGATGAAACATGAATGGTAGCTTGAATAATAAATAAGATTCCAATTGAAGATTTATCGGGGGAAATAGATATGCCTTATTCGAATGCATATATGCATATGAACATACTTAATTTCAGCCATTCATTTAGACAAGTAATTTGTTTGGTTTAATGCCTTGCCTTAGGTTGGATGTGTCCTTATCCAAGCTTAGTATTGCATGTATAAAATTAATGAACCTAGTGAAGGAAGTATTAATGTTTCTTTTATTAGTTACTTGAACTACCTCACTAAGAAATTATACTTACTCAACCCTCCACCTTTTTTTCCAGGTTAAGTTGTTTCGGCTAGTCCCAAATTGCTTTCGGTTAGCTGATTGAACTTGAAACTAGATCACAAGATTTCGAGAAGTGTGTACAACAACTTCTTGGAATTACTCCTACTAGGTGGCACATGTCTGTTAGTTATGCATAGTGCATTTAGTCTCCCCTATATTGATTACATGTGTGTATAAGTTCTTTAAGTAGTGATTGTTATTTGTAAAGACATTATAATCCTTATGGTTGTTGGTTAATTTTGGTTATCATTGCTATATGTTTGAATGACTAGTTGGTTGTTAAGTTAAGATGGAATAAGACTAAATGTTTAGGTAAGTAACAAAGTTATGCCTCACGGAGTTATAAAATGAATAATCAGGTTTAGGACCTAAATAGTAGTGTTCGAAAGTTTGCTAGATGCTCAAGTTAAGTTACTAAATTTGAAGGGTATTTGAGAATTAGATAATGTGAATTTGGCACTTGACTCTTAAGTGTAATTAAAATGTACAAGCTTTAATAATATTTTGTATTGCTTGTTTATCCATGTGTGAAACTGAATGGATTTTAAGTTAATCTCAACCTTTAAATTTACATTCCAATAAAGAAGAATCTAGTTAATTTGAACAATGTGATTGAGGTCAAAACACCAATACCTTGTAGATATCTATGATGTTAGGGTATAAACGAGTAGTGTAATTCTATTCACCCTCAATCATTTTTTGTTTCTGTCAAACAAGTTCCATGGTGCATTTTTTAAAGTGATTTTCATGCACCGAAACTTGTACTAATAATAAGACTTGATATGCGCTGGCAATAGTGTGTTATACTCAATGTATGAGCTTTCTTGATTGATTGTGAATGCTTTTGAAAGTTTTGAGATTATCTTGAATTTTTTGTGTTAGCTTTGTAGAAAAGTGTAAGTCTTTGCTTGTTCGTCGAAATGGTAAGCAAACTGAAAATCTTACAATGCATGGCACTGCAGGGCAGAGGGTCTAATTTTGCATGATAATAAATGGTAAGCAAACTGAAATTTGGGATGAATTAGATGTTAGATTGTTTCAAGTTTAGTTTAATGGTTTTAATGTTGCATTAGGTTAAATATTGCTTTGCTACACATCATGCCCCTATATTGCAGTGAGCAAGGAACACGCAAAGTAGAATCAACGGAAAAAGCGAAGAAAACTGCATATGTGCACATAGAATATGATAGTCCGGAGACGTCGCCTTTACGGACTTAGGACTCAAGTGGAAAGCAAAGCATTTGCTCTGGTAAGTTTAAAATTATTATGTTTTCCAGCAATGCAACCTTTGCCGTACGTTTATTGCCTCCAAATTTCATGCTTCGTATATAAATATATGACTACTAAAATAAAGACTGATCTAAATTACGTGAAAAACAAGCTACATATGGGTAAAATTGTGAACTTAAGTTAAGTGTCATTTATTTATACAGAAACCATCAAATGCCAAGCTCACTGGTAATTATGTTAAGATCCACGACAATAATTACCCTTTTTCTTGTTTGGGTAAAAGAAAAAAACACATAATGGTGATGGTTGGAATGTGGAGCTTGTTCACACGCCCTTTACTTAATTACTTGGGAGGATATATCACAAGATGTTTCTCTGAACTCAAGACTAGCAGTGTATAAATTAGATAGGTTAGCATTTAGAAAATTAGTTTCAGCTAGGTAAAGCTAATGAAATTAGTTAACAGTGTAGATTCATTTGTTATGATGTTAAGGCCATTGGGGACTCGTTCTGTTTGGGATTACCGAAGGATTCAGTACCTGGACTGATTGGCCCATATAGTTATGCCTTGCATTTTTGTCGTATATATATTATGTTGTTCAGTTCAATTAATCTGCGTAGTCCATGTTGTCAATTCTCTGTTTCACGCTTTTATACAACTGACTTTCTTTGTCTTCATTTCAGATAATTCAAGACGTTAGGATTCAATCCACATTCCGAGGAGTCCCGATGGTGTGCGGAAAAACATTGCAATGTAATCACATCCCGCAATGGTAAATGGCTGGACGTAGCATCTGATGGGAACACATAATGAGGAAGAACAAAACAAGGCTGATGAGAAATTTGTTTTTGCATAGTTTTTTTTCTTGAAAGTTGAATTGCATTGCATTAGCCATAAATGGTATCATCGATTACAAAGCATGAAATACAATCCGACACATCATAAGAGAAATTAAAAGGTTGATTACAGCTCAGTATCCAATGTGTTAGAGAGTGCGCAACCCTATTTGCTTCATGACCTATGCCCTTAACTTTGAAACTGGCGTGGTTGGCAAAGATGGCATGTGCATCGAGCAGGCGTGCGACAGTGATTGATCTGTCTAGCTTCTCAGCAACCAGCTTGTTCACAATCGCCATGGAGTCTCCTTCAATGATCACGGTATGCCATCCATTCTCCTCGACTACTTGAAGGGTGAAGGCACATACATCGGCGGTCTTGGCGGTGTGCGCCCCATGCTGCTTGTGAGCTCTCGCGTCAAGGATCAAGCCATTGAAGTTAAAGGCTATTGCTCCAATTGAGGCAACCCTCAAGTTTGCAATGAATGCTACATCGACATTCACATTAATGGTGTCCTCGTGTGGTCTAGTCCGTCGGTGGTTCAGTTACAAGAGACCAGGATGCTTGTGGCCTCGTGTGCGGTAGTGTAGTCCGTTGCAATCAGTTGGGCATAAAACACCATGGCTCAGGCCGGGAGATTCTTGTTCTTATGAACAAGTTTGTTTCTCCGGTTCCCCAAGTTCCACAACAAGATAATGAGGAGAGTGAAATGGCCCTTGTCCAAAGATTTGAGTGAAGCTTCCAACCAATCTTTGCAACTCGAGAAAGGGCCACTTTGTAAGGAGGTCGATAATCCACAGAGGTCGAAGGCTTAAACTGTGTTGGGGTTTCCCAAGCCCCGGTAGTTCCAAAATAGGGATTTCATTGCTCCTGATGGGCCTTGGAAACGACCTCCACCGATACAGGTGCCTTGAGAGGGGACAACACCTCTTGACCAATTTCTACACCGTCCGAGGTTGGGCAAGACATAGATTTTTCCTTCTTAGTTTTCTTCGAGCTGCTACCTTCTAATTTTCCCTTCAACAATCGCTTCGCACTTTTGAGCTCAGATGCCAAGGTGGAAGGATGCTTAGGCTTATCAGAGGTAACAACCAAGTTATTCTCAATTTTGTACGCTATCTTCACTTTCCCCGGTTGCTTCACTATCTTTGCCTTTCAAATTCTTATCAGACACCGATGCTTCACCTTTTGATACGTACACAATCCGTGAACGAGTTTTCCTTTTGGTGAAGTCGTTTGACTTTGGAAGTTCCACCCTAAGCCAATCGCCAAATTAGAAAGGGGGAAAGTCCCCCTTTTGAAGATTCGGACAGAGTTGATGCTCGTGTCCAATGACACCACAAAAGAAACAAAATCATGGAAGTCTATCATATTTATCCATACAAAATCGAGGTTGTCCGATTGTGATATTCCTCCCCATAGCCGTGCATCTTTTAAGAGGCTTGCTACAATGAATCTCAAGCCTTTTCTTGAGATATTCTCTCGTGCATCCATTCTTCTCAAGCAAATCAGTGGCAATACTTTTCCCAAACTTGTTCCCAATGGCTTCTCCAACCTTGCTCGTCATGAATCCTAAGGGCACAGCATAGATGCGGATCCAAATTGGGAGAGGATGGAAATCATAGTCCTTTGGGCTGAGCATCCTATCAAAATGTTTGAGGGCAAGTAATTCCCCATCAAAGGTCGATAGGCATCGACCGAGATCGAAATCTTTGTCTTCCACTTTCTTGAACTTGAATAAAAACATATTAGGGCCTAGGGCCATGGGTTATCCAAGGGATGCTCTTTACAAATTGAGAAGTAAATTCTGATGAGCATGGGGCCATCGACAATTCGTGGAGACACAAGCTTCCCCACCACCTATTTTTCTTCCCCCCACAACCGGCTCTTTTCCTAACTCTTCAATATCACCAAATACATTGAGCTCTTCCTCGGTGAACTAGAGACTTGCCATTTGTTTAGCAAGGTCATTAGATGATTCTTCCATGAGAGACAAGTTCGGATGAAATGCAGCCAAGAGGAGAGAGAAGTGTTCAAGTAATACAAAGATTTTCCCACAAGGGTCACAAGGGGGAGGATAAACCCATACAAACCCTTCTTGTCCGGTCTCCAATCCACAAGGGACAAAAACACTTTTCATTTAATGACCCACAACTTTTAACTTTTTTAATAGCTACAAGAAAAACCAATTCCAACAAAACTGCCAACTGCCGGTTGGTTGAACCAGAAAAACAATTTCCAATTTCGGCAAAGATCCTGCTGCACCCAAGGGTCAACTTCTCGGGCCTTGTTTCCCTGCAGCTGCAGATTGCTGCCTCAAATTTGTTTGACCAAGGGCGGGAAAGCCACAAAAGGATAAGGCTCTCTCCACACGTGAGTCCACCCTCCCACGTGCTTGTCTTCAACCTTAGGACACTAGATCGAACAAACCAGCCACCAGATAAAATTAAAATCACTGCCCCACCAAGCACCTCTGGCAACCGTGTGGCATCCAAGAGCCATCTTCGCTGGCGCCCAGTCACCAAATCGCACCCGATGGGGGTCAGAAGGGGGGGGGGGGTTGCGAATCACTACTCCCTAAAGAGATAAAAACTTTGCCGAACTGCTCCCAATAGAAATTGATATGTCTGAAATGGGGACATTTTTCCTCTCCGCCCTGCTAGTCTCCACCCAAGGGCATGTCTGCTGCCCAATATCTGTGAAGCTGTTGGCCACCTAGGGGACCCGTTTTCCCACCAAACTGTGCACCGCTGCCACCCCATGAGGCCACCCATCAGAGCTTCCTAACCCCACATCGAGACCCCCTAAAGAGCTAAGAAAACTTGCTGGAACTGCTCCCAGAAAACACTGCCACGACTGAAAATGGGACGTTCCGCTCCCCACATCGGAAAACCTTAGAACCCAACCATGAAAAACAAGCCCTACCCCATACTCTTTTCCAATTATACCATGTTCTAGTAGTAAAGGTGCCAGAAGAATGGTGATCCTAAACAAAAATATCCCTCTGAACTGGAGCAATAGGGCAACCTGAAATCCTCTCTGCACCCACATGAGAAAACTGACTCTCAACTTTCCTAGCATCCCATCTAGCTTCATCTTGTACCATGAACTCTCCACAAACAACAAGTTGAATAATGTCATCAAGATAATTGCCTTCCAAAGTAATTACCGAGTCTCCTCCCCATTTTTCTTTGAATATAGGAATCTGACTATTGATACTAATTCTAGCATGAAATTCCACCTTCAACATCTCTTTTGCCTTGAAAATGCTGCTCCACACAAATGAAGGTTTGTCATGGGCTTTTGCATCAAGAATAGACCCATTAGGGAAGTATTTAACCGATAGAACTTTATAACAGGAGGAGTCTTTGAATGATAGCAACCTCCAAACTTGGTTCCCAAGCAAAGCCATATTAAACATGTTCAAGTCCTTCAAACCATGTCCCCCAAACTTCTTTGGCCTACAAAGTTTGTTCCAAGCCACATAAGCCCATCCTCTTTCATTTGCCTTGCCCAACCACCAAAAGGATCACATATTAGTGACAATGGGATCGATAATACAATCTGGTAGGGGAGCGCATCCAATGCATAAGTTGGGAGTGCTTGAGCCACGACTTTCAAAAGAATTTCTCGGCCACCAAAGGACAACATATTCTTTGTCCACCCTCTTACTCTCTTATCCACCTTGAACAAAAATCCCAATGCATCAGTTTTGTTCTTACAAACAATTAGGGGTAACCCTAAGTAACACCCTACATCCGTTTCCTCCCTCATTCTAAGTGCATCTCTAATAAGGCCTTTATTGTGATCCAACATCACGTTGCTAAAATAAATGGACTTGTCCACATTCACTTTTTGCCCTGAAGATTCCTCATAGACTTGTAAAACCTCCTTTAACCTTGTCGCTTCCTAAACAAAATTTTTGATGAATATCAAACTATCATCCGTATAAAAGAGATAATTAACCAAAGGACCATGCATACTTGCTTTTATTCCCTTGATTCTTCATTCTTCATTCTTCATGTTCTTTCAAAAGAAGAGCTGAAATACCTTGAGAGCAAAACAGAAACAGATAATGCGATAAAGGGTCTCTCTGTCGAATCCCCCTTCCTGGCCTGAACTCACTAGACAGTTTACCATTAATTCTCAAGTAGAAGGAAACATAAGTAACACATGACATAACCAAATCCACCCACTGTTGTGCAAAACCAAGTTTCAACATCACATCATATAAGAAATGCCATTCAACCCTGTCATAAGCTTCTTCCATATCCAATTTCACAACATCACCCTTATTGGGACCACTCATGTGCAACAACCACATAACAAATAATGCATCAACCACATTACATTGGCAAATAATACATCAACTCATGTACAACAACCACATTAAATTGGCAAAGGTTTTTCCATATCCATGTAGACATTATTTTTTTGAGGAAAAAGCATAAGCTAAATATCATTAACTGTCGAAAATGGCATCATCAACCAACAAATTCACAATACAATCTGGGGTATCGAAAGAAAAAATAAACGAGCCAGTACAAGTGAAAATCCAATGGGCCAGTTCGTGGGCAACTCTATTTGCCTCTCTACAAACATAACAAATGGAAAAAGCATGGTTATTGGCCATGATCAACTTGGCTTCTTCAAGAACTGTAGAGACTATAGATCTGTCCGGAAGGTTGGAGAGCAATCTGTTCACTACACTTTGACAACCCCCTTCAATGATCACCCGAAGCCATCCATTACCAGCAGCCATCTTCAGCCCTTCCACAAAGGCCAGAGCTTCCACCATTTCAGCCGTGAATGTGCCTGAAAGGACCGCAACATATCCATCCACCATCAAACCATAATGATCTCTAGCCACAACTCCAATAGAAGCAGCACCAGTGCTTGGTGAAAAAGCTCAATCCACATTGATTTTAAACACAACTTCAGGGGGCATCTCCAATTTTTGGACTTGTTAACAACATTTTGATATATTGTGAAGTCATTTGCGTCAAAATAATCAGTAACAAGAAGCTGCACATAGTCAATAACCACACTAGCAGGCAGAAGCACATATTTATGAATCAGAGAATTTCTTCTATTCAATAAATTCTAGAGCAACACAACCAAAAAGGTAAACTGATCCTGGTTCATCATATTCAAGCAAGCTTCCAACCACTGTCTACAGTTAAAATTAGGATTCATTGGGATTAAAGACATTAAACGACACATATTAAACACATCAGTAACATGAGGACAATCCCTAAAAGCATGCATCAAGGATTCAATGGACCTAGAACACATAGGGCAGACACCATTCCCAATATAATAGCTGCCCCCTTATTTGGGCCACTCCTAGCACTTTTTAAATAATGAATTAACGCATGAGCCACCAAGACATTATCAGAGATAAGCCTATTCTAAAAAAAGGCAGACTGATTCTCAGAAATACAAACATGCATCACATTCTTCATCCTATTAACAATGACTTTTGACACAGTTTTATAAACCACTGTACACAAACTTATGGGCCTAAACCGTTTAATCAGGGTAGGTTTAACTAATTTTGGAATCAAGACAATGAGTGGTTTGTTAACATCAGACAAAGGAACTTTCCCCTCAACCAAATCAAGACACAATTTAGTAAAATCAGGACCAACAACATGCCAAAATTTCCTAAAGAAAGAAGATGGGAAATCATCTATACTTGGTGCTTTTGAAGGATGGATTTGAAGGAAAGCCACTCTTACTTCCCTTGCATTTAATTCCGAGCACAAAGAGGCATTCATAGATGGTGTAACACAATGCTTGACTGCATCCAGGATATGGTCGGAAGAAGTGGTACCATTGGATTGGAAAAGTTGTGAGAAGAACCCTTGAGCAATCCCAAATACTGAGTCTTCATCAGTTTTCCAGTTTCTATCTACATCAGTCAAACCCTTAACAAAGTTCTTTTCCCTCCTCCTATTGGCTTTTGCATGGAAAAAAGAGGTGTTTCTATCCCTTCCTTAAGCCAAAACACCCTTGATCTTTGCCTCCAGTAAATTTCTTCTCTGTCTAACAACACCTTCAGATCTCTTTTTGCAGCATTCAGTTCTTGGATAACTTGATCAGAAACAGTACAATTCAGTAGGTATTCAATTCTCTCTCTCTCAAAATCTTTTCCCTCTTTTGACATCTCATCCTTTTGTCTTTCTGCCACCATTTGAGTCCCTCCCCCACAACATTAAGTTTTTCCAAGGTTGAGCCAAAAGAATTGTTCCAGAAATTCATTATAGATTCCTCACAATCAGGCTCATTTGCCCAACAACTCTCAAATATGAAGTAATCTTCCAATTTGGTTTGATTGTTGACCAAGGTTTCAGTGTCAATGAGGATGAAGTGATGACCTGAATAAGGGGAGTATTCAGAACAAACATCACCTCGACCAAATTTGTTCAACCAAGGGATTGAAGCCACAAACCAATCCAGCCTTTCCTTAACCATATTTTCTGGTTTTGATCAACAGTGCCAGGTGAACCAGCCTCTATTAGGTTAAATGTCCCATAAACCATTTCTTTCCAAAGCTTCTCTAAATCTGTCAATCTCCACCCTTGGCTTCCTCCTACCCCCTTCTTTCTCACTAAAATCTAGTATCTCGTTCATATCCCCTCAATTATCTAGGGAAAATATGACCCATCCTTTAAAGAATCCAACAAATCCCAATCTTCCTTCTTCCTTGGTCTATTGCAAGTACCATAGAATCCTGTGAATCTGAACCAGCAATCTCCATGGTCAACTTCAACATCAATGTGGGGATTAGAGAAAGACAATACGTTAACATTCACTCCTTCCTTCTAGAGCATCATAAGACCCATATAAGCCTTAGATCTTTCCACCAAAAAATTACCCCACATATTTACTCTCCTTTTCAAATCTTCAGCTTTCCTCTTATTCAATCTGGTGTCACTCAAGAACACTACACTGGGACCTTTCGAGGACAAGATCTGTCCCAAAGTTCGAACTGTCTCAGGGTTCCCAAGCCCTTGACAGTTCTAGCATAACAACTTCATGGCTCTCGGCGGAGCTGAGTCTCAGCCTCCACCGTTGGTTTAGGGGTTTTGATGGGTGACAGGGCCTCAACACCACCCTCCAGAGTGTTGGACACAGTAGCTGAACATGATCTTGTTTTCTTTGGACCAAAAGGATGGCAAACTTCATTTTTTCCTTGAAGGGACCTCTTGTGACTTCTGTTTTTTGTAGCAGAAATAGATATAGTTTTCCCCTTCCATTAATTAACTCCCAAAACTAATTCATTGTCTCCCATTGCCTCCAAAGGTTTCTTCCCATAATCAGACTTTCCAGCATTACTACCATAGTGGAAGATCCCAAGCTTTGGAACTGTGTTTGAGACCTTTGGCTTGAAAGCTACCTTCAACCAAGGTCCATATTGAAAGGGTCCATTAATGAACTCAGCTGGTACAAAAGAACATGATCCAACTTCATGCCCAATTAAGCCACATCAGAAACAGAAATGTGGTAGCCTCTCATACCAGGCTATGCAGATCCTAGGGGCCCCATTAGGCATTTTACCAAAATGCCTAATTCTCCTAAGAGATTGGGAGATATTAATATCAGCTATAACCCTCATATATTCCCCCATTCTCCCATCCCCTCTCCTTAAATCTGCACTCAAGCAATTCCAAATCTCCCTCCAATCGATCTTCCAACGTCCACAGTCATGCCCACTAGAGGAAGATTATAAATTCTAATCTAGATTGCCAAGGAAGTGAAATCATACTCACTAGGACTCATGTTACCATCAAATGGTTTCAACGCAAGTAAATCTCCACTAAAAGACCATGCTACTCGATCCAGAACATAATCATGATCATCAAGATTTTTAAACTTAAACAGGAACATATTAGCCCCTAGCTCAACAACATCCTCAAGGGGTTGACTCTTCCACACAAAAAAAAACCCTAATTAGCAGAGACCCATCAACAGTAGCAGGAGTAATAAGCTTACCAACTAACCATTTCTCAGACCCCGACATTTCAGACTGAAGAAGGTTCTCAGCTTCATCGATATCAATCAGCTCTTCATCCGTAAATTTCAGCTCACTCAGCATCTTTTCTACCTCTTCTTCCATCGACGCCATTTCTCTACCAAACTTTCCCAGAAAACTCCTTCCTCTGTCCCAGCAAGCTCTCCGAAACAGTAATGAAAATGAAAAGTCCTAAGCAATGTTCCTTCCCCCATTGCGACCGAAAAACCCCAAATCACAATTAGGTCGAGCCGCAAACTTCAGAAATGTAAAAGACATTTTTCTCCTTCTTTGATACGCCCAGGGAAATTTGAAGATAAGGGTAAAAGGGACAAAACCCCCTTTTAATGAAACGAGGTGTTTCATGCTCTCAACGATTAAAAAGGAAAAACTCAATTTTGAACCCCTCATGACCATTGCGACATAAGGCCCCACCTCTGAGAATCAGCACCACGTGTCTTCCCACGGGACGCTCTGGGACTGCACTGCAGGCCATTCCCAGAGAATGTTCCCCCGACACCCGTAATGACCTCGTAAATGCGCGCACCCAAAGGTCAGACATCTCGAAATTCCGCGCGCCCAATCCCGAAACCTCGGACGCCTTTCCCAGCCATCCCATGCACAAACAGACAAAACCCCTTTACACGTCACCATCTTCAACCTCTCGCCCTACATTTCGTCAAACACCCTGTAAACAAAAAATTCCATAAAATTTTTTTCCACCAAAACTTCAATCAACACATAATCCTCAGCACCATAAACCCACTTTTTAAACACTCCTCTTCCATCATCTTCCTCTCCCCACCATAACAACCAAAAACAAACCTGCCCAGACCCATCATCTACACAGATCAGAACCAACAGAAACCCCAAAATCATAAACCTTGTTACAACAACCCTGTTATGAAACTTAACCTCAAACCTCAGCCATTTCCAATCCGTGGTACCATCTCCATGAACCAGACCCTGCAAAGCAAACAAAAACCAAGAATTAGAACGACACCAACCATTAGTGCCTCCGAAGTGCCCATCGTTCCAAACCTGACTACAGGGGCAACACAAGTGCCTAACGCCGTCACACGGCCTACCTAGAAACACCTCTCCCCGGTCGGAAAGAGAGCGGACTCTCATCGGAGCAAGCGACGTACAAAAGACATATCCATGTAGACATTTTTTTACCTTGTCTGAAATGGGGACAATTTTCCTCGACACCATGTTAAAGGCCACCCAAGAGCCTGATTACTTCCCAAGTTGTACGAAGCTGTCGCACCATGAGGCCACCCAACGCTGCTGCTTAACCATACATCACCCCCTAAAGAGCTAAAAATACAAGCCAAAACTACTACCAAAAGATATCTCGTGTCTAAAAAGGGGACATTTCTTCCCCGCACCCTATTGGTGGCCACACAAGGGCATGATTTCTTCCCATGGTGTGCGGATTCTACAAAGAAAAACCCCCCAAGTATGTGTCTCAGACCCATCACCGCTACTTGAGACCAACCAAGTAAACCAACCCATTTGGTAACCCTTTTTCCAATCTCTTGTCGATCTTCCAAGGCCATGCTTCAAATATGATCCTGTATAAAGAGAGACAAATGAGAACTTAGACAACATCAAAAAATTCCTTCAAAACCATGACCATCGTTCCAACCCCGACAGTGGAGGCGACATGGGTTTCTACGGCCATGGGGTGGCCGAGCTAGCCTCACCTACCTATGAGCAGGGGTTAGCCAGACCCTACACTCGCACATTGGTGCTGAAAAAAATAAAGGGATTGAAAACCACCTTAAGATTCTAGAGAGACATTAGAGGATTTTCTTTCACTAAACTCCCCCTTGTTTCCACATAGAAAACTTGTAAGAAAGGGAATTTGTGCATTTCTCATCCAATTCAACCAACATTGTCACAACAAGGCTGCTTGGGTGACAACCACCACCATTCGCACAAAGATTTTAGTATAGTAAACAAGATCATCAATTCAAAAAGTTCTTTGTTATGGTTAATCAACTCTAGTTCAATATTCCTTTGGTTGAAGATTTGGTTCAAATACCTAACTATGAAAAATTCATGAAGGAATTTTTGTCAAACAAGAAAAGGTTATATGAATTCCAAACGGTTACACCTACTGATGGGTCCATCGCAATCTTGACCAGCAAATTACCACAGAAACATAAAGATTTGGAGAGTTTCAACATTTCTTGTGTTATTTAAACTCATTACATTGGCAAAGCATGATGTGACAGTGGAGCTAGCATAAATTTGAGGCCTATATCGATTTTTAGGTAGATATGAATTGGTAACGCAAGACCGACCACAATTACTTTGCATCTACCAGATCACAACATAGTTCATCCTAAAGATAAAATTTATGACATTTTGGTACGTGTTAATAAATTTATTTTTCTCATGGATTTCATTATCCTAGATTGTGAAGTGGACAAGGAAGTCCTTATCATTCTCTAGGTCAACATTTCTTTGCAATGAGGAGAACATTAATATGTAGTTCACAAAGTTGAACTTACAGTATGTCTCACTGATCATCAAGTCACATTCAACATATTTGATCCTTCAAAGTGTAAAGACATAGATGAGTGTAATGCTACAGATATTTTGGAGGAGATTATGCAACTTGAATTTAGTGGAAGCCAATGCAATGATGAGTCCAACATTTTGGAGAATGTATATCGACACAAATTTGGAAGAATGTGAGGATGTTGTGGAGACATGCATAATTGAGAACAAAATCTTTGGTTTTGATGGAACAATAATCCAAATATTTTAATCCTTTAATAGAAGAACCTCCAATACGTTTAGTCATTCCTTCCTTAATAACCCTTTTGTGTTAACAATGTGATGTTTTTAGAAGGAAATATGAAAGATACTCTTCCTAATAAGGGTTTTACAACTGATGCCACGATAGAGAGAATGATTTGAGAAATTCCCGTGAAGATGGATATGGGAAAAGGGAAAGCTCTGACTGTTGCACAAATGAAGGATGTTGCCCTAAAGTTTGCATCTAGCTCTTATCACAGAATGGATGCCACTATGACGAAAACATTCAAGTATATTTTGGCGGTGCATGACATGATGAGGCTATAACAATTCAAGATGATTGTTACTCTTGATAAAGTGGAAGCAAATGAAACCACTTAGTTTCAATATGACAAGGCGTGTTACTAGGCCTTGGTTGCAACATTGAAATAATTCTCACCACAACCACTTCCAAAAATCCTTTAATTCCCTATTGGATTACTTCCCAAACCAAAAGCACTAGAGGAAAGCCCTAAGGATAGAATGAGCAATGCCATTACATATCAAGAAGTAGAAGCTATTGTAGCAACTAAGCAGACTATTGATGAAGAACAATGTCACCATGAAGAAGAAGATGTTGTGACTACAAAGAATGATGTTGCGGAATAAGGTGTAGCTAAAGAGGAAAAGACTATTGAGACTCAAACTTTTTTCAATGATGATGAAGAAGCTGTACTTGCTACTAAAATCATGGAAAATATCTATGTTGTGGTTTCTAAGATAATTGAATCTAAAGAAGATGGTCTTGTTGATGAAGAAGATGTAGACATAGAGAGTATCAACCATATAATCCACTATAGAACCAAAAACAAATGTCACTACATATATCATAATAGAGACATAGGATACTGAGAGAATGATATTTGAGCCTTTAGCTGAGCTAACAAAACAAAAATCTGCTAAAGATGAAAAGGAAATTGAAACAAATCCTTTTTTCCATTCAAGTGTATGTACCTCCACCATTCCCGTCAAATGTGCCTCCGTCTAATAGAGATGGTGAGGATATTCCTATTGTGGATACACAGATGGATGTAGAGGGCATAAAAACACCAAGAAAGAAAAGCGAAAATGAAATGACTTGGGCAACCATGAGAAAAAGAAGAGTAAGAATAAGCATGCATTTCAAACTATGAGATGGATATAAAAATTTGTTGGGAAATTATTTCGATATAACAAATGAAAGATGTTTTTTGTAAGAGTTTTTGACTTGTACAAATAGTTTAAATGCTTCAAATGCCCACATATACGAAGTTTCTTAGGGATATAATCTCCAAGAAGAAGACGATGGAAGATTATGAGATGATTGCTACAACATAAGAGTATTTTGCTGTGTTGAACAACATTTCACCAAAGATGAAAGACCCCGACAGTTTCATAATCCAATGCTCAATATGCAACAATTTTGTGGGGATACCCAAGTCAATATTTATGAAGTTAAGAATAGGAAATGCTAAGCCCACCATAATAATTTTTAAATTGGAAGACCGATCCTAAGTTTGTCCCGAGCAAAGGATGAAAGACATACTAGTGAGAGTTAACAAATTTGTCTTTCATGTCGACTTCATCATCCTAGACTGTGATGCAGATGAAAAATGCTCCCATCATTTTTGGTAGACCATTTTTAGCTACAAGCCAAATTCTAATAGATTGCGGAAGGGGACAATTCACTATGAGAGTGAATGATCAAAGGGTAACCCCCAAAATCTTTAAAACTTAAAACTATGCTAATGAATTTGAATAATGTCAACTTCTTCTCTAATGCAACTTTCCTCCTCGTTTAACCCCCAATGTCTTCAATGCCCTTCAAGTATGCTAATGAATTTAAAGTATACTTTAAAGTATGCATATTCTCAATTTCAACTTTCCTCCTCGTTTAACCCATAGAGTTTCATTTTTTTCATATTAAAGCTCAACTTGGATGCAAGTTAAAAAACTCTAATAAATCTCTTGATATTAGACACGTTCTCATGAGTGGCCTCACCAAACATAATTAAATCATCAACAAAATGGAGATGGTGAAACCATATTCCCTACTTCGACACCCTTTATTACCTTAGATTCCACAACTGTATGAATTCGAACACTCAATGCTACACCGATAATGTTGAACAGTAAAGGCAACAACAGAAAACCCTATCTCATGCCTCTACTGATGGGAAACATTTTGGATGGGGCACCATTTATCAAAACTGAGATCGGTGTCGTCGATAAACATATATTGATTCATCTACTCCATTTGGAATCGAACCTCATTCTTTGCTGTACATAATCCAAAAAGTCCAATCCATAGTGTCATATGCGTTTTTGGAATCAACTTTAAACACGATCGCCTCTATTTTGTTACACCTAAGCTCATCGATGACCTCCTTTGCTATTAAAGACCAATCTTGGATTTGTTTGCTTAGGGTAAAACCGAATTGATTTGTAGCTACGACCTCGTTTATTCATCTCGATAACCTCTTGGAGAGGACTCTTGCTAAAATCTTATATAGGCTACTTACTAACTAAAGAGATAGACATGTAGTCTTCGATTAAGGCTAGATCAGATTTCTTAGAGATTAAGGTGATAAAGGAATGGTTGATTGATTTGTCCTTTACTTTGCCCTTCTAAAACTCTAGTACTTTTCCCTTGAGAGATGGCCATTTTTTTAGAAGTCCAAAGTAAAGCCATCAGGGCCGGGTGCTCTATTACCGTCCACAGAATGAATGACTTCCAAATTTCTTCCGCCGTAAAAGGAGCTTCAAGATCTCTACCAGACTCGACACTAAGGAGCTTGAACACACCACCAAAACTTGTAATAAGCAGAGTATTGGATCAGTTACAGCTTTGACTAAAATGATCCAAAAAAGCCTTCACAATAAGATCACGTTCTTCCAGCACAGTGTTTCCAACTTTTGGGGATACAAATGTATTCCTGCTTTTTCTCTTATACACATATAGGTGAAAAAACTAAGTGTTTGATGCCCTCAGAGAACCGTTTTAGCCGCAATTTCTGGATCCACTCTCTCTCATCTCTTTTGTACCATTCCTAGAGAGTAGCCTTCAAACCTTGAATCTCGAAAACAGTCCCCTCACTGTCAATTAGAGCATAACCTCTCCTCCAATACTGCAATTTTCCTTCTAAGGAATCAATAGACTCATTTTCTCTATATTCATTCACCCAATTCTTTACAGCAACTTTAATAACTCTCATCGTTTCCCCCTATAACACCCCTTACTCAGATTAGGAGTAAACCAAACTAAGTTGTGTTACCAAACATACAAGGGATGGCTTAGCACTAGTAAACCCTTAAATCAAACACTACAAGTAATGAAATGATCAAGAACATACAAAATTTTTCAAACTTTAAACCACAATTCTTATTTTATACTCGGGTTACCATACAACTAATTAATCACCTATCTTATAATGTTTTTGGTTCAGTTTAATGCATCCCATTTCATGTACATATTAGGTCTTTTACTTTCTATGAACATCTATCCAATTTTAAGTTACTCTGATCCTATAACTATACCATATAATCCAATAGACACTAACAACCATTTTCCAATTTATAAGATTGAAGAAAAGAAATCGAATAGACTTAGTGTAGGGAGATCACGACTATCTTCTTAAAATAAAGGAGATGCATAAAATGACTAATGCCTATCGTGAGAATAGATGATTCAAAATCCAGTCTTATTAGATCATGATACAAATTTTAACTCTAAGCAAGGATTTAGGATGATAGTCCATCTTTTTAACATTCATTCATAACCTTTAAATACCTTCTATCAAAAATTAACAACCATTCATAGAACATATAATCAATCGAGTTATAATAAAGGCCCATTACAAACGATAGTAAATGCATATTAACATTACATAAGCACATATATGAAAAAATAGGGTCTAGATGCATTATGCATATATACAAACTATGTGCCACCATCTAGGAGTACTTAAAGGAAGCTTACAAAACATACATCCTTGTACTTGTGATCTAATCCAAGCTCCAAAGGTAACCACAAGCAAAGCTTTACCCTGAAATGCAGTGAAAGAATAGAATAAATATACACTTAGTGAGGTAGTTTAAAGTAAATATAAGTATAAATCAAACAATCTATCCTTTCACCACAATTTTATCAAGTCATGTATGATTTAAAGCTTGAATCAAGAAACTAGTCGTTTTAGACTAAAGCATTCGAACAAAACATATAACTTCATCTAAAAGAATACTCAAGAATCATTTAGAAGAATCTTACTTGTTATGCAAGCTATTAAGTTGATCCTTTATTTTAACTTGAAATTTTCATTGTTTATCTTTAACATAGCTTTGGGAAACAAGTAGCCTAGGTACACGAATCCCTAACCAACTGTCACCAAGTATAGTACTCAAAGTACCAAGTCAATCTCTCATACTATCGCCAAGTGACCAAAACACACCCATCCTACTGTTGCCTCATTAGAACCATAGTTCAGGACCGTAGTCCATCCCAAAATGAGCTCTATGGACTCTATGGGATGCCAACTATACCTATGACTGACTCGAAACCAAGGCTTTTCAATTGAATTTTATCATATCAAAGATGAGCATAGCTCTAATTCATATAATCACATAACCAAGGCTTACAACTATCATATCAAACATAAACTTAAACATATGTATAGCTTCCAAACATAGCATGCATTTAACTAAGTTTTGCATATCATAAGGTACTTTATAATCAAGTACTCACCTCGAATCTCAGCTTATAATTCTATACATAATTCAAGTATAGATCAATGAATTTAAACAATAGAGAATGCTCGGGAAGGTTATGAGCCTATCCTGAGACTTTAAACTACAATCACTGTTTGATCCAAGCTATATTTGCTCCCGAAACACACTCCCCTTTTGCTTTTCTACAACTTGATCTACCTTAGATTTTACTTCCTCAACTCCTTCTTGGTCTAAGTATAACAAAGAATACAACTACATATTTGAATCACATTCAAACTAGTCTTAATGTACCTCAATTTTCATATTAAAACAACCCCTAAACAACCTTTCATTTACCCAAACAGTCCAAATGCACATGTATATATGTACAAAATAGTCCACTACATAAGTACACAAAACAATCCAATTATACTTATATACATATATATACACCAAAACAGTACACTATGTATTTATATATACACAAAATAGTCCAATTATACATATATACATATATATACACCAAAACTGTCCACTTATGAAGTCTTAACAGCCCTTATACTTGCAAAATAGTCCCTCCCCTATTTTTACCGATCTAAAACAACACATTTTTTTTATTACAACGCAATCCCTTGATCTAGTTATAAAAAACAATCCCCATTTACGATACTAGTAAGCAATGATACCTAATTCAAGCTCAAGCATCAATTACACAACCAACAAGGGTCCATTTGAATACTTAATTCATCTCAAGCAAGTCTTAGCATTTTCACTATATTACATTTTCATAGAAACATGGAAAAATCATTATGTATACTACTCGATTGAACCACGAGTTACATAGCATGAGTTTAATTCTGTAACAATTCAAGCAACAACATGGTTCATTAGAATCTAAAATCAAATACTCAAATTAAAACTTGGACAAGGAGAAAGGAAGAGTATGATCACCTTCTTCCTCAAGCTAATCGGTTGAATTTAAAGAAATTAGCTATGGTGAAGCAATTCTTGCAAGCTTTCCCTCTCTCTCTAACAATGGTGATTCAATTTTTTTGGGAGAAAGAAGATGAATGTTTGATTCAAACATATTCTTTTTAAAGAAGTTGTCAAATGAATTGAAATGCATGTTGTCTCTATGTTTTAATATGTGTAGTTTTGAATTGAAATGAATGATGTTTGGATTAATAAAGAAAATAGATTTTAAGGTAAATAAACTGCATTTGGTTATATGAATATGCAAACCAGTTGGTATTGAAGATAAGTTTGATAGCTATTGCCATGGAAATCATTTTGGTAAATTACAAGACGTATAAGCATGAATATGTGAAATGTTTAGGATGCAGTGTGTTATTTAGTAAATGCAGTGCAGTGTGATTAATATATATGCAGAACAATTTTGAAATAAATATAACATGCAATATGATATTAAAATTCAGTATGCAATATAATATCTATGCAGTTTATGAATGTAGAAAGTATGAAGTATGTATGTAAATTATGTATGCGGTTTAGGCATACTGTGTTGATGATCTTTGAAAATTAATATCTTTTAAAACTGTCTTGGATTGGTAAAAAAATCAGGGGGCTGTTTGTATTTATTTTGGACTATTTTTATAACTAAAATGGACTGCTTGCAAACCTGTTTTGAAATTGGTTTGGCAGTGTTGAGTGTGTAAAAGTTCTATCATTTACACCTTTTTAAACCCATATTTCTGCTGCATTCAAGCATCATTGCATTGCATTTAGGTTAGTTTTCAATAAAACATCACAATTATATAAAAGGCACGGATTCTACTGAAAGATGGTTATTTTTGCAGGTATCTGTCATAGTAGATGTCGAAGGCAGGCGCAGGGCAGATAAGCAGGAGAGCTGAACTGGACAAGCAGCTGAAGAAGACGAACCTGTCATGGACCTGTCCTGACAGCATGGTGACAGCAGATTCATGAAGAGGAAAAAGTGAAGTGGACCTCGATAGATAGAGAAAAATCTGCTCGTCTGTCGTGTGGAAGCCGAATATTTTTCCAAGCCCCGGATCAAGAGATATGTCAAGCCAAAGCTCAAAGGAGAGGAAATCCCTAAAAGCAAGGATGCGGCTGGAAAGTAGGAGACTTTAGAGATTTAGTCTTTATTAGAATCTTACTTTTAATTAAAGTTGTAATCCTTGTTACCTTAAATAACTTGAGCCCAAAGCTTATATAAAGGGCATAGATTAAACCTAGGGATAACCGACTACCCGATAACCGAAACCAAAACCCTGCCGTTTACCTGTCACCGATATGTTCTAAATTCCCCCTAGGGCTACGGGTTGTTTTGTAAAGTAGTTGCAAGGGTTGCTTTGTTTTAGGATTTTTCAAGTTCAATAAAATAAACTTCAAGTTCTTTTATCTTGGTTTTAATATCTTGCAAGAGCATTGGGAGAGCATTGTGAGGTTATCTATTTACTTAGCATCGGGAGAGTTAAGTATACGAAAGAGGTAAAAGCGCGTTCTCTAGTTTATAGTTGAACCATCTCGTGCTTAGGGATAAGGCGAGGTTAAGTGGCTAAGGAAGAATTCATACACATCGGTATTCATCCTTCGATTCACGCCGGGAGGTATCATCAAAGACGTGATCATCGACAGACTTGTGCCTAGGGATAGGGCAAGGCAGATCAGGGATTCTTGCCAAGCTTGAAGTACGGAGTTAGTGTTCGCTGCCGCGACAGCTAACGGACAGACGCCGCGACAGGTGCTGTCGGCGACGGGTGCGACGACAGAACTGGAGATCCTAAACAATTCAATACCTACACTACTGAGCAACTCAATACCAGCCCATTCTCTCTCTCTTGATATCTCAATCTTTTATTTACGTTTTTACTTTAATATTCGTGACAATTCGAATAAAATAAATCGCAATTATAGTGCAAGTATACACGACGCAAGTAGTAAAGTGATACTAAGTATCGGATATCGTCTCCACAGGGATTGGGCTAATGATTCCACCTAAATTCACTGCACGAAGTAAAGAGAAATATTTACGTTTTTACTTTAATACTTGCACAATAATAAAATAAAATAAAAATAAAAATTAGGTTAAATTAGGAATACAGGAAGTGGTTACCTTAGGTGATGCCCCACAAGGCATCCCTAATTTAACCTAATTTTTATTTTTATTTTATTTTATTATTTATTATTATTTATTAGGAATTAGATTTATTTTATTCGAATAATGTTTTGTTTTTAATTTCAGTTTTTAGGAAATAAAGGAGTCAAGTGAGAAAAAAGAAGTGGCCCAAGCCCACCGCTCATCCACCAGCCCAATAAAGCCCATTTATGGTAACCTGTCGTTTCGGCTGCCGGCGCAGACGGATTTGACAGGCTGTCAACAGACGCACAGCAGACGCATTAATGAGTGTCAGACGCGTCAGACACGCAATATCCAATCTGCCGCCCCGTTATTCCCGCCTGCCGTTGCGGCATTAAATGGGCAGCTACTCGACCGCTATATAAACCCCTTCCCCCTTTCATTTTTTCTTCACTTCTGATTTTTCTCTCTTGTATTCTCTTCTAGTTTTATCTACTTTCTCTCTTTTTTTCAGCCCTTGCAACCAAAAATGTCTTCACGACAAACTCGCCAGAATGCTGCTGCCGCCTCTTCTTCAGCAGCAGCATCCCCGTTCGCCAACAAGGAACTATGGGAGGAACGGAGCTTCATCTATAACAGAGATGCCCCTCTTTTTGGACTCCGGCCGTTCATTATGAAGGCCATTACGGCACAACTTTGGGAAGACTTTGTCGAGCAGCCGGCAGAGCTTAACGACACTCTGGTCAGGGAATTTTATGAGGCGATCGAAAGTAAGACGGCGACATCTGTCGTCGTCCGAGGAGTGACAGTTCCTTTCACCGCCAGCAGCATCAACCATGTATTCGGCCTCTTCTTTGGCCCCAATGACGATGCTCATCAACAGTTTTGGGACACCCTCGACGCTGCCGGACATGATGCTGTCATGAGGGAGTTGACAGAGGAGGGCACGACCTGGAGCACCAGCAAGAAGAACCCCAACTCCGTCAACCGGGCAGAGCTACTCCCCGAGGCAAAACTATGGAATGCTTTTATCAAAAAGCGTATCCTGCCCTCGTCCCACCATACAACAGTCAACAGGCAGCGGCTGGCCCTCATCCACTCTATCATGCATGACAGGCCGATCAATGTGGGCAGGTACATGCGAGACAGCATTCTCGATTGTGCTTTCTGATCAGATTCACGACTATGCTTGCCCTTCACCATTACTGCCCTCTGCCGCTGCGCTGCCGTACCGGAGGACCCTTCAGACAAAATCAAGAAGGGCAGCGGCTGGACCGACAACAACATCTCCAGCCTCATGGAGATCATCGTCGTATCGCCCCTCAACGCCTTCGATCCAAACGCCCCACCTGCTGAGTCTGATGATGAACCTGCCACCGAACCTGCCCCAGAAGCTGCGACCAACACCGCTCCGGCTGATCAGAACGCCCACATCTTAGCTGCCATCTTGAGGATAGAGGAGCGCCAGATGGGTTTGATGACATTCATCCGCGACTTCTCCAATGCAACGGTAAATTTCATTACCAATAATTTGAATTTTCCGGATGTCATTTTCCCCACCTTCCCTGCCCATTATTTCAATATCCCCTCCCCCACTCCCACACCACCTGTCTCTCCCCACGAAGAATCTGCCTCCTCCACACCTTCCCCGACAGCAGCCGGCAGCCCACCGGCGGACACTTCCCCTAGAGGCACCAAGCGAGCTGCCACTGATGACAGCCCTCTTGTCCGGAGGAATTTGGACAGCGCTTTCACGCGGGTGAAAAGAATTTAACATGTGGCCAACAAGAGGATGCTGTCCAAAGCCATTACGAGTAACAGCTGGGACAGCAGCAGCAGTTCTGATATCCGACTAGTGGAGCCACCTGTCATTCAACCTGCTGACGACCCTGTCCCCCAACCGGAGGAAGAAACTGCAACTCAACAGGCTGATGAACCTGTTGATCAACCTGCTCAGGAACCTGCCCAGCCACCTCCCCAACGCAGACGCTACCATCAGATCCGCGTCAGCAGCAGCAGCGAGGACAGCGAATAAAATTTAAGTTTTTATTTCTTTTTCTCATCTTATTGCTGCCTGCCCTTATATATTTGTGATGTACTTTTAATTATCATGTTTTTCTTTATTTTTGTGTCATTTTGCATTGAGGGCAATGCAACCCTCGTGTTTGGGGGGTGGCAACCCTCCATATTTAATGTAGTCTTTAGCACATATTTTGTTTAAGTGTTGTGTCTTATTATTTATGTTCTTTAAAAAAAAACAGAAAAATCAGAAAATTTAAACTGTTGGCTTAAAACTGTGAAGTTAACTTACCTGTCATGACAGCTCTGTCGTGGCAGCATCCTTAGGACATGTTAAGGAAAAGTTTAGAGCCTTTCTATAATTCTGAAAACTTAAACACTTTTGTGACTGTTATATTGCTTAGATTTCTTTTAGCCAAACTAGAATAGGAAGCTTAGAATTTGGATATCCCCTAGAGGTGCCTAACACTGGCTCTAGGAAAGAAGTTTAGCAAAAGAAAATCAAAAACCTAGAGGTGCCCGAAACCGGCTCTAGGAAGCTAACTAGAGGTGCCCAAAACTGGCTCTAGAAAAACTCAGCTTGAAAATAGGAGAAAAAGCATGAAAATGTGCCTTCTAAAAGAAAGTAAACTTTGGCATAAAATTCAAAGTTAAGGAGTTGAATATTCTAGTGAAACTAAGAGAGTCTTAGCATATAACTGTTCACAAGCATGCACACACTACACGAGAGCTATAGGGAGATTCCGGACAGATCCTAACCCTTCCGACAGGTTGCTGCCACCATAGAGAATGAGCGACAGGTAAGGGACAGTTCACTGTTTGAAGGCCAACACAAAAATTTTCAGTTTTCTTTTAAGTCTTCATTGCTTGAGGGCAAGCAAAAACTTGAGTTTGGGGGTGTGTTGAGTGTGTAAAAGTTCTATCATTTACACCTTTTTAAACCCATATTTCTGCTGCATTCAAGCATCATTGCATTGCATTTAGGTTAGTTTTCAATAAAACATCACAATTATATAAAAGGCACGGATTCTACTGAAAGATGGTTATTTTTGCAGGTATCTGTCATAGTAGATGTCGAAGGCAGGCGCAGGGCAGATAAGCAGGAGAGCTGAACTGGACAAGCAGCTGAAGAAGACGAACCTGTCATGGACCTGTCGTGACAGCATGGTGACAGCAGATTCATGAAGAGGAAAAAGTGAAGTGGACCTCGATAGATAGAGAAAAATCTGCTCGTCTGTCGTGTGGAAGCCGAATATTTTTCCAAGCCCCGGATCAAGAGATATGTCAAGCCAAAGCTCAAAGGAGAGGAAATCCCTAAAAGCAAGGATGCGGCTGGAAAGTAGGAGACTTTAGAGATTTAGTCTTTATTAGAATCTTACTTTTAATTAAAGTTGTAATCCTTGTTACCTTAAATAACTTGAGCCCAAAGCTTATATAAAGGGCATAGATTAAACCTAGGGATAAGCGACTACCCGATAACCGAAACCAAAACCCTGCCGTTTACCTGTCACCGATATGTTCTAAATTCCCCCTAGGGCTACGGGTTGTTTTGTAAAGTAGTTGCAAGGGTTGCTTTGTTTTAGGATTTTTCAAGTTCAATAAAATAAACTTCAAGTTCTTTTATCTTGGTTTTAATATCTTGCAAGAGCATCGGGAGAGCATTGTGAGGTTATCTATTTACTTAGCATCGGGAGAGTTAAGTATACGAAAGAGGTAAAAGCGCGTTCTCTAGTTTATAGTTGAACCATCTCGTGCTTAGGGATAAGGCGAGGTTAAGTGGCTAAGGAAGAATTCATACACATCGGTATTCATCCTTCGATTCACGCCGGGAGGTATCATCAAAGACGTGATCATCGACAGACTTGTGCCTAGGGATAGGGCAAGGCAGATCAGGGATTCTTGCCAAGCTTGAAGTACGGAGTTAGTGTTCGCTGCCGCGACAGCTAACGAACAGACGCCGCGACAGGTGCTGTCGGCGACGGGTGCGACGATAGAACTGGAGATCCTAAACAATTCAATACCTACACTACTGAGCAACTCAATACCAGCCCGTTCTCTCTCTCTTGATTTCTCAATCTTTTATTTACGTTTTTACTTTAATATTCGTGACAATTCTCTTAAATATTTCTCTTTACTTCGTGCAGTGAATTTAGGTGGAGTCATTAGCCCAATCCCTGTGGAGACGATATCCGATACTTAGTATCACTTTACTACTTGCGTCGTGTATACTTGCACTATAATTGAGATAGACTATTTTACACGCAACAGGCAGCTACTAGAATTATTTGAAGAACTGAACTATTGCTGGAACTCCCTTGATCGTTTCGACTGATGTATATGGCTGTAAACGAACCGAACGAACACGAACGAGGGTGTGTTCATGTTCTCTCGTTTAACTTTAACCGAACAAATGAACGAACACGAACATAAACGAACACATAATTTCTTGTTCGTGTTCATTCATTAAGGAATGTAGCTTGTTCGTGTTCATTCATGTTCGTTCGTTTAAATGGTAAACGAACATAAACGAACATAAATGAACACTAAAGAACACAAACGAACACAAACGAACATGAACGAACATGAACGAACATATATAATTTGTTAAATATTTAATATTTTTGGTTAGTTCGATTAATTCAGTTAATTAACCAATTTTTAAACCGAATTAATCGATAATTAAAATTTGAAAAAACTCTTAATCATTAGTCGAAACCTAAATTTATCTAATAGATTAACCAATTTTGTTCTGGTTCGGTCGGTACGTTCGGTTTAACCGAATAATGAACACTCCTAGACATATGTGAATAAATTTAAATGAACATAAACGAACATAATCGAACGAACATAAACGAACGAACATAAATGAACATAAACGAACGAACATAAATGAACGAGCATAAATGAACGGATTACCGAACATTCACGAACATAAATGAATGAACAAGCCTTTTGTTCGTGTTCGTTCATTTAATTAGACGAACAAAAAATCTTGTTCATTTTCGTTCGTTTAATAAATAAACGAACATAAACGAACTTCCCGCCGAACGGTTCACGAACGATTCGCTGAACGTTTGGTTCGTTTACAGACCTACTGATGTACATGTCAATTAGTATGCTTATGTGAAATTATAAGTGTAACTAGAAATGTTAAGCTGCTGATTTTGAAACATATGAATTTCATGATTGTTAATTAGTTTGGTGGGAGTCGAATTAAGGTTGCTGCCAATTCTTGATAGTAATGAAACTTGGATTTTTTGTGTACTGTTATGGTAAAAAGGGATCATTTAGGGTCTGTTTTAGTGTATAAAAATGGGACTAAATTATGAATTGGATATGAGGGTTTGGATTAGTCATCTTAGGGACCATTTTATGAACCTAAAGGAATCTAATTGGACTGTTTTGTCAAAGGGAAAATGAGCAGAAACTGAAGTAAAAACAGAGGCAGAATTGGTGTTTCTAAAGAAAACAAGGTTGTTTGATTAACATAGCTATAAGGGCTGATTAGAATGTGTGTAACTTTATCAAGGGCTGTCATGTTGTGTTTTATGACTGTAAACCAATTTGAACGATGTTGTTTTGATAAGGAAATGAGTGGGCTGATTATATGAATTTATATGTAAAAATGCTATTGTTGGGGGCTGTTTTGAACATGATCTTTAATCATTTGATTAGCCTCTTGCTAAATAAAAGAATCATGCTTGAATGAATTTATAGCTACATGGTTGGATAGATGTAATATCCCAAAATACGGTTTAGAAGTTTGCTAACATTTCGAATGCAGTCTGATTCGATCTTGTGCTGCTTCTAGTTTTATATTACAAGCTTGGTAATAATCAATTGATCTGAAAATTTTAATTAAAGGATTAATTTTTTGATTAGGGACTATATTGAAATGAGAAGTAGGGTGTGCAAATTATTTAAGATGGATCAAATCGTATTTTATGATTAAATGAACATTGCATGCTAAAGCTAAAGAACTTTAAGGGCAAAGACACTTGTTGTCTTCTGGTACACATGTTACCATTTTTCAAGGGCATGTGTGTTAGAGTGGGTCACGGCATGAAGGGGTTTAAGCAACCTTCATCAATTTTTCTTCTAAAAGAAGAGTCGATTGTTAGAGGGAGAAACTAGGGAGCTTTGAGCAAGAATTGCACCAATACGAGTCTAGTTTCTTAGACTTAAATCAGATAGCTTAAGGAAGGGTAAGAAATCTCCTTCCATCTCTTGATTCCATGTTTGACTAATGAATTGATGCTATGATTTTCCTTGTATGTTAATTTGATAGTTGGAATTGAATGAAGGACAGTTTACATTAGCAAATTCTTGAACCAAATGACTTGCATGTTAATGTGTGATGCTTTGAGATTTCCTAACAGCTCTAAATCTGAAATTGATGGATGTGCCAAATGCAATCGAATGGGTTGATATGATAGATATGAATAATTTATGCTTGAATTGAGTTGTGATCACATGGGTTGATATGATAGATATGAATTAGTTGAAGAGATAAATTATAGTATGAAATGGAAATTCCATCGAATGGTACAAGTATATATAGTCCTTATGCAATTATAATTTTTTGTGATAGTTAAAGATGCTAGGTCAGTTGACATTAAGTTCTAATGTTGGATAATAATTGAAGAACTAATGTTTTGATATAATAATTGAAAAATAGTTTTAGACTAAATTGAAAAGATTTCTAAAGTGCCTTTAAGTCCAAACAACTTGAAAAAAAAGTTTGCGGAAGTTTTAAATGGTTTTTTTGGCAAGGTTTAAAACGTTTTTAATAAGTAAAACCAAGGTATTCAAGGTACCCGTTTCAAAAATAGGGAGACCTATATTGAAACAATTTGAAACTGCCAAAACTCAGACCGAAACAAGGCTTGCCCATTTCGATACGGAGGGTTTTGTTTCAAAACAATCTCAATGATCCTCAACGACTACAAACTCATTTGGGAGTATAAAAGGGACCTCCAAGTATCAAGCGAAGACTAATGCTTCAATTGTCAACAACACTATGATCAAGAATTTTTCTTAGAGCTTAAATTGTCCATTTCTTGTATAGACAACACTTGTGAGCTAAACATTGTTAAATTTGCTCATGTGTTTAGGTTTTGGGTGAGCATAGGTAAACACACGCAATGTAGCTTAAACACGCGATATAGCTCGTTTTAGTTTCCTTTGAGTTAATGTTGCCTTGCACGCATGTGTGCGCGTGTACACGTGTGTATGTGCGTATGCGTGTATACGCGCTATGCGCACGTAGCTCGCCCCCTTACTGGCATGATAGGGGGCGAGGGCCGCCTCTCACTCTGCTTCACCTCTCATATATGTATGGAGATCTCGAAATTTGCTTTTCAGCTTCATTCGATTTCCCTATACACACTTTATACAGTATGGAGCCAGCGTCGCTTCAAGTATGGCACGTGTCTGAGTTTCGCGCTTTGGACTTAAACATCCAGGTAGACCTAGACCACTCTTTCGTTTCTGAGTTCCCACTCGTATTACGTTTCAGGAGTTCTCAAATAAACCAAAGCGTTCTCATCACGCTTTTCCCTAAACATCTGGTAGACCTAGACCACTCTTTTGGAGCTCCGGAGTAAGGAAAAAAACAATCAATGTCGTCTCGTCAAGGAGTTCCACTTTTGTTGTAGAACGCCTTGTTTCATAGATCTCTTATGATATTACGAGCTTGTCTTATTAGTGCAAACAATTACCTATTAGAGGGATTTCAAGTTTGCTTTAGAATTTCTCTTGTAAAGAGGGTTTACTCAAGCTTTGGGTTAGAAAGCTTTGGGTGTGTAAAGGTTGCCTCCTTAGCCTAGAAAGGAGACGAAATTCAAGAGTGAATTTGTTGAAATCATTAGTGAGTAGCTAAGGTACTGGATGTAGACCTTGGTTAGAAGGTTGAACCACTATAATTCCTTGTGTCATTTGCCTATTTTTCATCTCCCACTAAAACACCCAAATATCTAACCTCTCCACACTTGGCGAGCTAGAACGGTTGAAGGAAATCAAGCACACAAAAACCAACAGTAATGGATTGAAAGATTGAATTATTCTCATTGTATTGGAGGTGAACTTTAAGGACAGTTATTGAAAATTCAAATAGGAAAAATTCTGCGGCAATGTTTAATGGCTGCTTTGCGTTAAAATCAGCTTATACAGAGCTACTTTTAAATATAGATTCGTACATAAGTGGCTTAGGATGAAATTGAAGTCTTAAGGGGTTGTTTTGAAGATTGAAAATTTTGTGTATGAAACTAAATGCAGGTAGATGTGTTTTAAGATTGATAAAATATTTAATTGAACATGAATTGTTGTGCTGTCCGAAGCGGGACTGTTTTGGGTAATTGATTGAATGTTTGATGTAAAGATGAACCTTATCTATATATAAAAGTTGAAGACTGTTTTGAGTATGTCTAACTATGTAGTGGACTGTTTTTGGTTGTATTTTATGAAATTGAGTATTGAGCCATTTTAATAGAAGATTGGAATTGGGGAAACTCTAACACATGGCTATATTGTTTGTTATACTTAGATTAATGAGAGGATAGAAAAGGCTGGCTAAATAACAATATGTGATCGAGGATTCATGTATCACGTAACTTCGGGATAAGAGGTGAGTGTAGTTTAAAGTCTCGAAAAGGAGTTACAACTTTTTCGAGCATTGTTTTGTTGTGGATTCGTTTAAAAGAACTTAAAGTATGAAATTTATGTGTTTATGTGAAGCTTAGAGTAAAGGTACATATTTCCTTGAGAAATACTTTGAAACATGAAATCTTGATTGAAAAGCATTATAAGTATTGCATGATTATATTGTCACGAAATGCATATGGATATGTATATACATGATTTAACTCCTGGAAGTAATTGATTTCAATAATATAATGTGCTAATCGGATATGATCAATTACATGAATGATTGATGACTTGATGAGAAGAGTATTGGATTGGATAAGGTTAAAGAATATGGCTAAAGGCCTTCGAATAAAAGAAAAGAGATATAAAATCTCATATTGATTATGTTAAACAGTAATTGAGAAAGGATGATGATACAATGATATGTATATCAATTGAGCTATGCTCACTTATTGAAAATGAAAGTGAAAGATCTATGTATTAAGTTATCATGAAATGTTTATTAATATGAAAGAATGATGATTCATTGTTTATAAACCATGATTGATTGTTAAAGATGATTTGGCCATGGGCCTTTTGAATACAAAGATTGAGACAATGGTCTCTAAAATATGTGATTGAACCCCAACTGAAAAAGGGGATATTGGCACAAAAATTGCATTTTGAATAGATCTATGCTCTAATATTGATAAGAATGGTAATTTATTTTAAGCTTTGGTCTCAAGTCACTCATAGATATAGTTGGCATGCCATAGAGTCCATAGTGCTCAGTGTATCAGTGTGGACTACGGTCTGGGACAGTGGTCCCTATTTGGCGACAGTAGGAGGGAAGTTTGTTTGGTCACTTGGTGACAATAGGAGGTATTGACCGGTTCTGCGAGTACCATGTGTTTTACGGGCGAAGGTTGGTTGCGGACTCTTGTATCTAGACTAGACTGTTGATTCACAAGGCTATGTTTAAAGATAATACAAAAGAAATTGATGAAACTTTAGAATTCTAGAACCTTGTTGTTAAGAAATGGATAACTTGCTCAATTAGTTCATATTAATATGTTACTTAAGAAACAATGATTGAATGTTATTAATTGGTTGGAAAGAATGCATTGTTAAGCCTATGCATATGAATGTTTGATTCCTGAGGCTACAATATTGAGATAATAAGAATGATTGCTATGTGAAATGAACTTCTAATAATCACTTTACTAAGAAGTATGTTCTTAATGAAATTGATTAATATCTAATTTAAAAAAGACCTATTACTTTTAGATGATATTTGCTAATGAAGTGATGGATTGGAATTTCTTGGATTTGTTGAATTGACTCATTTTGCTTACTCACACTTGATTGGTTGAATGTGTTCACATAAGGATAATAATTCATTGAGTAGTAATCAAATTAAATTAGCAAGCAATGTGAATTGAATGATAAAATTAGAAAAACTCTCTTGTGTGAATCCTTGAGTTATATATATATAACTACAAGACTAATGAAACGCTCGAATAGATTCAAGCAAATTGTGATTTGTTTAGACTAAATGATAGTATGATGTTGGTTTGACAATTTGGGTGATTAGTGGACTACATGGAACTATTTAAGGTGTTTATAGATTTAGAGACAGATTCGAATCAGTTTCTTTATAATGAAATAAATTTCTAAGTATTTATAGTTATCTAAAATGAAAGATTAAGTGATTGAGGAGGTTGGACTTATAAACAATATTGAAAGAAATGAGTTATGACAATTGACCCAATAAGTAAGTTTGTTCAAATGGACATATATGTGTATATCTCGAATAGAAATTTATGATAACATGAAGGTATTGATCATCAAATTGAATGTATCATTTTATAGAATTACAATTGAGACATCTAGATTTTGTAAGTTTGGTAAACATAAATTTTGTCAATTTGGAATATTACGATGTTGAGATCGAAAAAGGAAAAAAGGGAATAAGTAATATTTGAGATGTTTGATCCCTAGGAGATGTTAATTCAAGCTATAAATCAAATAGATTATGAGATAAGAAACTGATTTAACAAAGTCTTGCTTAAATCTTCGGTTAAATAGGAAGCTTGTGAATTAAGTAGTTTAAATTCAACTGGTTTAGGGGCGCAGTTGGAATAGTGATTGAAATCCCCTTTGGAACAAAAAAAATTAGCTAGCTTTGTTATAGCATAAGAACCTTAAAATGAGATTGTTCGAACCTAGTAATCCTAGGGGCACATTCGAACAAACTTAAGAAGTTTAAGAAGTATATAAAAAAAATCTTATTAGGTCGAGTACTAATTTTATTGCTATGAGAAACAAGGATTTATGTATGTTAAGGGTTTAATATGATATAGATAAGTATGTTCTATATTAAAAAGCTAGAGGGATAATATTGAAGAATAAAGCTTCTAGTGCTTTCGATGAAGTGGTAGAACCTTCTAGGCTAGCTTGGTTGTTAGTTGGTTACAAGAGCCCGCTCTGGTTGTTAGTCGGTTACAAGAGCCCACTCTTTTTAACAAATTGGAAGTTTTTTGGTTTCTATTTTGTTGAATAAGCTTTTTGGGCTATAAAAACCACAAGAGTGGTATTGTCCCAATACTTGAGTCAATCCAGTATCGGCCTACATTTGTAAACAATTTCCTTTCCCTTTCTCTCATAGTTTCTGAGTTTTCTTTGTAAACCTAATTGCCGCCGCTATTCTCTTTCGTGCCTCTTTCTGTTTTTCCGTTCACTAGAGTATTTCCGATATGGTATCAGAGCTTTAGATCCTCTCTTCGTCCTTCTTTCGGTTGCGTCTTCTCTTTGCAGCTTCTCTTCTTTTTGATTATCATCTGCCTTTTTCATTTGTTTGTGTCCATGGTTGTCATCGGTAAAATTCCAGTTGCGCAGAATGAAGTATCTGAAATAGATCAGGTGCCAGAGGTTTCCGCTGATCAAGCCTTTGCCAATAAGCATGTGAACGTGCGACTAGATGATACGAATTTCTTGCTCTGGAAACAACAAGTAATTCTCATAATTCGAGGCCATGACTTTGAATTTTATCTAGACAAGACGTATCCGATTCCACTAAAATTCATAGTTTGATCTGACAGACAACGCTATCTGAATCCAGTCTATCGGAGGTTCAAGAAGCAGGATAGATCTAGGAGGAGGTATTCAATCTTTACTCAAACTTGTCCACTACAAAAATTATGCATCTTCATTGTTGTTTGCGTGGTTTGAAGAAAGGATCGTACACAATTCGCGACTACACCACTCAAATTAAAAGAGATCTGCGATCTCTTAGCTATGAATGGTAGCCCTATTTCTGAGGTTGAGCGTGTTGCCACTGTTCTGAATGGTCTACCAGTGGAGTATGAACCATTTGTGGCTGCAATCACTATTAGTTGCACATATACGTTTGATGATGTGGTCTCTGTTCTGATGGATGTTGAGGCTCGTCTGCTGGATCCAATGCGAGTTCCTATTGGCATTAATATTGCCCGCTATGATGGTGTGAAGTCTCAAGATGCTTCTGGCAGTGATCGTGATACTTCAAGGTCTTATCCTGAGTCATATTTCAGAGGACAGAGATCTGGAGAGTATATTGGAGGTAGGTTTCGTGGCAGTTCTCGTCCTCAATGACAGCTCTGTGGTAAGATAGGCCATCTGGTGGATCGATGTTGGCACCGTTTCGATCAAAATTTTAAGGGAGTTTCATCTCAGCAACGTCAGCCTATTAATGTTTCTCAGGCTAATATGTGTCAGTATACCTCTGATAATGTTGATGGTTGTTATGATCCTTTTGCTAGTGTTCATGCATGTATGGTTTATGTTTCAGCAGAGAACACAACTGACATAGCTCAAATCAACTCACTGATAGCTCAAGGGGTTCTTTTTGCTGACTATAAGTGGTATCTAGACTCTGGTGCTACGCACCATGTCACCTATATCCCACCAAATGGTCAACCAAGTTCCTCATATTCAGGTAATGGTAAGGTTTATATTGGTGATGGGTCAGCGTTATGTATACAACAAATTAGTAGAGCTAATGTTTCTACATCTGCACGTACACTTGTTCTTAGTCATCTTTTGCATGTTTCTCAAATAACAAGAAACTTGCTATCTGTCTCTAGAATTGTACAATATAACTGTATATCTTGAATTTCATTCTAATTGATGTTTTGTGAAGGATAAAAGCTATGGCAATGTTCTACTTGAAGGAAGGTTAGAAGTTGGGTTATATTGTGTTGAGCTTTCTCAGTCTAATGTTGATTCTGGTTCGGTATATCATGTTACCTCACCTACTTCTGCTACGGTTCCTACTCAAATAACTGATGATGTCTATTGGTTGTGGCATAGACATTTAGGATATTCATCTCCTAATATAGTTGGTCTTGTTTTAAATAAGAAAATTTATGTTGATCATTATAGTATGTATGCTCTTTGTCAGCTTGGAAAGAGTCATAGATTGCCCTTATATGTGTGTACTACTGTTTTTACTAAGCCTTTTGAATTGGTTGAAGATGACGTGTGGGGTCCTTCACCTATTAAATCTTGTGGCTATCGATATTATGTTTCTTTTGTTGATTTGTATACTCGAAATTGTTGGATGTTCTTGTTAAGAAATAAAAGTGAAGTATTGCATGCCCTGAAGACCTTTGTTGCTCTTGTTAAAAATCAGTTCAATACTAATGTTCTTGCTTTTCAAACGGATGGTGGTGGTGAGTTTGTAGCTTGTGTAGATGAATTAACACAAATGGGTATACAACATAGGATATTGTGTCCTCGTACCTCTTAACAAAATGGTGTTGTTGAGATGAAGCACAGACACATTATTGAGACAACTTTAACCCTCTTAGCTCAAGCTTCCTTGCCATTTCAGTATTGGTCATATGTTGCTTTGAGTGTCGTATACCTAATAAACAGGCTTCCTACAACTATTTTAGGGGGTAATTCTCCACATCAGAAACTATATAACAAGGAACCCAACTATGAGTTTCTAAAGGTTTTTCGCTGTTAGTGTTTTCCCTGGCTTAGGCCTTACAACAGAAACAAATTTGACTATAGATCCAAGCCTTGTGTGTTTTTAGGATATTCCCCAAAGCATCATGGTTATCAGTGTATGGATGATGCATGAAGGGTGTATATTTCTCGGTTTATGAAGTTTAATGAAGCCTACTTTCCTTTTGCAGCAAGTCAGAAAACCACATCTAATAAGTTTTCTGCCTCTAATACTAGGAATTGTATATCTAGCTATTTTCCTACTATGTATCGATGCCAGTTTGGCAGACAAGAAAAAATTGGTACATTTATACAAAATGTGTATGTACACAACTTGTTACAAGGAAACACAATTTGGTACAATAATAACAAGGGGGCATCGATAGCACCTTTAGGTGGTATCGATGCTGGTTTGGCAGACATGAAAAAATTTGTACATTTGTTATACAAAATGTGTACGTACACAAAATATTACACAATGTGCATATACACAAATGAGTACAAAATGTACACAAATTGTAACAATTTTGTAAGATAAAAAGGTATATACCTTTTTTAATATGCTACTTCACCAAGGGGGCATCCATACCACCTTTAGATGGTATAGATGCTGGTTTGGCAGACATGAAAAAATATGCTATTTCACCAAAGGGTACCGATACCACCTTTAGGTGGTATAGATGCTGGTTTGTATTTAGTTGACTTTTAAGCCGTTTGTTTTTAGAAAAGCCCGCCAAAGAGAACTTTTCCCCATTCTTAAAATGTTCTCCACCTTTTCTCTTCTACGCCGCATCAGCTATGGTGGCCATGGAGTCAATCTACCGTACCGACTGCCAATGATTGGCGCGGCCACCATAGTTGGCAGCGAAAACCCAAAAAACAGGCTCTTTCTTTCTTTAAAACCAAATTCCTTTTCAAGAAAACAATTTCTAGAATCGAAAACTAACCCCTTTTCAAAAATCTCCAGTTTCTGACGAGCCCCGAATCAAACTTCAGTCATCAGAACTTCACCGGAGCTGTCATGCACGGCTGAGTTACTCAAAACGAAGGTAAAAAATCCATTTTTTATTCTCAAATTAAAAACATAAAGAATAAAATTACTGGAAAAAATGAGCTTTTATTCCTTTGTTGAATTCTCGATTACAATTCCTTGCTTGGAAATCTAAATACTTTTGTATGCTCTGTGTTTTTGTGAGTCAATTCGTTGTGGTTTACATGCATTTTACAGTGCTATTTATAGTTACAACAATGCTTGATTTCCAGGCATGAATCCCTAATTATCATCTGAAAGGCTTCTGTCTTGGCTCTGATTTTAGGCCTATTTGTTGTTGACTCACGATTTACCTCTGTTTTGAATCAGTTTTAGCTTGATTCTTGCCTTGGCTTCAATATAGGGATTAGTCTGTGCTGTACTTTAGGGATTTAACCATTGTTTCTCTTTTTTGCATGTTTTTGGTGATTTCGAATGACAGAGAGACACCGAAAAATGGGTGAACGGTGACGAAGTCAGCTCCAGCGTTCATTGAGAAAAATGAACCGACTTCATGATGGAGGAACGACAAGTGCGTGGCTGCCACGTGCGAGCGACGATCCGTGTGCCTCACTTATGGACGGTCTGGGACGCTTGATTGCTCTTGGATCCAACGGTGATAGGGATGTGGTGCCTAATCTTCTCCAGTTGGCGTCATCTGCAATCCTTTTGTAAACCATGTTGTGATCCATGTTGTTTGATCTGCCTTGATCTAACGGTCCTTCATTGTCCGCGCATAAAACAAGAAAATTATGGGCTTCAGGATTCGATTGTAACCGAGCCAAGCAAATGGACTCTTGTTTTTTGTTGTAATACACTCTACGGGTTTAAAATTTAATGGACCAGATTCTTTATTTGTTTAGCTAAAGATTGAATAAAATGGGTTTTATTTTAACAAATGGACCATTTATATTTTTTGGGTTTTAAGAATATGTACACTAACTAAGTATAATACTAACAATAATACAATTTAATAATCAACACTACTAAACTGACAACCGAAAAAAATATTAAAATCTAAGTGAAGATATGTATGAAACATGAATGTTTTAAGCATGGATGTGTGTGTAGATAAAAAGGGGACTGCTTTGCACTTATACACACATTTGAGGACTGTTTTTGTGAATTAGAAATAGGGGAAAATCTATTATAATATTAAATGGGATGTTTTAAGCAAGGACATGTATAATTGAAATAATTTTGAAAGTATGTAAGTGTATAAAAGGAAAACCAGGCAGAATTTCATGTATAGAAACCATAAGGAACTGTTTTGAGGTATGTATTTGTGTAATTAGGGGTAATGATCTGTTTTGGTCAACATATAAAAACAATTGGAATGATTTGATACATGTAAAAATGTATAAGAATATATTGTGGTTGTTTTGTAATCTAAAGGTTGTTAGTGAATTGTTTTGTGAACAAATAATTGTTTGTGAACCGTTTTGTGAATTTAAAGGTCAAGACTAGATTCTAATGCATAGTTACATTGTTGTTAAAAATAGACAAAATGAATTTGATCAAGTCGGTGAGAAGCAGAAGGGAATCGTAATTCGGGAGCAAGAATAGCTTGGATTTTTTTTTGATAATGAGTGGCCTCGTTAAAAACCCCCCTCATACCACTCGATCGGAAACGACCAAGTAGCAGCGGAAGGGGGAAAAGAGTGCCAATTTATTAATAATACCCATAAAGTTCGATACAAAACATGACCTCGAAATATCACCCTTATACAAGCAATAGACACAATATCTGCTAACAAAAAGACAAAATACACAAAAGACTCTCCAAAGGAGGCTTAACCAATACCCTGTTTGGCTAGACTATCGGCTTCTGTATTCCCTGATCTGCTGATGAAGCGGAAACAACATCCCCTTGGCTTGCCTAAAGCGAGTATCTCCTGAATGATTTCCTTGAACATTGTCGGGTAAGTACCTGAGTTGTTGATCCAAGCTAACGCCACGGAGCTGTCGCTTTCCACTATTGGCCGCCCTTCTTTGCACTTTGCGTCTTCCATAAAATGACCAATCCCCTTCGAATTGCAAGCAATTCTGCAAGAATCGGCGGCCCAGGGCCAGAAGCTTCCGAGAAGCTGAAAATAATGTTTCCGTTTGAATCCCTTGCAAGACCACCTACTCTGCCCTTGCTCATATCAATCTTCATTGCTCCATCCACGTTAATTTTGACAAAACCGCTGGGGGGAGGATGCCATTTTCCGTGCTGAGCTATCGGGCAAGAAACCGATATCTCGTCTGCAATTCTGATGTTGTTGAACAAGTCCGCTTTCGATACCATAATTCCTGGATTTCTCGCCATGAACCAACTGACCATGCGCGTCTTTATTAGAAAAATCAAGTTGATTGCATCGAACTTGCGTTCCCTGAAAACCAACTCATTCCTAGTGATCCAGATGGTCCATAGGATCGCTGCAGGGGTTAGAAGCCATAGTGATTTCCCTTGGTTGCTAGGCGGGTTGGCAAACCAATGACTGAGCAACTCTTTGATATTCGTTGGTGGGGAAAAGACTACCTCCCACCAACCCGCTGCAGTTCTCCACGCAGTGGCTGCAACTGGACAAAAGATAAACAAATGCTCCACTGTTTCGGAGTGATTCACACAAAAAGGACAGAGATCGGACACCATTCCCCCAATCTTGCGTTTAATCAATTCGCTTTTCACAGCTAGTTTCTTTAGCGCGACTTGCCACATGAAAAATTCCACCCGCGGGGGTGCCAACCCATTCCATATGCACACCTTCCAAAATTTATCAATAGGATTATGCCTAGAACAAAGTTTGTAGCAAGACTTAACTGAATAAACACCCTCGCCCGATCCTTTCCAAATGACATTGTCATGCGAGAGACCATCATTTCGAAAATTATTTAGACATGAAAGGAAGTCCTCCCATTGGTTAGTCTCCCAATCAAAAGGAGGTCTACGCAAAATGACATTCCAAGACCAGCCAGAAGTTCCTTTCGTGCCAAACTCCGATACCATGCCCGATCTATTGACAGCCAGAGCGTGTATGCGGGGCAAAGAGCATTTTAAAGACGCGTTCCCTATCCAAATGTCAGTCCAGAAATGAATTAAGGATCCATCGCCCACTTGTAGACTCAAATTGTTTCGGACACTTTCACTAAAAAAATCCTTCGCACCCACCAACTTTAAAACCCCTTTCCACTGCCATGACGCTAACCTGTTTGGTTTGTCTTCAAAGAAAAAAGAGGAAATATCCCGATTATATTTGGAGCACATCATTGCCTTCCACGGGCTGGAGTGATCCGTGGCGAATTTCCACTTCCATTTTCCCAATAAGGCTCTATTTTGAATTGCAATATCTTTAACATTGAGCCCCCCCGAATCAAGAAGTTGACAAATCGATTTCCAATTATTCCAATGCGTCTTCTTTTGATTACCATCATCACCCCACAAAAAACCCGCCATGATACTATTGATCTTGTTTACGACTGTAGTTGGCATCCGAAAGAGTGACATGAAATACAAAGGTAGGGACGAAAGAACTGACCTTATAAGGATCAAACGGCCGCTGAAGGACAGTTGTTTTGATTTCCATTTCGATAGATGGCCATAGAACTTGGCGATTATGGGGTCCCATAACATCATAGAATTGCTCTTGGGTCCCAACAGCAGGCCAAGGTAAACGGTAGGAAGGTTTCCCTTGGCACAATTAACCTTGTTCGCCCAATTTTCAATGATCTGGTCTTCAATATGGATACCAAACAGACTGCTTTTGGAGAGATTCAATTTAAGTCCTGAGGCGAGTTCAAAAACTCGAAGTATTCTTCTCACGTTCTCTACCTCTCTCAATGATGCTCCGCAAAATATAGTTAAGTCGTCTGCAAATTGCAGATGACTAAGTTGAAAAGCATTATCCTTTCTACCGATCTGCCAACCGGAAAATAAACCATTTGCAACTCCCTTTTCTATCATAATATGCAATGCCTCTCCCACTATATTAAATAGCAGAGGTGATAACGAGCATCCCTGTCTCAAACCTTTGATCACCGAAAATTTGGGGCTCGGACAACCATTTATTAAAATCGAGATAGAAACAGTAGATATGCATGTATAAATCCACTTGCACCATCTATCTCCAAACCCCATGTAACTCAGAATTTTCATCAAGAAGGACCAATCGACAGAGTCGTAAGCTCGCTGAAAATCGATCTTAAACATCGCTCCTTTCAACCCCATCTTCCTCATATAATCGATTCCCTCGTTTGCAATGAAAGAGCAGTCAGTAATGTGTCTCCCTGGAATGAAAGCGAACTGAGATTTGCTTATGACAGAGTCTATTATGCCTCTTAATCTGATGGAAAGCACCTTCGAAAGAATTTTATAAAGGCCTCTTACAAGGCTGATTGGCCGATAGTCCTCAATGGCTTCCGGATTGCTTTTTTTTGGAATTACGACGATATAAGAATAATTGACCTCATTGTCCCATGATTTGCCTTCATAAAAATCACCAAAGAATTGCAAAATTTCCTTCTTCAGTAGATGCCAGTATTTTTTAAAAAACCCCATGTTGAATCCGTCGGGGCCCGGGGCGCGAGAGCTATCGAATGAAGATATCGCGTTCCACACCTCCCCTTCCGAAAACGGCACTTCAAGACCAGAGGACTGTTCCCACTTCAGTTTCCGAAAATCTACATCCCACTCGTCCACCTCCAGCGCATGACTTGAATTAAAAGAAGCCATAAAATGTTTGTAAATACACTGACTTACTTGTGCCGCTTCTGATATCATCACACCATTACATTTGATCATGTAAATTGTGTTAGCTTTTTGCCGCATCGAAGCTATCGAGTGAAAGTACCTCGTATTCCTGTCACCCTCCTGAAACCATCTGACTCTGGAGTGCTGTAACCATATACTTTCTTCTCTACGTAGAAGTTTCCAAAGGCTATCCTTCAACCTCACAAGCTCTGATTTATCTGAATCCGTAATAGTCCCCAGGATCAATTTATTCTCAATTGCTCCAATTCTCTTCTCTATATGTAACCCCCTTAACCCGGTCTAGACGGTTGACCCGAATTAAGAAAGTCACACGGGGAAAACCAAAGTCAACCCGAAAGTCAACCTTGATTAACGACCCTTTTTTTTCCCTTTTAATCTTGACTAGATGCACATTAACCTTAATTGTGATCATACAATCAACATACTAAAAGATCACCATCATCAGAGATCAAACAGGGACCCAATTGAACAAATTACAACTTTAGGGACCAAATTGTAAATTCTGATAAATTAAGGGACTTAACCCAAATTAAAGTTACCATCTTGAAATTAATCAGGTTTCATGCTTCTCTGTGAAATTTCAGCTCAAACGGACATTCCAAACTCATACAATTGAACAAACAAGATTCAGGACCAAAACGCAAACATTTCAAAACATATAACCGCCCATGTCAGCCCCCAACGGTCGACCGTTCCGAAACAGGTTGACCCTGTTCCGAAACACGGGCCGTTCCGATACCAGTTCCGCAACGGGGGTCTGGCAGTGAGCAATCCGTTTCGAAACGGTGCACCCCGTTTCGGACCCCTGGGTTCATTCCAGGCACCCGTTCCGAAACGGTACACACTGTTCCGAAACGCCTGCTCAAATTTCAGCAAATTAGCAAACCAAAACATGCAATTGACCATTTAAACATGCTCCAAATGCTACCAAACTTTACCAGCATGCAATTAAACACATTTAGGATATATAAGCATCATCAATTCAACAAAACAACCTCACAAGCAAAAAGCCCCAATTCTATAGGCATGCTTCCTACTTAAGCTATCATTCAAGCAATAAACCTTCATAAGCAAGCAATAGGAGTTCAATCCAAAATCCAGCAACCACAACAACATTTAACATCCATAGGGAGTCTCAAACACCTCCCAAAACATATACATTGGTCCCCCATTGCCAAATCAACCAAAAGCTAAAATGTTTAACAAAACCTTCCATACATTGAGCTTTACTTGAACTTGTTTGCTTGCCTTCTCTTGCTGCCCTCAAAGTACTCTAATGCTCTGCATTATTGAATCAAGAAAACGAGAGAGCGTAAGCCAAAGCTTAGTGAGGAGTGCTCTTTAAAAACCATTCAATAATGCAATTAAAACCATTTGCAAAACATGCATATATTCAACCTTACACATGCTCAAAGCATACTTAAAAACAAGCAATTCCCATGCTTCCACATTTCATTTAAACAAGCATCTCATGCTTCAACATAAACATTAAAACATGCATCTCATGCATCTCAATGTACTATACATGTCATATTGGCTCAAGTGATACATTTCATTTATGAAATCAAGTTCAATAACTTTCCCCAAGGACTTTTAAACACCTTGGCCCCAAGGACTTTTAAACACCTTGGCCATGGACTTTTAAACACCATGAATGAGGACCACACAAGGACTTTTAACCACCTTTGTGTCCGTAGCTTGAATTACCCCAAGGACTTTTAAACACCTTGGCCCCAAGGACTTTTAAACACCTTGGCCCCATGGACTTTTAAACACCATGGAAAGGAGCACCTAAGGACTTTTAACCACCTTAGTGTCCGCAACAAGATTCATCCAAGGACTTTTAAACACCTTGATGATCTTAGGTAACAAGGCTCACTCAAGGACTTTTAACCACCTTAGTGACCTTCACTTTTACAAAACACCACTTGCCAATATACACTTTATACATCATATATTCCACTGTTTTAAAGCATTAAACCAAGCCATTTCATCTTGCATTTCAAAGCATTAAGTCATCATTTAAACAATGCATAAAAACAAGGTACTCTTACCTAGAGTCACCTTCAACACATGGCTTTAAACATCGGCATATATCATGCTAAACATCAGCAATTATCATGTTTAAACATGCTTTCAAAACAGTAAACAAATCATGCAAAAAGCATCATTTTACATTACACCAAAACATGGCCACCACTTAGAGGAAAATCCGAAAACTTACACTTGAGCTTAGCAAAGTTGTTTAGACTTAAACTAAGCTCCCAAAACCTTCAACCCTTGGTTTTAAAGCTGTAAATCCAATTTCACTCACAAATCCACTCACCGATTACCACTTTGCCTCAAGCCAAAGCACCAAATCAAGCCTCCGGATCAACAATTCTTGGATCCAAGGATGCCTCCCCTGTTTCAACACATTAAAGCAGAGGATTAATGCATCATCATGCATTAATTGCTTCAACGAAAGCATCTAACACGCTGCTCTCACAAAACCTCCATTACGGCCACCAAACACAACCGAAAATGCATCCGAAACACTTCTAAACAAAGCCCAGCCATAAACCAGCAAAACCTCACTTCCATAAACATCATTTAACATCTAAAAACAACCTACAATCATCCTTATACCTCCAGCAACACCAGATCCACAAGATCACCACAAAAGCTACCTTAAAACACAAGCTAAAATTAGGAAACTCAACCTATCCGGGATTGCATCAATCAAGACTCATTTCCACATCAATTTAATGATCATTTAACATCAAAAACACTTCTCAAAACACAGATTTAACAGATCAAACGAAAATCATGTGAAATCACCAAAATCTTGCATAATTAGCCAAGATCCATAAATCAACTTTAAAACCTTTAATCAATTATCAAATTAGGATTGAAAGCTTTAGGAATTTCATTAAAGAACTTGAAGTTCAGAGGAGAAGGACGTTCTTACCTCCAAACTTGAGTTTCTCCTCTTTTTGGAATTGAAAAGCTTGATGAAACTTGAAGCAATTGAAGAGGATTTGAAGATACAATGATTTGCAATCAATTGAGAGTTGAAAGGAGGATTTTAGGTGAGAAAATCAGATTTAGATCTCTGGAAATTGAGTGTTTGGGTTGAGAGAAAAAGATAGAAAGAAAATTGGAAGTTAGATGAGAAAATGACTAAAATGAATTTTCCCTCCTTTTGTTTTACTTTAAAAATCAGAATTATGTGTTAAAATATTTTAGAAAAATCTGGAGAAACTCCCTTTGGGTAAATAGCTCCTTAAAGATTCAAAGTTTCAACCCTTTATAAAATAGCCACCAAACTTTCAAAAATTACATTTTGGTCACTAGCCAAAATGTCACACTTCCGAAACTCATTTTCCAAAATTGATTTCACAGTTCACTTAATTATATTAAAAGATGATTTTAGAACATTTTCCCATATTTTTAATGCAACCCGAACTAGGCTTTCCTAACTTAACCTCTTACGATTCGAATAGCACTTTGACCAACCGGTCAACGCCCAAGACTTCCAAGCCCAAAACCGGGGCGTTACAACTCTCCCCCCCTTAAGAAATTTCGTCCTCGAAATTTACCTGCAGGAAAGAGATAAGGAAACTGCTTCAGCATATCTTCCTTCCGCTCCCACGTGGCTTCCTCAACACCGCGATGCTTCCACAGCACCTTCACCATCTCAATGGTCTTGCCACGAAGAACTTTGCTATCTGAATCCAGAACCTTCACCGGTTCCTCATCAAAGGTCAAATCCGGATTCAATTCCACTTCCTCCACAGGCAACACATACGAAGGATCAGATCTATACCTCCGGAGCATAGAAACATGGAACACATCATGAATCTTCTCCAGCTCCTGAGGTAACCTCAACCGATACGCAACAGGACCCACACGCTCAACAACCTCATACGGTCCAATGTATCTAGGGCTCAGCTTACCCTTCCGACCAAACCTCATCACCTTCTTCCAAGGCGAAACCTTCAAAAACACGCGATCACCCACCGCAAACTCTATCTCCTTACGCTTCAAATCTGCGTAAGATTTCTGCCGATCAGAAGCAGCCTTCAACCGCTCACAAATGAGCTTCACTTTCTCGGTGGTCCCTTTCAACAAAGCAGGCATCGAAACCAACTTTTGGCCAGATTCAGCCCAACACAGAGGAGTCCTACACTTCCTCCCATACAGAGCCTCATAAGGTGCCATCTGTATACTTGCCTGATAACTGTTGTTGTAAGCGAACTCCACCAAAGGCAGATGCTTCTCCCAAGAACCTTGGAACTCTATCACGCAGCATCTCAACATATCCTCCAAAATCTGAATAACTCGCTCAGACTGGCCATCCGACTGAGGATGATAGGATGTACTGAAATGCAACCTTGTACCCAGAGCTTGATGCAAACACTGCCAAAAACGCGATGTGAACCTCGGATCCCTATCCGACACGATCGACTTAGGCACACCATGCAACCTCACAACCTCAGCAACGTACAGCTCTGCCAGCTTATCCAAAGAAAACGTAGTATGCACAGGCAAGAAATGCGCACACTTCGTCAGGCGATCCACAATCACCCAAACAGAATTCTTCTTTGATGGAGACAAAGGTAAACCAGATACAAAATCCATGGTAACCCTCTCCCACTTCCATTCAGGGATTTTCAACGGTTGCAACAAACCAGAAGGAACCTGATGTTCAGCCTTGACTCGCTGACACACCAAACACTTGCTCACAAACTCTGCCACATACTTCTTCAACCCCACCCAATAGTACTCATCACGAAGATCGCGATACATCTTTGTACTACCAGGATGCATAGCAAAAGGACTACTATGACCCTCAGCCAGAATAGCACGCCTCAACTCAACATCTGCAGGCACTACTATTCGACTACCAAAACACAACACTCCATCCTCATTAAAGCAAAAATCCGAAGGTCTACCCTCCGCGATATCCTGAACATGAGACACCAAGGAATCATCCAACAACTGCTTTTCCTTGATCAACTGAACCAACGATGGTTTCACTTGCAACTCAGCAACAAGACCACCATCTCGCGATATGCTCAAGCTAGCAAACATATCTCTCAGCTCAACATCTACCTTCCTACTCAAAGCATCCGCAACAACATTGGCCTTTCCAGGATGATACTCTATCGTCAGATCATAATCCTTGAGCAACTCCAACCAACGTCGCTGCCTAAGATTCAACTCCTTCTGAGACATCAGATACCTCAAACTCTTGTGATCCGTGTACACAGTACACTTCTCACCATACAGATAATGCCTCCAGATCTTCAGAGCGAAAACCACTGCGGCCAGCTCAATATCATGCGTAGGATAATTGCGCTCATGCACCTTCAACTGCCGCGACGCATAAGCCACAACCTTACCCTCTTGCATCAGCACACACCCCAAACCAACATAGGATGCATCACTGTAGACTACAAACTCTTTCCCTGATTCAGGCTGAATCAAGATAGGAGCTTGAGTCAAAGCCATCTTCAGCTTCTCAAAAGCTTAATGCCTCGCTTCTGTCCACTCATACTTAACATCTTTCTGCAGCAACTTCGTCAAAGGAGCAGCAATCTTGGAAAAACCATCCACAAACCTTCGGTAGTATCCTGCCAAACCAAGGAAACTACGAACCTCCTGAACAGACTTAGGAACTTTCCAATTCATTACTGCTTCAATCTTCTGAGGATCAACACGAATCCCCTCAGCTGAGACCACATGCCCAAGAAAAACCACCTCTCTAAGCCAGAACTCACACTTGCTCAACTTAGCATAAAGCTGATTCTCCAACAAAGCCTGCAACACAATCCTCAAATGCTCTTCGTGCTCTTCCTCAGTACGCGAGTACACAAGGATATCATCAATGAACACCACAACGAACTTGTCTAGGTATTCATGAAAAACACGATTCATCATGTCCATAAAAGCAGCAGGAGCATTTGTCAAACCAAACGGCATCACAAGGAACTCATAATGCCCATACCTTGTCCTGAAAGCCGTCTTAGGCACATCCACATCCTTCACCTTCAACTGATAATACCCTGACCTCAAGTCAATCTTAGAGAACACAACAGCTCCCCGAAATTGATCAAAGAGATCATCAATCCTCGGCAAAGGATACCGATTCTTGATAGTCAACTTGTTCAGCTGACGGTAATCAATGCACATCCTCATCGTGCCATCTTTCTTCTTCACAAACAAGACAGGAGCACCCCAAGGCGACACATTCGGCCGGATGAAACCACGATCAAGCAGCTCTTGCAACTGCGTCTTCAGCTCCTTCAGCTCCTTAGGTGCCATTCTATAGGGAGTAATGGACACAGGAGTGGTATTCTCATACAGCTCAATACCAAACTCCACCTCGCGATTAGGAGGTAAACCAGGCAACTCCTCAGGAAAAACATCAGGAAACTCCTTCACAACCCTGATATCCTGCACCCTCAGCTCCTTCGAACTAGGATTCATCACGAAAGCTAGAAAAGCTTCACAACCTTGCCTCAGCATCCTGCTCGCCTCCAAGGTAGAAACAACATTGGCAAGAAACTTCACATTCTCACCAACCACCACCACTTCATAATCATCCGCAAGCTTAAGCGAAACTCGCTTATTCTCACAATCCACAACAGCACGATGCTCAGCAAGCCAATCCATACCAAGGATCACATCAAAACCATAAAAGGGCAACTCCATAAGATCAACATGAAAGACATGCTCTTGAACAACCAAAGGACACCTTCTATAAAGCTTACGAGTCACAACAGTTTCACCAAAAGAACTAGTGACTCTAACACCAACATCCAAAGACTCAACAGGCAAACCAAGCAACTCAGCATGCTCACGAAGAATGTATGAATGCGTAGATCCAGAATCAATCAAAGAAAGCAATGACAAGGATTGCAAAGTAAAGATACCTGCAATCACATCAGCATCATTCCTTCCTTCGCGCTGAGCATACACCCTCGCTTGGCGACCACCCTCAGGTTGAATAGCCACAACATGAGCTACTCCACGACCACCTTCCTCTCGCCTCTGAAAATTACCACGGCCGCGCCCACGACCTCTCTGCGGTGCTGCAACAACAGGAGCACGCTCTTGACCACCAGCCATCCTCGGACAATCACGTCTCAAATGGTCAGCAGAACCACAGTTCCAGCACTCATAACCAGCCGCCACAACAGGAGCTTGCACCTCCCTCCCAGCACGAGGACAGTCACGCTTCAAGTGACCACGAGAACCACAAATCCAACAAGCACTAGGGTCAGCTCTAGCATTGCCACCCCTAGCAGGTGCACCTCCACCTCTCTTAGATGAGGACTGAAACCTCTGATCACGCCCTCTCTTGTTCCGTCCACCGGAACTATACTCAGCAGCTCTCTTCCCAGAACTAGCTCCAGCACCCTTAGCAGACAAACTCAAGTTCATCTCAATGTCCTTGGATCGACTAACCAACACATCGAAATCATTGTACTCAGCAGCCAACATATAGGTCTTAACTTCCGTCACCAAGCCATAACGGAACCTTTCGCACCTCTCGCGCTCATCAGGTATCAGCTCCGGTGCATACTGACTGAGACGTACGAACTGTACCTCATACTCAGCCACACTCATGCTCCCTTGAGTCAGAGACATGAATTCACGCTTTTTCTCATCCAGATATCTAACTCCCAGATATCTCCTCTTGAACGCGTGCTGAAAGAACATCCAAGTAACATCAGCATCAGCCATCCCCGAGATTGTGGTCGTCCACCAGGTATAAGCATCACCTTGCAGCAGTGACACCACACATCCCAGCTTTTGCACGTCAGTGCAACTCATCTGTCCCAAGACACGCTTGGTACTCTCCAACCATGCTTCAGACCTCTCAGCTGACATACCCCTAAACTCAGTCCCACCAAGACTGCGCAAACGCTCTAAGGGTAGTCTCACTCTAGCATCTCCCTGATGCCCAGCTCCTTGAACTCCAGCTACTGCTGCTCGAAAAGCACCCGCAATAGCTTGTACCAGCACAGACATGTCAGGCATCGCTTGCCCCAGACCAACCTCAGGTCCTGCAGCTCCAGCACCAGCTGCCTCAGCTCCAGCTCTTTCCCTCTCCGCACCACCACCACCAGGTGGAGGAGGAGGTATCACAGCACTACCCGTATTTTCCTCATTCACATTCCCCTCCGGGGTCGTAGCTCTCGCGCTACTCCTTAACTCTCTACGTGGTGCCATACTTATACCATGCATAACAATACAAATAAAACAAGTCAGGACCAGCAAGGTAAGCAAATTCCAAGTATTCAAGCTCAATTTCTTTCAAGAACAACATCATCTCTTTAGCTTTTGTTTGGCAATGGGTACCCTCATCATGCATCATCACAACATGCATCACATACACATCATCATATCATATCACTGAACATGCTTTCACTCAACAAGCATACAAACCAAACCATGCTTCAATCATGCATACACACATTCCCAATTACTCGAGAACTCAGCTCTGATACCACCAAATGTAACCCCCTTAACCCGGTCTGGACGGTTGACCCAAATTAAGAAAGTCACACGGGGAAAACCAAAGTCAACCCGAAAGTCAACCTTGATTAACGACCCTTTTTTTCCCTTTTAATCTTGACTAGATGCACATTAACCTTAATTGTGATCATACAATCAACATACTAAAAGATCACCATCATCAGAGATCAAACAGGGACCCAATTGAACAAATTACAACTTTAGGGACCAAATTGTAAATTCTGATAAATTAAGGGACTTAACCCAAATTAAAGTTACCATCTTGAAATTAATCAGGTTTCATGCTTCTCTGTGAAATTTCAGCTCAAACGGACATTCCAAACTCATACAATTGAACAAACAAGATTCAGGACCAAAACGCAAACATTTCAAAACATATAACCGCCCATGTCAGCCCCCAACGGTCGACCGTTCCGAAACAGGTTGACCCTGTTCCGAAACACGGGCCGTTCCGATACCAGTTCTGCAACGGGGGTCTGGCAGTGAGCAATCCGTTTCGAAACGGTGCACCCCGTTTCGGACCCCTGGGTTCATTCCAGGCACCCGTTCCGAAACGGTACACACTGTTCCGAAACGCCTGCTCAGATTTCAGCAAATTAGCAAACCAAAACATGCAATTGACCATTTAAACATGCTCCAAATGCTACCAAACTTTACCAGCATGCAATTAAACACATTTAGGACATATAAGCATCATCAATTCAACAAAACAACCTCACAAGCAAAAAGCCCCAATTCTATAGGCATGCTTCCTACTTAAGCTATCATTCAAGCAATAAACCTTCATAAGCAAGCAATAGGAGTTCAATCCAAAATCCAGCAACCACAACAACATTTAACATCCATAGGGAGTCTCAAACACCTCCCAAAACATATACATTGGTCCCCCATTGCCAAATCAACCAAAAGCTAAAATGTTTAACAAAACCTTCCATACATTGAGCTTTACTTGAACTTGTTTGCTTGCCTTCTCTTGCTGCCCTCAAAGTACTCTAATGCTCTGCATTATTGAATCAAGAAAACGAGAGAGCGTAAGCCAAAGCTTAGTGAGGAGTGCTCTTTAAAAACCATTCAATAATGCAATTAAAACCATTTGCAAAACATGCATATATTCAACCTTACACATGCTCAAAGCATACTTAAAAACAAGCAATTCCCATGCTTCCACATTTCATTTAAACAAGCATCTCATGCTTCAACATAAACATTAAAACATGCATCTCATGCATCTCAATGTACTATACATGTCATATTGGCTCAAGTGATACATTTCATTTATGAAATCAAGTTCAATAACTTTCCCCAAGGACTTTTAAACACCTTGGCCCCAAGGACTTTTAAACACCTTGGCCATGGACTTTTAAACACCATGAATGAGGACCACACAAGGACTTTTAACCACCTTTGTGTCCGTAGCTTGAATTACCCCAAGGACTTTTAAACACCTTGGCCCCAAGGACTTTTAAACACCTTGGCCCCATGGACTTTTAAACACCATGGAAAGGAGCACCTAAGGACTTTTAACCACCTTAGTGTCCGCAACAAGATTCATCCAAGGACTTTTAAACACCTTGATGATCTTAGGTAACAAGGCTCACTCAAGGACTTTTAACCACCTTAGTGACCTTCACTTTTACAAAACACCACTTGCCAATATACACTTTATACATCATATATTCCACTGTTTTAAAGCATTAAACCAAGCCATTTCATCTTGCATTTCAAAGCATTAAGTCATCATTTAAACAATGCATAAAAACAAGGTACTCTTACCTAGAGTCACCTTCAACACATGGCTTTAAACATCAGCATATATCATGCTAAACATCAGCAATTATCATGTTTAAACATGCTTTCAAAACAGTAAACAAATCATGCAAAAATCATCATTTTACATTACACCAAAACATGGCCACCACTTAGAGGAAAATCCGAAAACTTACACTTGAGCTTAGCAAAGTTGTTTAGACTTAAACTAAGCTCCCAAAACCTCCAACCCTTGGTTTTAAAGCTGTAAATCCAATTTCACTCACAAATCCACTCACCGATTACCACTTTGCCTCAAGCCAAAGCACCAAATCAAGCCTCCGGATCAACAATTCTTGGATCCAAGGATGCCTCCCCTGTTTCAACACATTAAAGCAGAGGATTAATGCATCATCATGCATTAATTGCTTCAACGAAAGCATCTAACACGCTGCTCTCACAAAACCTCCATTTTCGGCCACCAAACACAACCGAAAATGCATCCGAAACACTTCTAAACAAAGCCCAGCCATAAACCAGCAAAACCTCACTTCCATAAACATCATTTAACATCTAAAAACAACCTACAACCATCCTTATACCTCCAGCAACACCAGATCCACAAGATCACCACAAAAGCTACCTTAAAACACAAGCTAAAATTAGGAAACTCAACCTATCCGGGATTGCATCAATCAAGACTCATTTCCACATCAATTTAATGATCATTTAACATCAAAAGCACTTCTCAAAACACAGATTTAACAGATCAAACGAAAATCATGTGAAATCACCAAAATCTTGCATAATTAGCCAAGATCCATAAATCAACTTTAAAACCTTTAATCAATTATCAAATTAGGATTGAAAGCTTTAGGAATTTCATTAAAGAACTTGAAGTTCAGAGGAGAAGGACGTTCTTACCTCCAAACTTGAGTTTCTCCTCTTTTTGGAATTGAAAAGCTTGATGAAACTTGAAGCAATTGAAGAGGATTTGAAGATACAATGATTTGCAATCAATTGAGAGTTGAAAGGAGGATTTTAGGTGAGAAAATCAGATTTAGATCTCTGGAAATTGAGTGTTTGGGTTGAGAGAAAAAGATAGAAAGAAAATTGGAAGTTAGATGAGAAAATGACTAAAATGAATTTTCCCTCCTTTTGTTTTACTTTAAAAATCAGAATTATGTGTTAAAATATTTTAGAAAAATCTGGAGAAACTCCCTTTGGGTAAATAGCTCCTTAAAGATTCAAAGTTTCAACCCTTTATAAAATAGCCACCAAACTTTCAAAAATTACATTTTGGTCACTAGCCAAAATGTCACACTTCCGAAACTCATTTTCCAAAATTGATTTCACAGTTCACTTAATTATATTAAAAGATGATTTTAGAACATTTTTCCATATTTTTAATGCAACCCGAACTAGGCTTTCCTAACTTAACCTCTTACGATTCGAACAGCACTTTGACCAACCGGTCAACGCCCAAGACTTCCAAGCCCAAAACCGGGGCGTTACACTATATCCCCTGAGTTTTGGTTCGAAGCCTGTCTCGCTTTGGTTGACCATTTCTTAATTGGTCCTTTGATCATTTTTATGAGCCCGCAAGCATCCAAGGAAGAGTTTCGGCCATGGAGATTCTCAATGCTCCTAGCCAACATCTCGCCAAAACCATCTTCCTCCATGATGTAATTGTAAAGTCGAAAAGGCCTAGGACCATTATCCCTCCTTCTATTTTCCAGCAATATAGCATGGTGATCCGAGATAGCCTTCGAAAGTAGAAACTGATTGGTACATGGAAACTCATCCAGAAACTCACCATCGATCAAGAACCTATCCAATCAGACGAAAGTGGGGGGGGTCCCTGTTGCTCGACCAAGTGTAAGATCCCCCTATCAACGGAAGATCTATCAGGTTTGCCGCCTGAATGAAATTCCTGAAATCCTCCATTGCCGCAAAGTTCCACGACTTCCCCATTTTTTCCTCGCATCCTAAGATAGCGTTGAAGTCGCCGCCGATGCACCACGCCACTTTGTGTTTAACAAGAATTTCCAGAACCTCTTGAAAAAAATCCTTCCTCTCTACATCCGTATTCGGCCCATAGACGTTCATCATACCACATACCAAATTAGACCCTCTGAATTTACCAATAATAACAGTAACCCGCTCGTAAACCCAAGATGCGGACATATCGAACCTGCTGGTATCCCACAAACATACCAAGCCTCTTGATGCACCCTCTGCCGGGGCATATATACATTCGAAACCATTATCACAGCCCATGCCCCTGAGAATATACCGAGAAAGTTCACCCAACTTAGATTCCTGAATGAAAACTATCTGTGGTCTTTTATCCCTAACCAAATTTCTGACTGTTCTCACCTTCTCCTCCCTCCCCAATCCCCTGATATTCCAAGACACTATTTTAAATTCCATAATAAATGAGGTAATTACCCGTACGTATGTAAAGATCACTGGGAAATTAGATTTTCGCCTCAATTTCCTTGACTCTTTCTACGAACGCCTCCTTGCCGCCCTTAAAAGAAATTCCTAAGATTTTGCTCACCCCCCACACATGCAAAGCCTCCTCGATGTAGCTCAGATGAATAGATCCGTTAGAGTTAATCGAATCCTTACTGGCCGCACTATTATCCCCCTCGATTGAGTCACGCACCCTTCTGCGAATGAAACGCCTGTGGCTAGCCTGAAAAAAATCCACCTCCCCTATGATTGGAGACAGTGGGCAGTCAAGAGCAACGCATCCCGAAGCATTTCGGTGAAGAGAGGCGGGGGCCGACTCGGCTAAATTGGGTTGGAGTTGCTGAGACAAACCCATAATTTTCTCTAATGTATCTTGCACGATTTCGTCAGAGAATGGAGACTAAGAGCCACAGATGTTGTTCGACAGAGAGTTAACCGACATTGCTTCATTTACTTTGCTTAAACCATTTGGCTCTATGTTATTATCCAAACAAGTCTCCACAAATGGATGGGCCTGAATGTGAGACACACCGCGGCCTGCCATAGTAATGGGATCCACCTCCCCGTTGGCCCGACCCACAGACAATGGATTCTCTGATGTGGAATAAACTTCCTCCACCCTGTCATCAACCGCCATGTCACAAAGAGGGACCCCATTATGAGGCGGCTGAACCCTCATAACTGTATCATCAATGCTGCAATCATTGGGAATATTCACCGGTGGGACTCCCAAAGAAACATTAACATTCCCTTCGTTTGATGAATCAAAACTGGTCTCTACATCTTCCCCCGCCGGATCTTTCTCCGGGGGCCCACTCCGGTGAACACACTCCATGTTCTCCTCCTCCTGCCTGTATTCGAAGGCAACATCTGCTTGAAGACCTGAGTTTGGCTCCACTCCAGTGCCATTATCAACATACCAAGGTCCCGTATTGACAGCAACTCTGAATTCTTTATTGTTGACTGAAAAGTTGATGAACTGAGGAATAACATGCTGATTTGGGGCCCGAATTAACATCTTAGCAGTCACCATATCTAATTTGTGTGTGGTTTCATCGCTAATCTTAACAAGGATACCCCACTTGTTCGCCAAAAAAGTAAAAAACTCCGCCGACCAACAATGAATGGGAACGCCAGTTAAAAGTATTGGAATATACATGTACGGAATGCCTTCAATCATAACCTCTTCATCAATGTGCAAAAACCAGAAAGAGAGTTCATCGAACTTCTTTCTCCATGCTTCAAGTTTAGCTTCTTTCGAACTAAAGGTCACCAAACACGACTCCTGGAAACAACCCCATTTCGCTACTTTTACTGCCAAACCATCACTTGCTAAAGCCTTCTGAATAAAATCTAAGTCAAAACCCGGTTTTATAATACCCATCACCGAGTTCTTAATCCAATCTGAATTAACACTTGGAATCTGTGGCATATTCTCCCTTACAGTGCCCTCATCTGCTTCCGTATCTGTCCTCACCGGATTCTGCCCCGATGGAGTTGTATCTTTCGAAGCCTTCCCGTCTAGTAGCACGTCTCTAAAGGATCTGTCATCCTTATGGTTGGAGGTAGCTTGGGTATTCCTGTTGTTTGGACGCTCAGCCCAGGGAGAGCGCCTCCTCCATTCACCGGTTCTCTTACCCACGTTCAGATCCTTCTTGAATCTCGGGATGGACACCGAGACTCTCCTTCCCTCTATAAGCGTGTTGTTCACCCCCTCTATCGCCCTTCTCATCCCCCTCTCATCAGCGAAGTGAATGAAAGCGAAAGTGCACTCCCTGTATCTCGGTTTGTTATTCACCAAAGGAATAAAAACCCTCACAACTTTGCCGTGATAACCAAAAATCTCCCGAAGAGCACCCCTAGTGGCCCTTCTGCTGAGGTTGTCCACGAAGACCGACCAATCTTCCTTCCTTGCGCTTGGTTCTCCCGGCCAAAACTTTCTCTGACCCCTCGGCTCCCCTGCCATCTCCCCTAAAAATTTTTTTAGTAGAATAGCTTGGATTAATCTATGAGTGTAGCTTAAAGTCTCGGGATAGATTGAAATTATCTCGAGCATCTTAATTTGCTTTAATTTACTTTACTTGCTTGTTAAATTAATTGATGATGTGCGATTAAGCTTGGATTTCGAGGTAAGTACTTTAATGAAAGTACCTTATGGTATGGTAAATTTGATGAAGGACTGATATATGCGTGTTTGAGATAAACGCTAGAACCTATATGCTTGATATGATTATGAAGTAAGCTTTGCTTATATGTTAGCAAGTATGTGGAGCTATGCTCAATTATGATTCTTATTCTAATATGAATAAAACTTGCCTATCAAAAAAGATGAGCAAAATGCATTGAGAAATTCACATGAGGTTAATACATGCCAAATATGAAAGGCAATAAGCTTTGTTGATAAGAAATTTGATAAGGAGCTATGCTCAATCTGTAACATCCTCAATCTTAGCTTAGAAGTAACTGAATCAATTGACTAAGAAATTGATTCAATTGAACATATAAAAATCCCTAACTGAATAAACAAGGACCTAATTGAATGAAATTACAAAAATTGAGATTAAAAGCAAGATAACTTAATTGAATAAGCTAGTAAATAGGCTGATTGCATGCTAAATTGTGCAATTCCATGGGCTGCCCTTGATTAAGCTTAAAATTAAAGACTAATTAGGGGTAAATAAGTCATAACACAATTCCACTATCAATTACAATCAAGTGTGTTGTCATCTTCCTCACTACTCACCACATTGCCGAAAATTAGAGAGAGAGAGAGAGAAAGAGAGAAAATAGCTTGATCAGCCATGGAAAAATTAAGGGAAATGCTTGCATGTTGATGAAACAACCCTAAGATTAAAGCTAGAAAGCAAAGTAAGCAATCCTACTCATTAGTGAACCGAATTCATGTTTGAATTTGTATTTGAATGTTTGTATATTCTGTTTTGATTTGATTACTTGCTGGTTTTGATGAATTTGTGGTTGGAAAATTGTTATAAATTGATGAAATGAACTATTGGTAAAATCAATTTGAGGTTAAGTTGGCTAGATAAAGCGATAGAATGAAAACTAGTCACATGGAAATGCAAAACTGTTTAGGGGACTGTTTTGGTGAAATTGTAAGTGTTAGGGATCAAATTGCTCTGTAATAGCTTCTGGAAATAATGTTTAAAAAATAGGGGACTTAATATATGAATGAATTATAATTTGAATTGGCTGATAGGTTTCTTTAATTGAATGTCTAAAGTGGTTAAAGTGCTTAATAGGTCAATTGGGACTAATATGGAAACTTAGTTAATTAAGGGACTGAATTGGTTCATTTAGGGACCATACTAGACTTGAATAGACTAGGGGAAAACAGGGTAAACCTTGGTTATAAGGGCTAAATTGAACTAGTAAGAGACTTAGGTTTAAAAATGCAATAAAGTGACTTAAAATGAAATCTGGCAGTTTAGTCCCTAAAAATGCAATTTCTTAAATTGCAAAACTGTATTGATCCAGAAATGGGAAAAATATGATCCATACATGAATAAAAAGATAGTTTAATAATCTTTCTAACAAGGTAAATTAAACGAAATTCTGACGTGTAGATTAAAAGTTATGGCCAGATTAGTAACATCTGTTCAAGTTGCCAGAATTGGAAAATAGTTTTGAGTGTGTTATGTTTGTGCTTGTTTGAATAAGTTTATATGCTTGATTTCACTTTGTTTATGTTTATATGTGAATAATTAGACCAATAAATTGAAGAGAACTTGGAAGAACCAAGGGCTGGCCATCCAAATACGAAGAACAAAGGGATAGTCATTAAGGAACAAGACTAGTTGAAAGCTTGGAGTTTTGTGAGTGTAGTTAATCTTAGGGTTGGGATTAGTATCCTAACCATTGTTTTATGTTCGATTTACGTTTATAGATGAAATCATGAAATGAATCTAATCCATATTTGGTAAAATATCCTAAGGGAAGAAACTATTAAAAGGAAATGAGATAACATGACAATGGTAATAGCTAGTTAGCTTGTATAAATTTAATGTGGATTGCCCTTACTACGATGGCTTTTTGATTGATGAAATGAATGATATGATACTTCCATTGAATGATAAATGATGGTAGAGAATGATTATATGATTGTGTTCTAGGAATTATGAATGTATGAACATGTAATAGGACTATCTACTAGAGACATGAAGCACGATATGAATTGTCTATGTTTGATTGCTTAAACACTTGTTTTATGTTTGATTAATCTAAAAGAAAATGAAATTCCTTGGTTGAATAGTTGGTCTTAGGTAGAACGACATGCCTTAGAGTCTAAAGCTCCTCTAATTTGGTACCTTGTGTACCCTCTGATTTGTGTTGTATATACCCTATTGTTATTGGTACTTGGTGTACCCTATGTTTAGTGTTGCAAACACCTACTGATTTTGATGCTATGTGCATCCTCTAAATTGGTTCTTTGTATCTAATAAGACTTGATTACCTAGTCCTACTATTTACCAAAGCAAAACCATTAAAAGTACATGAATAAGACTTGTCATATGTTCAATGAAAAGGGTAATATGATACTTGGATGAGATTATATTTAAATGTGATCACATAGGTAAGAGGATGGAAATGACAATTTGACATTTGTTTAGTTCTAAGATATATGTTTGGGTAATATGCCCTATTCGAATAAAAGTATGAAGAAATTATGAACTATGTTTATTTGATTGAACTATGATTGATCAATGATGATTGTGAATAGTAATGTGGCTATTGTTGTTTGTGTTATATGTATCATATGATTATTGTATGAACTTTGATTGGTGTAAATGAAGATATGTGATGATCCTTGAGACTAGCTAAGCTAAACTACTTACCATAGCATGAAACTAGCTAGGTGCTACTTAAATGGAATGAAACCTAGCTAGGTAATCATTGCTAAATGAAATAAGAAACATAAAGAATCAAATGGATATATGATAGTTATGTGAACTACCTCACTAAGTATTTGTTGTACTTATCACTCTTTTGTTTTCTTCTTCCCAAATCAACAGGATAACTTGTTCGAAAGCTGTCTAAATCTGTTCCGGAAGCATTCACAAGCCAAAGATTCAAGTATGCCTTGTTTTGTCTTGTTAGCACTCCTGATTGGTGGCCTAGTTATGTGTCTAGTCATTCAGGTTGCATGCATTTGGCTTATCATAAGAATGTATATGAGATGTATATAGAAACCTAGGTATGGATTGTAAAGTAATGAACTTGGTATGTAAATAGGTAGCTATGGATATATGACCTTATGGATGATAAATATTTTGTTGTAAATATGAGTCACTAATGGTTATGTATATAAACATGGATTATGTTTGATTATCTTCTTGAAAATGCTATGTCATATTATTTTTTCCTATGATATTTGAATATACTAGATTGGTTGAGAATGTTATGTGGATTGAAGTATTTTGAAATGGATATGTGATAGTACCATATATGATTATGTAACTTTGTTAATTGAATGAATAAAGTGGTTTGGTTAGATAAATGCTATATTCGAATGGTACATGAACCTTAGAAAGTTTGTAAAATGTTTACAGAATCTAGATTAAATTATTGGTAATGTTATCAAATCTACTTGATTGATTTGAAATTGAAATTGGCCCTAATTGAATGTGTATGGTTCGAATGCTTCTAGGTATTATTACTAGGATAATTCATTTGTTTTGTGTGCTCTATTATGAATAAACTTAGATGAAAAGTATAATGTTTGATGATAAGTGAGAAGCTTTGAATTGGAAAGCATGTTCGAACATTGTATGTGGTGGATTGTATAGCATGATTGAATGGTTATTATGTTTTAAAAGTATGTATGTTTGGTTGATAGTAACATGGATGGTATGTATGAAAGTAAAAGTTTTTGTTTGCCCACTATTTACATAAAGTAAGATTAAAGAAATAAATATTTACATATTATATGTCTCAATTCTATCTGCCGCGAGTCGTAACGCTCTTCGCTCCTAACTCGGGTGAAGGGTGTTACATAAAGTGGTAATCAGAGCTTTAGGTTATAGGTCATATAGCTTATACAAATATGTCATGCATGATATAGGTTTAAATTATGCCACCTAGGAGTCTTATATTGAATTGCTTGTGATTATGCTTTCCTAATCTCGACCTTGTTTAAATCTTGGTAGTATGTCCGAGACAAGATTAGCTCAGGACGATGAAAGTCCTCGAGGTTCCTTGAATGAAGGAGGGAGTGTAAGGTTTGATCAGAACCTTCCAAGACAAATCGAACCTCAAGGAAATGTACAACCTCCTGAACAAGTTCAACCTTAGTAGGGAGCTCCTGCTATCCAATCGGTTCAAAGAGAATGTCTCTTGAGTATGAAGGAGATGTTCAATCAGTTCTTGTCAAATCTTAAACAGGATCATCTTATTGCTCCTGCTGCTTCTGCACCAAGAAGAGCATCGATAGACAAGCTCGCTCAACACCGAGCTTATACATTCACGGGAGCAAACAAGAAGAAGCCCGAGGAGGTTGAATATTGGCTTGAACAAACTACCCAAATCCTAACGAAACATAAACAATGCTCAAATGAGCATAAACTTGAGTGCGCAATCGCTCTGTTAGCCGAAGAAGCGTTGAGATGGTGGGAAGCTACGACATTGACTACCCTGGCCGAATCAGTGACGTGGATATTCTTCATGGAAGAATTCAACAAGAAATATATCAATCAACAATACCTAGCCGATAGAAGGAAGTGATTCTTGCACTTGAAGCAAGCTAACTGACCTATCGAACAGTACGTTACAGACTTTTGCAAGTGTTGTAAATATGGTTCGGAGTGTATCAAGACCGAGAAGGATAAATGCCGAATGTTTATTGATGGCTTGAATGACGAGCTGAGTCCGATGTTTACTGCCCTGGGTGTCATGGACTTCCAGACTCTTGTAAACCGAGCCATTGCTACCGATGCTAAGATGAAAGCTGTAGAAAAGAGGAAAGGCAGTTATCGAAGCGATAAGAAGCGTAAATGTGATGATAAATCCGGTTGGCAATCAAAGAAGGCCAAAGATCAGAAAGCAGGGTCTTCTACTTACACTCATGCTTCTAGAAGCAATTACACACTAAGACCCCAATCCTTGAATGAGTTGGCTATCCATGTTGTGTCCGTTAACACCATGAGAAATTCTAAAAAGCTCTGATCTGCAAGCATTGTTAGAAGCAACACTTCGGCCAATGCTGACTTCAATCCAACCTTTGTTTTGCTTATGATGGTGGTGATCACTATATTAAGGACTGCCCAAGAAAGTCTGACAAGGCTACTAGTCGAAATTCTACTAATTCGAGCCCTGCACCTTCCAACCAAAACAAGAATCTGAGACAAGCTCAGTCTGGAAACTAAGGGAGAGGAAGAGGCTCCCATTCGAAAGCCACAACACATCAAGAATCCCGAGCCCCAGCTCGTGTTTATCACATTCGTGGTAAAGAAGACGAGGAATCTCCCAACATCATCGCGGGTACGATTGAACTGAACCTGAAACTCGTTTATGCTTTGATAGATTCGGGATCAACCCACTCTTTTATATGCTCTTACTTGTTAGACAAGATAAATTTGAAACCTGAAATAGTGAAAACAAGCCTTGTAATGTCAAACCCTATAGGGGAAACTTACCGATCAATTTAATCTGTAGAGATTGCCTAATAGCCATTCGAAATGTACCCTTTCCCATTGACCTCTACGGTTTGCTCGAGTATGATTTCGATCTAGTTTTAGGACAAGATTGGCTGGGTAAACATCAAGCCTGGATCGATTGTCAAAATTGTAGGCTATATCTTCGAGGATTAGGAAAAGAATTCATCTTACTAATTGATCAAAAACCGAATTCTATCTTTGCTTCTATGGTATTACAAGATTAATACGATTTTGGCTTACCCTATACTCCTATTGTTTCCAAATTCGTTGATGTCTTTCTCGAGGAACTCCTTGGTCTTCCTCTAACACATGAAATAGAGTTTGGGATCGACATTTAACCCGGAATAAGCCCGGTGTCTATCACACCTTATCGGATGGCACCAGTTGAATTAAAGAAGTTGAAGAAGCAATTCCAAGAGTTACAAGACAAGGGCTTCATACGACTGAGCACATTTCCCTAAGGTGCTCCAATTTTTTTGTAAAAAATAAAGATGGCTCAATGCAAATTTGCATCGACTATCGTTAGTTGAATCGGGTGGATATAAAAACAAGTATCCCCTACCGAGAATTGAAGATCTTTTTTTATCAACTCTGGGAAGCATCGGTTTTCTCTAAGATTAATCTCTGATCGGGCTACTATCAGATGAAGGTGAAAGATGAGGATGTCCCTAAAACTGCTTTCTATACTAGATACGGTCACTTCAAATTTCTTGTCATGCCTTTCGGATTAACGAATGCCCCGACAGCGTTCATGGACTTGATGAACCGAGATTTCAAACCCTATCTCGACAAGTTTGTTGTTGTCTTCATCATTGACATTCTTGTCTATTCCTGAAATAAGAAGGAATATGTCAAACACCTCCAAATTGTGCTACAAACTCTTCGAGAACGTCAATTGTTCTCCAAATTCTCCAAGTGCGAGTTTTGGCTAACAAAAGTTGTATTCCTTGGTCACGTGATCTCCGAAGAATGTTGGAAAGGTTTGCAGTTTCCTCGATTTAACCGGTTATTACCGAAGGTTTGTTAGAGGCTTCTCTACAATCCCTTTACCGCTAACCAAACTCCTTCTAAAGGATCAACCGTTTGATTGGTCTGAAAATTAACAAAGAAGCTTCGACCAATTGAGGCAAGCACCGGGCAAAGAATTCACAGTCTATAGTGACACTTCCCATTCGAGATTAGGATGTGTCTTGATGCAAGGTGATAATGTAGTGGCATATGCATCATGTCAATTGAAACCTCACGAGCTCAATTACCCGACACACGACCTCGAACTTGCTGCCATCATATTTGCACTCAAAATCTGGAGTAACTATCTGTACGGTGAAAAATGTCACCTATTAATCGATCACAAAATTCTGAAGTATCTCCTTACTCGGAAGGATCTCAATTTGAGACAAAGGAGGTGGATGGAATTGTTGAAAGATTATGATCTAGTCATCAACTATTATCCCAGGAAAGCTAACATCGTTGTGAATGCTCTTAGTCGAAAACCGACTCTAGGTAAGCCATTCCAAATCATTAAGTATTCGAACATATTCTTTCATGTTCCTTAGGAAACCATTCGAACAACACCTTGAAAGACAAGCAAGTGATCGAATGCTATCTTGTATGATAAGCATCCATTCGAAAGTTCCCTTGTAAAATAAGTAATACATTCGAAAGTAATATTGTAAAATGGGATCGAATGACAATGGATTTCGTATCTGGTCTTCCTTGCACACCGAGAAAGCGCGATGCTATCAGGGTGATTGTTGATCGATTCACCAAATTTGCTCATTTCATTCAAATTCGTATGAATTTCAGTTTGGAAACCTTAGTTGATCTATACATTAGGGAAATCATCCGTTTACACGGAGTCCCTACTTCTATTGTCTCCAATCGAGATCCCCGATTCATAGCTCAATTTTAGAGAACTCTACAATGAGCCCTCGACACCAAGCTAAATCTGAGCACAACTTTCCATCCGCAAAGTGATGGACAGTCCGAGCGAGTGATTCAAGTTCTTGAAGACATGCTTTGAGCTTGTATCATCGACTTCGGAAAGAACTGGGAAAAGTCACTACCATTGGTAGAATTCACATACAATAAAAGCTTCCAATCCTCGATTCAAATGGCTCGTTTCGAAGCTTTGTATGGTAGAAGATGCCGAACACCCCTTTGTTGGTCCTAACTCGGTGATAATAAGGTGTTAGGACCCTAATTGCTTCAGGAAACCGAAGAACAAGCCTTTGATAGACAAAAATTCCTATGCTAATCAGAAACGTAGAGACATACAATACGAGATTGGTGATAAGGTCTTTCTTAAAGTCTCCCTATGGAAGAAAGTATTCCAATTCGGTAAAAGAGTGAAGCTCAACCCTCGTTTCATAGGACCTTTCGAAGTGAATTAATGAATTGACCCGATAGCTTATCGACTTGTCCTCCCAAGCGAGTTCAATAAGATAATAAGGTCTTCCACGTCTCAATGCTCCGATGATACCGATTCGGTCCATCCCACTTTTTTTAACCGGAAGAAGTTGAATTGAATCCTAGTCTATCCTATGAGGAAGAACCAATCCAAATCCTCAATAGAGAAATCAAACGACTCCGAAACAAGAACATATCTCTGGTAAAGTTTCTATGGAGGAATCAAAAAATCAAACAAGCAACGTGGGTGTAACATCCTCAAATATACCCTAAAAGTTATTTAAATTAAATGGTCAAGTAATTAATTTAATTAAAACAAGTTACCTTTTTTGTAGTCATTTTCGATTACTAGTGATTTAATTAGAAGAAAGAATTAATCAAAGGATTAAGGGGGATGGGACTAAATTGAAATTTGCAATAAAAGAGTGGACTTGCATGTCCAAACTCTTAATTTCTCTTAATTACTCTTGGCTGAAAATTTCCTTAAAGGATAGCTTAGGGGTAAAAATGACAAAACACATTCCATTATCACCAACACTCCCCTATTTTGGACAATGACCTTAAAAAATCACCAAAAGTAAAATACATGGAATTTAGATTTCAAATTTTGATATAAAATTCTTGGGTATGTCTATTTTAACTAGAAAAAAACGGCACTAAAATTCGATCTCTATAGAAAAATATGGAATCGAAATCGTATAGGTACTGCAAACTGTCCAGAACTGCAAAATGGCCTATGTTTAAATAATAAACTGTATTGATGTATAAATAGGAAAAATATGAATTATACATGGATAAAAACTTAGTTGACTAAGCTTTCTAACAAGTTAAATTAATCGAAATTCCAACGTATGGATTAAAAGTTATGATTGAATTAATAACAGGTGCTCAAAGCTGACAATAGGAAAAACAATTTTGAGTGTTTGGTGTTTACATTTGCTTAAATGAGTTTATATGCTTGAATTGTCTCTTGATATGCTTTGTTTATGTTTTTGTATGGATGATAAGACCAAGAATTTGAAGAAACCTTGGAGGATTCAAAGTCAGGGCAATCCAAAAAGAAGAGCAAGGGTATTGTTATCAAAGATCAAAAATAGCTTGGAATATAGTGAATGTAGTTAACTTTAGGGTTATGAATAGTATCCTAACCACTGTATTTTATTAATTTATGAAGTTTAACATGAAGCATGAAATGAATTTAATCATGATTTGGTAATTAATTTAAGGGAAGATGGATTAAATGGAAAACATGAAAGCATGCTCTATGTTGCTAGATGTTTGTCTTGTTGAAGCATGGTTTAATTACCTATGATTGAATGGTTATGTGATTGATTAAATGAGCATGAAATGAGTGATATGCTACTGCTAATGTGTGATTCATTATTCTGGAAAAATGATTATATGATTGCTATAGGCTGGAAATTGTGAAATGATGAAAATGAGATTGGTTCCACTTACTAGTAACTTGAATATGACATGTGACCTTGTTGTTTGTGATTGATAATCACTTGTAATGTGTTTGATTAATTTAAAAGACATTGAAAGCCCTTGGTTGACTAGCTGGTCTTAGGTAAAATGACATGCCTTGAAACGACATGCCTTAAAGTCTAAAACACTTAGTGAACTCAATGCTTTGTACATCTTATGTTGATATTTTGATACATTGTGTATCCTCTGATTTGATGTTGTGAGCATCCACTAATTCGGTACTTTGTACCCATTGTGACTCGATTACCTAGTCCCATTAATCTACCAAGGTAACACACTTAAAAACTCATGAATAAAACTTGTTACGTGTTTAATAGAAATTGTAATATGAGATATAAAAGAGTTCAACTGGAAATGTGATCATAGATTATATGTAATTGGAGGATCAATCGAAATTGTTTAACTTGCATAAGTAATGCTTGGGTCAAGGCCCAAATTCAAATGAGACATGGAATGTGATTGTTTGAATTTGATTGATCTATGTGGTTGGTTTTAGAAATTTGGCTATGCGAATATGTTATATGATTTATATGTTCTGATTTGATCTGATCAATCTTGGTGTACATGTTTATATGATTCTATATGATGATATAAGACTAGCTAAGTGAGCTACTTAATCATGCTTGAGATTAGCTAGGTTTCACTCAAATAGCTTTGAATTGGGAAGCATGTTCGAACATTGTATGTGGATGATTGTATAGCATGATTGAATGGCTATTATGTTTTAAAAGTATGTATGTTTGATTGATAGTAACATGGATGGTGTGTATGAAAGTAAAAGTTTTTGTTTGCCCACTATTTAGATAAGTATGATTAAAGAAATAAAAGTTTACATGTTATATGTCTCGATTCTATCTGCTGCGAGTCGTAACGCTCTTCGCTCCTAACCCGGGCGAAGGGTGTTACACAATCTGTCTCTAATAAGATAAGATAAAAGTGAAAGCGTTGGTCTCAAGTCAGTCTTAGGTATATTTGGCATGCCATAAAGTCCATAGAGCTCATGTTTCGGGTGGACTACGGTCCTTATTTAGCGATAGTAGGAGGGAAGTTTTGTGGTCAATTGGCGACAATAGGAGGCATTGATCGGTACTGCAAGTACCATTTTATTTGGTGACAGTTGGCTGGGGATTCGTGTACCTAGGCTATTATTCGATTCTCAAGGCTATGATAAAAGACAACAATGAAATTTTGCATATAAAATTAAGAAGTTATTGCCGATCAAAAAAAATTAAGAAGTTATCTTAATACATTATATGCTAAAAAGGAAAGATAATTATGATATGCTATAATTGATGTCTTATGTATCAAGAAAACTTGTATTTATTATAGGATAAACTTGATAACTTGTATGGCAAGAAATACATGTGTATGATAAGCTATGTATGCTCTTGAAAGGCTATGTTAAGACAAAACAAATGATTGTAAATTAAATTATCGAATTATTTTGATAACTTATAAGACAAGTAACTCATGATTACACTATGCTATGTTTGATAGTGTATATGATAAGTAAATCATGTTTGTAACATGTTATGCTTGATAATTTATATGTAAGTAAATATATGAATATATGATGACATGTTCGAAATGTTTAGTGGACATGTTTAAAAAACTATTTATGTGTTATATGAAAGAAGGGGCAGTTTTGTGTGATCAATTTGATACATGTTAAGTGGACTGTTTTGATTAGAATGGATCATGCCATGGACTGTTTGCAATATATAATTGTGTATACATGTTAAGTGGACTGTTTTGTCTAGAATTGACCATGCCATGGAATGTTTTGCAATTTATAATTGTGTATACATGTTAAGTGGACTGTTTTGACTATAATTGATCATGTCATGGACTGTTTTGCAATGTATAATTGTGTATACATGTTATGTGGACTGTTTTGACTAGAATTGATCATGCCATGGACTGTTTTGTAATGTATAATTGTGTATACATGTTAAGTGGACTGTTTTGACTAGAATTGATCATGTCATGGACTGTTTGCAATGTATAATTGTGTATACATGTTAAGTGGACTGTTTTGACTAGAATTGATTATGCCATGGACTGTTTTGCAATGTATAATTGGGTATACATGTTAAGTGGACTGTTTTGACTAGAATTGATCATGCCATGGACTGTTTTGCAATGTATAATTGTGTATACATGTTAAGTGGACTGTTTCGACTAGAATTGATCAGGCCATGGACAGTTTGAATATATAAAAGAGATATAGTAAGCTTGTTTATGAAAGATTAGTAAATAAAGTATACGCTATAAGCTATCAAATGAAATGAAATGCATGATGTGTGTACATACTTGTTAGAATATGAAATGCTAACTTGAAAGTTGATTTGAGAAATAGTTTAAAAAGTTCTAATTTGTCCTGAAAATTCTATGTTTTGAATGCTTGTTCGTGTGTAACACTTTCTGAATCGATTTTACTCCTAAATCGGGTATGGGGTGTTACAAATTTAGATGATGCTTTGGATGAGTTTGATAATCTGCCAAAAGAATAACCGGATACAGAGAAATGCCGCAAGGATTGAAAAGCTGCTTCCCCGATTCGTTTGCACAAATCAAACAACATTTTCCAAGATGTTCACAAAGATAAAACAATTGTTGACTTATGGGAAATTGGAAAAAAATTGCATGAAGAAAACTCAGACAAGCAAGTTGCTCATGGAGCAACTAGAGTTGTAAACGAACCGAACGAACACGAACGAGGGTGTGTTCATGTTCGTTCGTTTAACTTTAACCGAACAAATGAACAAACACGAACATAAACGAACACATAATTTCTTGTTCGTGTTCGTTCATTAAGGAATGTAGCTTGTTCGTGTTCGTTCATGTTCGTTCGCTTAAATGGTAAACGAACATAAACGAACACTAAAGAACACAAAACGAACATAAACGAACATGAACGAACATATATAATTTGTTAAATATTTAATATTTTTGGTTAGTTCGATTAATTCAGTTAATTAACCAATTTTTAAACCGAATTAATCGATAATTAAAATTTGAAAAAACTCTTAATCATTAGTCGAAACCTAAATTTATCTAATAGATTAACCAATTTTGTTATGGTTCGGTCGGTAAGTTCGGTTTAACCGAATAATGAACACCCCTAGACATATGTGAATAAATTTAAATGAACATAAACGAACATAATTGAACGAACATAAACGAACGAACATAAATGAACATAAACGAACGAACATAAATGAACATAAATGAACGAGCATAAACGAACGGATTACCGAACATTCACGAACAAGCCTTTAGTTCGTGTTTGTTCATTTAATTAGACGAACAAAAAATCTTGTTCATGTTCGTTCGTTTACTAAATAAACAAACATAAACGAACTTCCCGCCGAACGGTTCACGAACGGTTCGCTGAACGTTCAGTTCGTTTACAGCCCTAGAAGCAACACATATACTGCCACAAGTTAGCAGGAGGTTCATGTCTTAGATTTGGTAATGATGGAGGTAAATTGCAATGAAGAAGACCTATGTTTGATTTTACTTTGCTCACTTCCCGCTTCATATTCGTATGTTAGAAACACCCTCCTACATAACTGTGATTTTGCATGACAATAGGTATATGATAATCTAAATTTACATGAAAAGATGCAACATCATACCAGCTCCGAGTTCCAAGTAGAAGGTCTCATGGTGCATGGATCGACTAGTTCAGACTGTAGAAGAAAAATGATCGTAATTTTGGTGGTAAAAAATGGCAGAGCCAAGTGGTCAAATCAAGGTAAACATGTTATTTATGCAAAAGGAAAGGTTTCATTAAATTTTAGTGTTACATATTACATGATAAAATAAAGAGGAAATATGAAAATCAGAACTTTAGTGAAGATGAAGCTGATATTAAATAGGAGTATGATGATGTTAAACTTGTACTTGCTTTTGGTGAAGACTCTATAGCAAGCAAGGAGTATATTCTTGAATTTGGTAGTAGTTTTCATATGAGTCCAAATCAGGACTGGTTTGCAACATATAAACTTGTGTCTAGAGGTGTTGTTTTTTGGGAAATAATGTCTCTTGTAAAGTTGCAGGTATTGGTACAATCAAGATTAAGATGTTTGATGGGATTGTTTGAACACTTGATAATGTGAGGCATGTTCCATATTTGAGAAGAAATCTAATTTCGTTAGGTATTCTAGACTCAAAAGGGTACAAAAACTTTGAAATCTAATTTCCTTCGTTCTTTGGAATACTATACAAAATAATAAAAGAAAGAAAGCATATAAGTAAGATATTTGTTGTGGAATATTAAATAAGTTTCGCATAAATTCTAAGACGGTAAAGTTGTCATGATTTTACGGAATTAGAATTGGATAATGTTGAAAATATTTGATTACATTCCCAACCTATACGGGAAAATTCTACAATGTGCGACGAACACCGATGAACACCACTAATGATGAACACCGCTGAACACCATTAAATTAATTAATAAAGATTTAAAATTTTAAGGACCCATTATACAATTAATTTTTAAAAATTCAATTAAATTATTATATATATATATATATTAAAATTTTATTTTTTTAGTAAGGGTAAACTATATATTTAGTACCTCACCTATATTCGTATTTCTATTGAACCCTCATTATTTAAATATTATTTCAATTTGACCCTATTCTTGCGAGCTTTGAAACGTTTCCTTTAGTGGCCTCTTTGTGATCTTTTGTTGTTCTGGATTGAGAGTACTCTTTTCCTCCATATAGGTTTAGGGAGGGTTTTAACGAGGCTCTCAATTTCGGTTTAATCTTTTTGACGATTAATAAATCATTATTGTTGAGCAAAATAAAATAAAATAATTTAACCCTTAACCCTCAACCTAAAACCCTAAACTATTAAACCTTAAACCCTTAAACTCTTAAACCTATACCATAAACCATTAAAAATAATTTCACCATCATTGATTCAATTCAATGAATTGTTGAATTCTCCTAAAAAATTCAATTAAATTATTTCACCCTAAACCTATACCCTAAACCTTAAACCCTTCAACTCGTAATGATGTGAATCTCGAAACTGAAAATGCTCGGCAGCATGAACCGAGCATACCATCCGGCTTCAGCTGATATCTGTGGATCCTGTCCGAAGAACAAAAGGATGGGAGTAGCATTGGCCCAGATAAACGCTAGGGGAATGCTAGCCAGTAACAAAACAATCAAGGCCCCTTGCAAGTGAATTCCGAGCATGTGATATTGTTTTGCTCCATAGGACTGACCGCAGAATGTATCCAATGCACTTGCCATTCCTTTCTAACAGTCATAAGGGGCAGAAAATTATAATAACTTGAATGAAATTGTCGTCTTCGAATGTTGTTACGGAATCGACGGCTTTTAAGCCGTCGGTTCTACAACGACATTCAAAGACTGAATTGATCAAACTGTCTTACCAGCAAGCTAAAACTGGTGACCGAGGCAAATGAAGACGCCATGGAAGCACCGGAAAGAGCAAGGTTTCCGAGATGACCGACAAACATTAGCGAGATAAGCTGCAGAGCGAATATCAAGAAATAAACAAACACAGTGGGCCTGCTAACATCAGCTGCTTCTTCATCTCTGCAAGGATTTCATTTTTGCCAAATCTCTGTTGAGAATTTACCAATGGTGATTCAAGCCACACCCTTTGCTCATCGAGATCCTCCATTTTTTTTATGGAGCAAAGGGATGGAAACTGGTGAAATTATTTCGATGTTTTGAATGATTACTGTACTGGATTGATCCATCAGTTGTGCCAAGAAATAATTTCACCATATATAAAAAATAATTTAATTAATTTTTTAGGAAAATTCAACAATTCATTGAATTGAATTGATTCGATGATAGTGAAATTATTTTTAATGGTATATGACTTACGGTATAGGTTTAAGAGTTTAAGGTTTAATAGTTTAGGGTTTTAGGTTGAGGGTTAAGGGTTAAATTATTTTTTTATAAAGAATAGGGTCAAATTGAAATAATATTTAAATAATGAGGGTTCAATAGAAATACGAAAATAGGTGAGGTACTAAATATATAGTTTACCCTTATTAAAAAATAAAATTTTAATATATATATATATATAATAATTTAATTGAATTTTTAAAAATTATTATTAATTGTATGATGGATCCTTAAAATTTTAAATCTTTATTAATTAATTTAATGGTGTTCATCATTAGTGGTGTTCATCGATGTTCGTCGCACGTGGTAGACTCATCCACTTATACGTAGGTTGTGGTAAATCTTATATATGCTAGATTTTGCAAAATATCCAGACATCTGTTTTAAGTGAGAATAGTAAGATTGATATTAAGTGAATTATGGAACCAAATACTAGAAAGTCGTGGGGCATATAATCAAGTACAAATAGAAATTAAAAAAGTTTCACATATATTCTAAAACGGTAAAGTCGTCGTGATTTTAAGAGATTAGAATTAAATTATGTAAAATATTTGATGTGGATCTATTTTTGAGGGATTATCTGCAAAGTATATTCTAAGAAGGTACTGACAACCTTGAATATACAAGTTTCGACATCTAGACTTGTAGTGATTTGAGGAATAATATCGGATAAGGTATTTGTGGAAGAATAATCACATAATCATTTGATTCCACGTGATAATTGCAATGGAAAAGTAGATGCAATCAAAAATTGCATTGAGGACACCGTGTGGGTTCGTTAATTGAGACTCTGATTTCTAGGAGTTTGGAAAACATACAAGTGCATGGAAATGCGAAACATGACTCATATTACTCCACTAGGGCAAGTGGGAGATTGTTGGAGTTTTGTGCCCTAACTGAAGTAATTTATGTAATTATTGAATCATTTAGACTGAAATAAAATAAATAAAATTTCTACATAATATTTATAGACTACTTTATTATGTACATTGTCCTCAAACTTGATATTGTATGTAAAGCGATAAAGTGATAAACAAATAGTGGCTCAATGGTTACTTGTGGTTTAAATGAATATTAGTTGTATTATAAGGTTAGTTATAATACAAAAGACAACTCATATTAGTTGGTAATCTAAACATGTATGTAGTTCATAGAATCATCTTGTAACACCCTTAACCTGGCTTGGAAGAAAACCAAGCTAAGAAGTGTTTTATGCACAAACACTATCGACTTTCTAGAAAGATTTAGTACAATACAATGGACATGCCTTTGGAAAAACCGGGTAATTTAAAGCTTTTTACAATTCCTGTTAATTGAGAAAAACACTAACATTCATATCTAATTAATCAGTAAACAAACTGAAGGACAAACATGCAATGTGTATCAAGAATAGCCATAATAAACTTTCCGACCGCTGAATCAACTATACAAGTTAGCTTAAGGATTTAAAATAGGTTTAAGCCTAGTATTTTTAACCCTTTTAGTCCTAGCAAGAGTGGGTTAGTCTAAATTAACATTAGTTACATAACATTCAAGCAAGGTCCCCAGACAAGACTTACACAGTAAGAAACCAGGGTAGCATCTGTTCAACTTTCTTGGTCTTTTCAAAGATGACACAAACAACATGCATTACTGGTGCTCGAACCCGGGTCCTAAGGGATGATGAACATCTACCTTTACCACCAAGACACAAGGGGATGCGAATTTAATCATGCGAATTAAGGACTATTGATTCTATATTCTTAATTAGCAAACTTTAGGGTTTCTATTATTCATGTAACAACATGCCATAAATATGAACTAAGGAGTACTGATTATTTCTAGCACTGAATCTAACCTATCTTAGCCAGAATAAAGCCATTCGAATCTCAATCAAGTGAAGTATAACTTTCAAGCAGCACCACGAAATAAAATATGCCATAACAAACAAGGCTTAACACACAATCAACCAAATAGCATATAAATGCCATTTACACAACCTAAAACTTATATAAATACACATTTATCGAATCGATTGATACTAAATCATGCATAATGCTCGTAAATCTACAATGTGCCACCAACTAGGAGTACTTAAAGAAATTCATAACGTACTTCCCCATACTTGTGATTCTTCCCAAGCTCGGTAGATAAACGAGAATAGGTTACCCTGAAAGGAATGGAAGAAACAGGGTAAGCTAACACTTAGTGAGGTAGAAGAACCCTAAACAAATATTATATTTCACATAATTAAAATCACATTCTTTGCTCAAGGCTTCTGGTTTTGAGCAAGTCTCTGAGTGGTTGTAAGATCACATATTTTAAGCCATCCTGATATAATGGAAATTCTTCTATGTATACCTCAACGTATTCATTCAATGATACTTGCAGTAAAACTCATCTTATAAGTATCAATCTTTATAAATTACCTACTTGGTTTACTTTTCACACAATCCATAATTCCACAAATTTGATTCGAGGGTTCCTTAAAACCAAGGCAGTAAGTACGATACTACACCTCAAACATAAGGTTTATATCACTTCACCCTTTAACACATACATTTAACTATAGCAAATAACAATTGATAAACAAACATCCTTACAACACTTATCGGTTTATACATATAACATTCGATTTCCAAGGAAATCGTTTTACTTGTCATGCAAGACATATCTATAACTCCCTCTCATTGACTTATAAACTTTCTTGGATTCTTTTATACCATCTTTCAATCTTAAACTTCTTTATTTTCTAATTAAGGAACACTTTATCAGTTTAATATTACAAGATCAAATGTCACTCAACCTATGAATTCACTTACTTTTAATATCATGAAGATATCTTAACTAATTCTCTTTCAACATTCCTTTATCCAATCATCGTTTTAGTCTTCTAGGTTTATTGAAACATAAAACCAATATCATGTTACAATCACGTTGCTTATTATTCAAGTGACCGTAGGTTCAGCTGAATATCCATTTAAAACTCATTAATATCTACATTGGTTTATTTCAAAAATCCTACCGATCATGAACTCAAGAAATAGCTTCCACTCTAAGCTATTTCATTCTACCATGTAACATGTAGATTCATTCGAGTCCTAACCAATTTATAACTTGATTCATAACAATTCTTCAACTATTTTTAAGCGTGACCTTGTGTTAACAGAAAGTGAGTTATCATACTTTTGGTCTAAACGTGTCCATTCGAGTTTATTAGCCAAACTAAAACTTTTGAATCGAATATAATTATATATTTAAGATCACGTGATAAACCTAGTGAAGCATAGATTTTCAAGGTTACCAACATATCACATATTTATTACCAGTAATTTAATCAAGAAGTCTACTCATATATTATGACATCTGACGATCATCTATATATATATATACATATGTATACTATTTGATACTTAAGTTCTAATAATGAGTTCTTTGATTCCTTTCATCTATAAGTTCTCATTACCTCTCTTTTAGTGTTATTTCCCGATGTCATGAAATGTACCTTGTAAAATACGAACTTACTATCGTATGACATGTATTACGTACCAAACCAGACATTCCACTTTACAATTCACTACAAGAAAACACATTTTTAGTGACACTGAAAATAGTCACAAAAAGTGTTAAATTTAGTCACTAAAATTTACAGTGACTATTTTTCTGAGTCGTCACCAGTTGTTACTAATAACTCCGTCACTATTATATTGGTGACAACTTTCATGTATTTCGTCACAATAATTATATTTTTTATGACCACACTATTTAACACAAATGATTATTAATAGTGACTAAAATTTAGACACTAATGTTATTCTTACTAGTGACAAACATTCTATCACAAATACATATTTAAATAGTGTCTAAAATATAATTAATTTTTTATTATTGACAGTGACGACATATTTTAGACACTATTTAAATATGTATTTATACAAATATATGTTTACAACAGTCCATTAACGTTCTTACGATATTCAAAAGTAATCCATAAACACAATCTTTTTAATATTCAAACGGCTATAATATCTTAATTTTCAGCATGAAATTGACAAGGAAGACACACAAGATTTTCATGATTCAAAACCATATCTATAAAGCATACATATATATACACTAACAACCCCAATAATCCACAAATCCACAGTCATAAACATTTTGAACTTCAAGCCTACAATATCAACATGAAAGGGCAATCGATCTTACCCATAGGACTATGATTCGAATGAATCTCAAGGAGGAGGGAACCAAAATTTTGTCTAGTCCTTCGTGAATTCATGAAGCTTCCTCTCCTGCTCTCACTAATTTGTTTCGGTTGGATGCCAAACATGAAGAAGATGAACTCATCTTCATTAACTCTCTCTTTGGCAGAGAGAGAGAGAGAGATTTTCATTTTTCCCCACAAAATCATCCACACGTGACACATGTTGGAATCCTTGGACTTCTTAAATTTTTACATGCAATTCACATGACACGTGACACAAAAATCAAACTTTATAATTTTAATCTGAAGTCCTTATCATAACTATCAAACAAATTTTCATGGAACCCTTAGATGAAGCTGAGTTACCATAAATTGGTAATATTCTACTAGACAATACTTTGGGGTATTATGCATTTAAATTGGACTATTTTGAAGAACTATTATGTTGTCTAAAGTCCAGACGTGGAGATAGCTTGTTTTGGCTATCAAAGCGGTTGAATTTCGAGTAGAGACGTAGATGTGTTTATCTGGACAAAAGACACATTGTACTGGACCCAAGATGAATTAAGATCTTAAATCCGTTTAAAGATTAAACCCACTTGTGACGTTCAAAATACATTTACCTTAATCTTTAGTAAATGTAGGACCATGTGTGTGTGACTTGCATACTTTGATATATCAATATCTGATGCATCTCGGAGTAGTAAGCTGATGGATGATATGTTGGGTATGTGAATCATACATGATGTGGATGCATTTATAGGTATGGAATCATAGCTCAATTAAAGAGTAAATAGTATCCTCTCAATGGCATTATAAGGTTTGTGAAAATGGAACGTGGCCACGAGTCGTTCGTCAAGAATGAATGACTTATTTTTACTTTGTGTAATAATTATTTTCACTATTTGGTTTACAATGGAACCTAGAGATAAAAGTAATAAAAAAGGGTGAAGGAATTCATTCCAAAGGGATCGCGTAGATCCTATGAGGGTAATATATTTATAATAAGGTCTTGGACAAAACGTACATGGTAAGCTTCCAGTAATATTATATGTGTGGGAGTTCAGTTTTGGTACTATAGTGGTATAACTCCTTGACTTAAATATTATATGTAATTAATTGATGAAAAGTCCAGAATTAATTACTTATTATTTTAGCCCACATCATATAAGTCCAAATGGTCCCATCGCTAGCTCAAATTAACTCGATACAGATTGCTTGATTCAATCGCGAAATAAGAAGAAAAATGATGGTTGAGAAATACATTGCAGAAAATTACTTAATCAAAAAATTGTATTTTCTCATGGGTTTAAGAATTAAAATGATTTAGAAATTAATTTAATACTTTGGCATAAAACGATCCCTGTTCATAAGTGCCTTGTATTTTTAATATAAAACCAATGAGATAAAGACCACCAAACTGTTTAGGCAAGCAAAGAGTTTCCCATCGCACCCAATGAATTCTTCTTCTGCCCTTTGAACCCCAAATAAAATTAGAGACAAGTGTCATGCCCCGCCAAAGTGCACCAGGACCGACCGAGGAGTGCCCCCTAGGTGCACTCGAGCCAACCAAGGCAAAATGAAGTGCCTTGGGGGTTTTAAGGCAAAGGATTAACCAATGAAGATTCTAGAACGGCTTAGAGAGGCCCACAATCATCTTGAACATTTCCACAAGGATCCAGGAGGTTCTCCAAAGGTCTTGACTCGTCCATAAAGCCTTAGAAGATTCTAGAACACTATGGAAGGTTCTTGAAGGTTCTAGAACATATTAGAAGGACCTGGAACATCCTGGAAGCATCTAGAAGGATCTAGAATGTTGAAGAAGACCCTAGAAGACTCTGGAAAGTTTGGGACTACTCTGGAAGTCTCTAGAACTTTCTAGAAGCTTTTGGATAGTTAAGGACATAACTAGATAGTTGTAGAATATTCTAGAATACTTTAGTGTTTTAGAGATATATGTAGATAAGTGTAGACTTATCTAGAAAAGTGTAGGTGTTGTAGATATTTTGGGAGGCATAATGCCAACCGTTGGATCAAATCAATCTCCACCATCCATTGATGAGGTTGGAGACTATAAATAGGCTAGTTAGGGTCATTTGTAACCCATCCTACAATACACATAAGTACTCTCTTGTAAAGCTTTCTTAAGAGTTCAATACAAGGTTCCTTTCCTTGTAACTCTCTTACCTTCTCCATTCTCGTGTGTGTTTAGCCATAGCATTCGCGTGTGAAAGCTTACTAGCATTGTGTCGGGAGTGCTAGTGCCGCACGGATCGGTTTGAGAGAATAAGTCCGTGACACAAGGCTTGTGATTTCTATAGCAATGGCCATCAACATTTTAAAAATCTATAGGAAGTAAATGGGGAGGTTTGATAAAATGACTTTAGCTAAGGTAAAAGTCATTGAAAAGTTGCAGGATATCAACTTGAGCGAGCTCCAATATCGTTTAAAAAACCCAATGTTAAAGCCATCAAGCCTCGGTGCTCTAGATCCGTCAAGAGATGACAAAGCATACTCGATTTCATCTAGAGAGAAAGGGAGCTCGATGAAATCAATACTAGTGGGCTTCAGTTAATTCAGATTACAATCTAGACTTTTAACTGAGATTGTGGACGAGGAGTTGTACGCTAGTTGAAAATGATTTTCAAGCGCAGATTTGATATCAACATCATGCAAGGCGGCACCAACCTCAGTCACCATGCAAGGCGGCGACCCTGTTCCAAAAGGTAAATACTTAACCCTTTTTGTTATTATTTTTTCTATTCAAAAAATGCAAAGAAAAACGAGTACCTCTGAAATTGCTTGGTTTTTGTATTTATTCTTGATAATCTGAGTACATTGATCTCTTTTCTTTTGTTATATATATTGGTTACATGTATCTAGGTAGATAATCATTCCCTATACTCTATATATATCTTTGATGTAGATTTTTGACTGATCTATACTCCTTTTTGCATGCCCGAAGCTTGGGAGATGGTGGCCAACTGCAATACGCTGACGTGGTGGCTTTGGGGTTTACGACAAAATCTGGGCCATCGATCTGGACATGTGGCAGCATCAGAGAATGGAGCCAGATGGTCTCTTATGACCATAATTGATTTGTTCTGTTGTATCATATATGATCAAACAACTTAGATTGCTCGAAGATGGACGACCTTGATGCAACTTGGGAAATGATTTGGTGGCCACGATGACGCCACATGGAGTGGGAAAGATGAGGAGTCTTGAAGTGTGTTGTACGTGCATGTGGGAGTTGAAGAGACGACGAGTGGGCTTCATGCAACCAGCTAGAGGGACGTGTTGGCTTGATGACGGGCATTGGATCTATCTTGATCCAATGGCTCATGAGCAGTTGCACATAAGATAGAACATATTAGGATAGGGTTTTTTTATATCTGATATGGGCTACATGGGCCATTAATGTAATATTTTTCGTTTTAATTGTAAAGTGTATTAGAGTAATTAATAATATTAATGGGCTTATATTCTTTAACTAATAGATTTGTTTGTTTGTTTTTAATTGTTACCAGCTCATTTATAACAACAACAACAATAATAAAACTAAATAAATATTTACAATAATAATACAAATAAGCAATAATAACATTAAAATAATATATATACATATGTGGACAAAAATGAGTTATTACACCTACATCACAGTTAGAGAGCTTGGGGGAGAACGTCGATGATGCTTGATTCTTTCTTTTTCTTTTCTTGATAATTTTCCATGTTCTTAATACTTTTATTATGGATGTTTTAGGCTCAGACATGCGCTAAATACTTTTTTGGGGTTTATTGTTTCATGATATTATGTTTTAATTATTTGTTTAATGTTATAGTCTTTTCCTTTATCTATTATGTTCATCGTTCTTCATGCGTAGTTATAGTAAGAGTTATCGAGAGAGGTGTCAACTGACTAACACTTGGCAAACAATTGAAGAATTTATGTAAATAGGCCATAAAATAATGCCAAGTTTAGGTCTATTTGTGTGCAAGTATACACGGTCAGCAAGTGATACAGTAGAGAGTTGAGTGTTGTATACACAAGGATTGTCTAGGAATTAAATGCCACAATTTTACTTGTGGATTGAAATAAAATATTTTGAATTGAATTTTGGATTTTGAATTAAAAAACGACTAAGGAAAAATGCAATGAAAATTTAGGCAATTTGGCAAGCAAATGTATTCAAATAGATGGTTGGCATTAGCAAGGGATGCTTGGATTTCATGCTAGCTATGGCATCAATTAATAACTTTCAACCTTTGTTTTATTGCCGAGCAGATTTTCAGTAGTATTGCCTATGTCGATGGAAATACCCTAAGTTAATTATGATTAACTCATATATGTCTATATTGGCATTTCCAATAACTAACTCAACAAAGTTTTAAACTTTACTTCTAAGGGGTAGATTCACTTTCGAAGTAAGCTCATCTACTTGAACATCTTCTGTCGAAGTTTCTGTCCTTAGTACTTGACAAGTAAACGTTATCACCTAAGTTTGTTAAGATATTAAGGGATAATAAGCATACAATGCTAACTATGGTTTGGCAAAGAATATATGAAAAATAAGTACTAGTAAGATAGAAAAAAAGCCAAAGCATTCAATTATTTAAAGCTACGAAATAGCTAAGCGTTAAATGCAAAAACATCCCCAACCAACTTAAGAAAATTAGCTCATGGTTGGGGGAACCATCAACACATCATCGCTTTCAAATAACACCACCATCATAAAAATCAGGATTAAACTAAGAGAAATGGGAAAGGAAGGATATTCGTCGATCCAACCCTCCAATGGATCCAGAGCTCTCAGTCACAGCCTGATCAACCATTGTTTGCCCTCAACTTTCTTTGTTTACCACGGTGTAGCTGCCTTGGCTCATTGATCAACTTCATTTAAATAGGCACTCATGGAAACCCTAGGTTGGGTTTTGATTTGAAAGTTTGTTGTGCACCAAGATAGGGGTGTTATCTTTTTATCCTCTTATCATCTCTTTTGAAATTAGGGCTGACTGAATCTTTGACCAACGGCTAATTGACCTAGCATCATCATCCTTCTTTTGCAAACCAAGTTTGGCAATCTTTGTCATGCTTTTTCCAACTCAACTCGGCATCTCTCTTCTACTCCTTTAGCTTTCTGCCTCTTCTCCTGTCCTGCTCCTAACCTACCTACCAAAACAAGGAAATACACCTTTACTCTAGCAAAGAAAACATTCCCTAACTTCTATATGCAAATGCATGATTCTACTATTTAAATGCACAAATATGTACTCAAAGTCAAGTAAAAGCATGATAATATATATATATATATATATATATATATGTGAAAAAAACAAAGTACCTTTGCAAAATTGTCTTGATTAACAACACATGTTAGCAAGCAAAATCCGGTCCTAGTTATGTTCTCAAGTATCTCATCGCAGTAATGGCAACATATAAGCAAATTCAAGTGCAACAATATAACTCTAGTCTAAAGTCATGAAGTGTGAATGAAGTGCAGTCAATATGCATCAAATATCCCTCAATTCCCTTAGTCAAATCTACTACCCAAACTCATAATTATATATATATATATATTCACCAATGGTTTCTGCTTGCAATATTATCAGGCTTGCCTCGTAATCTGTTCGGCGTGACAAGTAAGAAGGAGCATACCACGAACCCCCACATTAGTCCAAACATTATTAGGCTCACTCATCATACTCATACCCTAAAGTTTTTGGCTTGAAAGCTAAGAGGGAGCAAACCACGAAGCCCTAAGCTATGTATTATCTCTAAGGTAGAGAAGAGTTCTATTTTTTTTCTTGCCTTTGGAAAAACTTTGTTGCCCTACTCTTTCTTTTTACCTTGGAATTGTTTTTTATTCTGAATTTAGTTTAAAAAATTCTCAGTTTGTCTTGGGAACTAGATGCATACTACGTGTTAAGTGAGACTAAAGTTTCCTAAACTAGAGATCAATTGTCACGCTACCTAACATTACTAATATGCTGGCTCATGCTAACTAACGATATCAATTTCATCATCGAACAAAGTATACTAGTACAAATTCTAAATATGCTAGTAGCTATGCTGACAAAATTATCAGATCAATCAAACCTTGGCAAAAGAAATTAATGGTTTGGTATGAATGTTATACCTAATCTACATGGCAACAAAATGCAAACAGAAACATAAAAATGAATGCATGTCAAGATAAAAAAATGTGAGGCAACACTCACCCCCAAAACCAGAGGTGTGTATTGTCCTCAATGCATGAGAACATATATATACAAATGAAATGCATGATCTGTAACACCCCCTTCTCGGCCTGGTCGAGAACCTTGTCGGAGTGTGGTACCGATAAACTGAACGATGGTCGATATTGTAATTCCATATGATAAGTGATGTTATTAGACATGGCATTCAAGGATAAGCAATACACAAATCTAATTATTCTATTTTGAGTCTATGATTATCCAATTAGGACGAATTTAAACTTTTACTGGTTTTAGGGACTAAATCATAATTTTAGTATTTTAGCAGCCCTTCTCTATAATTAATCTTACTACAATGAAACTCATCATACAAAAAATGTCAATGTAAATGTCCATGTTATTTAGAGCTCATTTACCCTCCCAATTAGACTGCAAGATTTAGTGGCCATTTTGTAAAGAATGTAAAACTGAGTTCTATAGCTTTTAACTGAATTAACTAACAATGTACTGATACCCATAGAACCATATAGGTACGCTAAGCATAAATTCCAAATTCCTGATTCAATGATAACAAGCCTGCATCGATACGATTGAAGGTTGTACCGATACTGGTTGACCACGTTGACTTCGTATCAATATACCTTGACCCCGTATTGATACCATTTATGATCCCAAATTCCAGTAGCCAAAATCTGTACTGATATGCCTCAGTTGTATCGATACGCCCCTTTTAACCACCATTGACTCGACCAAATATGCAAGGCCGTATCGATACACCATCAACTGTATCGATACGCTGACCTACCAAACATTATCCAAATGCAATGAAATTTTACACGCAATATTTTAAAACTATAAACTACTTGCATGTCAAATTTCAGGACCATTCGAATCCGTTTACTATGTTTTCACCTATATGGGCCAAATATGCACTTTTAGTCCATTTTAAGCCATACAAAAAGTTCATTTGGAGCCTTATGCACTAACACATCACAAGCACAATTTATACATAACAAAAGAGCCTGATAAGACTATTCTAAGTACTTTTCCACTCTTCTACTAGGAGTTCATAGGTTTGATATACATTACTTTAGGCTTGCTCGTAACTTGTGCAACACAACAACTTCTCCGATCTCTGATAGTCAAATCTCTTAACCTGAAATGGATGGAATGCAATGCAATGGACATATTTTGCCTAGCGAGGTAGTCAAAACCATGGCAATAACAAAGTAATGCATGGCAATTCAAGCGATAACCATAACGATGCAACAACTATCATTATCAATGCAATGATCATGTTCAATAGCGATATTTCATATTTTAACAATAACCCTTGGATCGATTCCAGATAGCGGATACACGAATTCCTACACCTCACCAAGTCAATAAAATGGTCTAGTTCCCCCGCCTCGTCAATGTGACCAATAATACCACAACACATCCCTCCGCCTCGCCAAATCATATAGGTTGTAGCCCTAGGATTGTAGTCCAACCGTGGACTGAGCTCATGAATTCTATGACATGCCAAATGTATCTAGTGTCCTTTGAATCCAAGGTCCGGTGACATAATCAATAATCAATGTTCAATGGTAATTACAATGTTCCGATACCAATGTTCTATAGCAAGAAAAATAACAGTGACAATGTTCAATGATCTCAAAGACAATATCAATGACTGATGATTCATTTTTGATGTTCGATAACAATAACTAGGTCAATACCAATGCCCAATGACAATGACAATATCGATATCCAATATTCAATATTATACTTACCCATGCTTACCAAGGTATCCACTTAATGATTCAATGTCACATCCCTTAGCAAATTGAGTTAACAATGTTAATTTTTTATAGCAGTGAATATGGGAATGGCACCTAGCCTAATCCCGAGACTCCGATTACACTCACCTCGATAATTTGAAGCTCCTACGGCTCTCGGATAACCACTCATTTGTTCCTAGCTTTGGATGGAGATGGTGGTTGTTCGTTCTCTAACTCTTGAGCTAGGAAAATCAATAGGAGATCATTAGAATTAATAATACAATATCAAGTTTAACATAATGATATCAAAATCGATATCCGAGTTTGATGTAAGCAATAACGATATGTTATCTATAAATAGTCAAAACCCTAACTAGGGATTACACTCAATTCCTCCATGGATATCAACAATAGCTTGCAGGAAAAAGCTTACCTGATTGCTAGCAAAGTTTCGATAACATTAATTTGAAGAAAACCTAAGCTTGAGCTATCCTCCAATGGAGGTGTGTGCTTAAGAGCTGATGAAGATTGAGGTGCTTGCTTGGTAAGGTAACCGAGTAAGTCTTTCTAATTCCTTTTTTCTCTTTTTTTAACTATAGTTAGCCAATGGTTTTCCTTCATATGAAGGAACCTGATCAATTTAATCCACGTAGATGATAACTAATAATGAAGAGGGGCTAATAGTAAGTTTAGTCCCTCAACTCACATTGCTCTATGGTTTTACCCCCAAACTTTCAATTTCTATAATTTAGTCACTAAAAGGTTCTCAATGTATTCGATAAGGTCCTTAAACAATAATTTGATTAAACCAGAGCTCAACATTCATGAAATTTACTTCATACCCAAGGTCAAAACAATATTTGAACCCTTTTCGATGTAGGATTTCCGATCGCCGAAACCCAATCCAACAAAACCGGTTTTTGGGATGTTACAACTCTCCTCCCCCTTAAGAAAAATTCGTCCTTAAATTTTTTTACCTGAGCTGAAGAGATGTGAATATTTCTTCTTTATTGTCTCTTCTGGTTCCCATGTGGCTTCTTCAATGGAATGGCTCCTCCAGAGCACTTTAACTTAGGGTATAGATTTATTACGAAGCCTCTTGACTTCCTTTTCAAGAATTTGAACCGGTATTTCTATAACATTGATTCATGGAACACATCATATATTTTACTCAACTCCGATGGAAATAACAATAGATAGGCCACTAGGCCTATTGTGTCAACAACCTCGAAAGGTCCAATGAATCGGAGACTCAGTTTCCCTTTTTTGCCAAATCTCAGAACTTTCTTCCAGAGTGAAACTTTGAGAAAGTAATTTTCACCAACTTCATAGTGAACATCCTTCGTTTAAGGTCAGAATAAGACATTTTCCGATCAAAGGAAACTTTTAAATGATCATGGATGATGGTAACCCGTTCATCGGTTTCCCGAAGTAAGTCAGGGCTCAACGTTTTGCCTTCACCGAGTTCGGACAAACACAATGGGGTTCTGCAATGTCTTGCATACAATGCTTCATATGGTGCCATTTTATTGGAAGCTTGATAGCTATTGTTGTAGGCAAACTCCATAAGAGGTATGGATTTCTCCCAAGATCCACCAAAATCAATAACACATGCTCGAAGCATGTCTACCAAGACCTAAATGGAAGAATTCAATATCGATGCACTTTTCAAAGATTCAAATGGAGGGGTTCACAATGATTACATGTATTACCCTTTATGACTAGCCGTCAAATTGTGGGTGGAACGCAATGCTTAAGTTAACTCTGGTGCCCATAGCTCCTTGCAATGTTCTCCAAAATCGAGAAACAAACCGAGGATCTTGATCGGATGTACTCCATGGAGTCGAATGACTTCCTTAATATACATGTTAGCTAGCTTAGGAAGACCGTTGTCCATTCTAACCGGCACAATGTGAGCTGACTTGGTAAAACAATTCATAATGACCCATATAACATCATGTTTAGTAGGGGTTAACGACAAACCACTAACAAAATCCATAGTGATCTTCTCCCACTTCTATTGTGGAAAATTAACATGCTGCAACAATTCGGTTGGAGTACGATGTTCATCCTTAACACATTGGAACGTGAGGCATTTGGATACAAAAATAACTATGGTTTGTTTCATGCCTAGCCACCAATAGAGTTCATGAAGGTCTTTATATATCTTTACGAATCCTAGGTGAACATAGAAAGAACTCGCATGAGCTTCTTTAAGGATATCAGCTCGAAGAGACTCATCATTGGGCACATAGACTTGATCATGAAAGCATAGAAGTCCTTTAGAACTAACTCTGAAGTTGGAGTTATCTTGAAGCTTAGAGACAATGGATCGGAGTTTAGAGTCTTGATCTTGCAATGTCTTAATTCTTGAAACAGTAGTAGACTGAACCTGAAGTTCATCTACGAGACAACGGTGCTTCTGAAGTTAGAAGTGAGCATTAATAGCTCGAGGGGCTACAAAACATTGATTAGCAAGATCCAAATTATTATTCAAGGCACATGGTTTCACGTTTAATAAAAACACTTACCAGACGAAGATTTGCGACTGAGTGCATCAGCTACCACGTTGGCCTTTCCCGGATTAAATCAGAGCTCAACATTCATGAAATTAACTTCATACCCAAGGTCAAAACAATATTTGAACCCTTTTCGATGTAGGATTTCTGATCGCCAGAACCCAATACGACTAGACCAGTTTTTGGGATGTTACATTATCAAAATGAAAAAGATGTAAGTAAATGAATTAAGGGGAATAAGACTCCCCTTTGAAATGTTCGATGCATGAGACTTGAGTCCTTCTCTTGATAAAGATCCCACAATTTGGAGCTATGGACTTCTTCCTCTTGAGTTGTGGTTTTGATGTAGTAGTGGAAGCCTTCACACCTCTTCAATTATCCTCACGTGCTTAGATATTGCGGGGGATACGAGAGCGGTGGAGGAAGTAGGTGCAACATGTGGCCCATTAGTCTTGGCAAGGACTTCCTTTTCAGACTCTTACGTAGTCTCGATCTTTGCAGATTCAACTTGGACAAGTGAAATAGGGACAATGGCATTGGATTGCTTGGTCGGTGTATGAACAAATTGTGGGCTAGACGGTATTCCTTGTAGTGCAATGAATTTGGATGGGAACTTTGGAAATTGTGGCAAAGGATTGATGGTGACGCCCTCAAGAGTTGTTTTAAGAGTCCAATCACTAACTTTGATGTATTGATAGAGCACCAAACTTTTCTTCTCCGATTTCTCAAGTTTTTGGAGAATGAGCTCTTGTTGCTGATAAAACGGGGAAAGTAATGCCAAGGCATCAATTGTCATTGGTGTGACAAGTTTTGCCTTTGGCGTCTTGGCAGCAGACACCTGCTCAGCAAGTTTCCCTTTTCCTTTCTCCTTGGTTTCTATGGTAATCAATTGCTTCCACAAAGGAGTAATGATTCTCTTTCACTTCTAAACATTATCTGAGTTAACCTTTGACACAATATGCATCATGAAGATTTTTGAGATCAAGGAAGGAAAAATCAAAATGCCGCAATCCTTGTCGGCACATTTGTAGGTCTCATCAACAATCAAACAACCTATATTGATTTTTCTCCCCACAATTATTGAATGCAACAAAGCCATTCTTTCCTTTGAAATTGTATTGTTCTGCGTTGTTGGCATAAGATTGGCCTTCAAAAAGTGGTTCTAACCTCTCAAATGTGGCTTCGAAAAGTACGAGTCATGAAATTTGCTTCATATTTCTTATCGGTTTCATCATTGAAGAAGATTTTGAATGTTGCCAAAGAAGATGCCATGAAATAAATTTGGGGAAATCAGAAAAGATGAAGGAAAAATAATTTTTGGTTCTTGTTTTCTTGTCGTGCTAGAGAAAATAAAGAGAGTAAAGATTTAGCTTAGGTGAAGATTGGGGTTAAATAAGATGAAGGAGAAATGGTTGAGTTGGTTTAATGGTGAGGTTAGTTGAGATAATAATGGTGTGGCAGTTATGCGTGTATGGGAAAATGGGGTGATGATGGGTTTTGGGTTTAATAGAGGTGACAACACGGGAAAATAGGGATAAAAATAGGGTAAAATTTTAAAGTTTTAATAATTAACCTAGGCGGCTAGGGTTTTCCCACTTCAACCAAAAATCTCTCTCCCTTGGGCTTGAATTGCATAGGGTCCACGTGTCGTCTGTTCTTTGTGACGATGGGGATCCAAATATCGGCCTGTCTTGGCAAAATTTCCTGTAGTAACACACAAAAAAAACTTTCAGTGCAAAAAAATAAAAATAAAATAATAATAAACTTAAATAAAAAAGAAAAACAACTAACCTAACTATTTACATTGGTTAAATGATGATGACGAAATTACTTAATCTCTGCCGAGAGAATAATCTCCTTGGCATTCTTTTGACTTCCTTCCCAATATTGCTTCAATCTTTGGCAATTAACCTCGAACGTTGTTCCTGTTTTCAAGTCCTTGATATCTACTACTCTATGAGCACAAGGCTTGAAACTTCAAATGGCCCTGACCATCTCGATTTGAGTTTACCTGGAAATAACTTAAGCCTTGAATTGAAAAACAACATTTTTCCCTTCTTCAAACTGCCTTAGCAAAATTCTGTTGTCATGCCACCTCTTTGTTTTTTCTTTATAAAGCTTGACATTTTCATAGGCTTGTGCTCTAAACTCCTCCAACTTATTCATATCTAACAAACGTTTCTTACCTGCAACCCTCCATTCCATGTTCAACTGTTTGGTTGCCTAATAAGCTCGATGTTCTAACTGCACCGGTAAATGGCATGACTTCCCAAATACACGCTTGTATAGGGAAGTTCCTAATGGAGTTTTGAAGGTTTTTCTATATGCCCACAAGGAATCATCTAGCCTCAAGGACCAGTCCTTCCTCAATGTGTTCACCGTCTTCTCCAAGATGCTCTTGATCTCCTTATTTGAATTTTTTTGCTTGGCCATTTGTTTGAGGATGGTAGGTAGCGACAATTCTTTGTTGGATTTCATACTTACACAGAGCTTTAGTGATTAATTGGCATTTAAAATGAGTACCTTCATCAAGTATGATGGCTCTGGGAGAACCAAATCTTGTAAAGATATGCTTGTGTAGAAACTTGGCATCATTTGTTGGGAGAGAATTGATTCAACCCACTTCGAGACATAATCGACCCACAAGGATGTAAATATTACTGAATGATGGGGGAAAGGACCCACAAAATCTATCCCCATACATAAAACAACTCCACAAGCATTGTAACATCCTGAACTAGGCTTAGAAATAATAGGTCTGGTTTAGGAATTCTAGAGCAAGCAACTACTAGCTTAAACTACAAGCTAGTATCCAAATGAAAGTAGACAAGAAGGTTCACCAAGCAAAAGTTTTCAAGGTTCTTCATCATAGCTTAAAAGCGAATCAATGTAAACATACAAGATAGGGTACTCTAGAGTGTTCATGAGTTCTATATTTTGTACACATTCCTTCCCTTATTATTGTTGTTCTTGAGCTCATTTAGGCATATTTAGGTGCATTTCATGCATTATAACAACGTCTTCTCTTTTACCATGCTTTTATTGAATATCTTATGTTTGGTGAAGAAAAGTTAATGTTTTACTTTAGCTTATATTTTTCAGGTGCTATAGCTAGGAAAGTAGAGGAAAGACAGGACAAGACAATAAAGCTGGAACCAAAGGAGTTGTACTGAAGCAACTTAAAATGCCGCCAAGGATGCTGCCGAAGTAGTATTGCCGCCAAGTGCAGCCCGGGCAGGAGTTACATCGACTCAGCCAAGATGGGCCTCGATTTCAAGAGGGATATTTCCTAAGCCCAATGAGCCCAGCCTCGCACTTTTCTGAAGCCTGTAGCAGTCGATAGAGTTGATCCAAGACCAATAAGTAAGAGCACTTATCCTTACTTGCGGAAGAAGGCAACATCCAAAGAGTCCATATTAAAGACAAAAAAGGAGTATGTAATTAATGTAAATATACTTTTAGAACTTCTACTTTAAGGATGACTCAAATTTAGGTTATGAGCCCTATATATACCCAATGTATGTAAGGGTATAGGGGTATGTTGTGAGGGATCATCAGCATCTGTTAACGAGAGTGTAGATGGGGAGATAGCTAGATAGGTTGGAGTGTTGGGGGTCGCGGCCCAACTCTCCTAGGGTTTAGGTGCGTGTATGTAAAGTAACTTGTGGGAAACAATTGTATAGTTTTGAGTTTTTTTCAATAAAGTTCCGAGTTTGCTTAATCTATGTTCCTTTTCCGTTCAATTAGTCTACACCAGTCAGTTGAAGCGAAAATCCATTTGTCAGGAACGAAAGTGCAAGGCTCACGAAAGGGTTAAGCATTGGCACAACCCGTTGGGGCGTGACTAAATTGGTTCTACACTAGTCCACAAGTTTCAGCGGCTAAAAGGGATTACCAATCGAGTTGTCTAATTTGGTTCCACACTAGTCCACAAGTTAAGCAATCTCGAGCATCCTAACCTAGAAATAGGACAGATCACTGTCGACTATCCTGCCGAACTTGGAATGTCTACCAGACTTGCTGCCAGCACTTCTTTCCATTCCACCTGCCAAGACAGTACACACCCTTGCAGTGGCAGTGACCTGTTGTGGCCGCATGACAGGGTCGTAGTTTGCCACCCGCTGTACCCACCGAGACAACAATTCATGGCAGCGCAAAACATACTCAAGCTTTACAATGCAGTCCACGCGTTACTAAGTATCACTTGTCTTACCCGGCTTATCTCCCAAATCTCTCCCTATCATTCCTCTCATCACTATCTTTATCTTTACTTGTGTTTTTATATTTCCAAATCATGAGATTTAATGGCGCATTTACTAAATCTTTGTGCAGGAAACCATTCATGGGAGCTATTCCAATCCATGTGGGAGACGATATCTTTTATACTATAACTTGACAGAGTGTGCACTTGCGCTCATAAAAGGAGAACACCTACACGCCCTACAAGTTTTTGGTGCCGTTGTCGGGGATTGGCAACAACAACTAGGTTTGAATTTCTGCACTCCTATTTAGTTTTTGCACATTAAATCTCTTTTCATTTATTTGCTTAAAAATAGCCTCTTTGTTCTCTTGGTGTATGTCCCGCCAGGGCAGCAAGGTTGGCAGCAACATTCACCTGAGGAGGGGAAGGACATGCCCAGACGAATAGCAAAACATAAAGACCCTTAGGAAGTGGTTATGCTTGGGAAATGCGCAACCCAACATAACCCATTTATTATTTTAATTTTAATTTATTTTTATTAGGATTAGATTTTTATTTAATTTTTGTATTTAATTTATTTCAGGTTAGGAATGAAGGAATGACAAAGAAAGATGAAATAATAAAGGAGAGGCCTAATTAGCGGAGAAGGCAGCCCAAGGCAGATGAGCATGTCGCCTAGTGGCTTCATAACGGGTAGCCGCAACGACTAGTTTTCCGCGGTGAGCGGAACGGTTATCTGCGTAACGGCTAGAACCCTTTTATTTGTGCCTCAATAATTGTCGCTCGTTGACAGCGTGCCCGCCAAGGCCGTGGAGAGAAGCAGCTATATAAGGCCAACTATTCTCCCACCATGTTCTTCACTTTGCTCTCTACTTTACTCTGAATTCTTTCTACAATATTTGCTTCTAAGATTTCTTTGTTTTATTTTCTTTCACAATATTTTTACTTTCTTTAGGATAAACAACCATTCCACAAATTATGGCCTCATCACAGCAACCCACTGCCACCTCCAAAACCCAATATAAGAGGTTCTTGAAACCTACTGTCAAGGAGACCTACAAGAAGTTTTATAGAGAAATGCAACTATGGGAAGAGATGGGTTTCCACTACACCTAATCTCATGGGAACTTTGGGTTGGAACCCTCAATCTTTGAAAGGATTCACAATATGGGCTGGGACCAGTTCGCACGACACCCAGAAGGAATCAACAACAACCATGTGCGGGAGTTCTACGCCCACCGGCCAAACCCGGAAAGTCCTTTCGTCTACGTCCGGGGAGAAGGTGTCAAGTTCACTGCTAACATGATCAACAGCTTCTACAACATTGAGGTCAGCGGCAACCCGCACGGAGAGTGGGAATCATATCTGACGGGGGATGACTACAACAAAATCAAGAAGGAGCTCTGCAAACCAAACACCAAATGGCTGATAGGCAAGAACAACGTTTTAGTCAACCGTTGAGATTTGCTGCCAGAGCCAGACCTTTGGAGTTATTTTGTCATGCGCCGCCTGATGCCAACCACAGACAGATCGACAGTAAACAGGCCTTGACTCACCCTTATCTGCAGTATCAAGAAGGGGCGGCAAATCAACGTGGGCGAGGTAATAATAAAGGAAATTTATGCCCATACGGAGAAACCATCTGTCAAAGGTCCACTATTCTTCCATGCACTCATCACTGGCCTATGTGCTAAATTTAACGTACCGAAAAAGTCAAATGGGAATCTAGGAAGGATTAATGATAGGGATTTATTCTTTTAATGAGTTGTAATCTGATTCTAACTAGCACTCCTACCCTAAACGGACTTTGACCTAGGTCAAGGCCAATATATATGTAACCTAGCCAACTAGTAGAGGGATAGAGAGTGATTTTTTTTAGAAAACCCTAATGCTCCATTCATCCATCATGTTCTAAATGTTTCCTAGAGCTAAGGGTTTGATTTGTTGAGTAATTGTGAGAGATTGTTTGTATTTGTTTAGGTTTTTAGTGTTGCAATAAAATTTCAAAGTTTGTTTACTTTAGGGATTATTCTTGTTTACAATCAAATCGAGAGAGGAGAGAGCAACTATCGATTTGTCTAATATCAGAAGAGTTAGACTCATGAAATCAGAAAACACAGTTTTATCCAATCAAGGGTAAAACTAATTTGGCTTAGGAATAAGTTGGAACTTCAGCGGCTAAAGGAGGCTTAGCAATGGTTGGTGTTCATCCTTTGATTCATGCCGGGAGGTATTATCAAGACATGTTCGCCAATAGCACTTCGACTTCGGGATAAGAATGAGTCATTGAAGGAAGCCTTACCGAACTTTGAATGGTTGCCGGATTTGCCCGCCGAGACAACCACCAAGGCATTGGACCCATCGCGGCAGCAAAGTCGGCATTGCATTCAAAACCGAGACGAGTTTAACGCAGTCTCAACACTACAACGCAACTCAACCTAGCCCAGTCTCTCAATCCGATTTCTCAACTTTATCTTTTATTTGTTTTCTTTAGTTCTAATTAATCTTTCAAAATAAACCCCAATCACTTGTGTTTTTATTTTTTGTGCATGAATTTAATCTTGGAGTAGCATTCCAGTCCCTATGGAGACGATAATCTTTTATATTACAACTAGGCATCAACGTACATTTGCACTTAAATCAGGACTATTTCACAACCTACACTCGGTATTGAGATAGCTTATCAATAGGGGCTCGAGGAGGTTGAACAACAGGTGGCGTACATTGCATAACTTGATTAGTTCTCATTGCGTTCATAAATTGCTCGAACATGAAAGATAAAGTGGAGATATCAGATTGAGAGAATGGGCCAGGTTGAGTTACGTCGTAGTATGGAGACTGCGTTGAACACGTCTCAGTTTTGAATGCAATGCTGACTTTGCTGTCGCGGCGGGTCCAATGCCTTGGCGATTGTCTCGACAGGAAAATCAATAACCTTTCAAAGTTTGGCGAGGCTTCCTTCAGTGACTCATTCTTATCCCTAAGTCGAAGTGCTATTGGTGAACATGTTTTTGTAATACATCACGGCGTGAATCAAAGGATGAACACCAACCAATGCTAAGCCTCCTTTAGCCTGTAAACTTCCAACTTATTCCTAAGCCAGAGTAGTTTTACCTATGATTGGATAAAACCGTGTTTACTCGTTTCATGAGTCTAACTCTCCCGATATTAGACAAATCAATAATTGTTCTGTCCTCTCCCGATTTGATTGCAAACAAGAATAATGCCAAGAGTAAACAAACTTTGAAATTTTATTGCAACACTAAAAACCTAAACGAATACAAACAATCTCTATCATTTATTCATTCTAGATTCCCGTTTGACTTTTTCCACCATAACTTTGATTATGGTTTTTCTTGAGCTTTTGGACTCCGATCCTCATGCAAGTGGTCTCTAAAAATCGGGCTTGATGTGTTCTTCCAATCGCATACTACTTTGCATATTTTCATCTGCCTTGGGGTGCTACCTCAGCGTCATACAGTCAGCTGCCTTAGTAGAGGTCTGTGTTTGTGTGAGTAACTCAGCATGGCTCCTTACTCTAGGCTTATCCTCTGTTGCATAGTTTGATCAGCTCTTCATCAGGTTCATCAGCATCTTCCATCGATTGTTCAGCTCCTTCCTTCTGCCCTCCTTGCTGCCTTGTCATTGTCTATATGGGCATCAGGCTCGGCGGCAGGTTGTCACTGCGGTAGGCTCAGCGGCAGTTTTCCTACATGCACCAAAATACATACCAAAACAGCATATTTTTCAAAAAATACACTAAAATATGTAATCAAGATTAATGATGAAGGAAATTATGAGAATATGCATGAATGCCTAATTATACAACTAAAATGTGCCTAAGTCTAACAATAATATGAGTAAAAAGGGTAAATAAAATAAGACTTTTAGACACTTAACATCGAGCCTGCACCTTAACTGGTCAGGATGATGAGAATCCTAAAGTTGCTGAGTATTGGTTGGACAATACTTTAAGAATCTTGAATAAACAATTATAGTGTTCGGATGAACATAAGCTTGAATGCACCCTTGCATTGGTTGCTGATGAAGCTCTACATTGTTGGGAGACTACTATCCTTACCGTCTCCGAAAACATTGTGAATTGGGAGTTCTTCCTTAAAGAATTATGTAAGAAATACATAAGTCAATTCTATCTTGTTGAGAGGCGAAGCATCTTCCTTCATCTTAAACAAGGTGGACGGCCGATCGAACAATACATCTATGACTTTTGCAAGTACTGTAGATATGGCACTGATTATATCAACAAAGAGCAAGAGAAGTGTTGGATGTTCATTGTTGGACGTAACGATGATTTACGTCCTATGTTCACAACATTGTGTGTCACTAATTTCTAAGACCTTGTGAATAGGGTTAATGCTACTGAATGTGCACAATGGACTCAAAGGACTAGTGGACCCAACAAGTCTGAAAAGAGAAATCGAGATGAGTCTTATTTCTTTGAATCTTTCAAGAAAGGAAAGCATCATGGTTCGGAAAAGAATGTGAATTCACAACCTTCCCAATTTGAGTATTTTTCTAAACCTGAAGTTGTAGCTCATTCTCCTTCAAGTGTCAATCCCATTGAGAGGGTTGTTGGCTCTAAATAAGAGACATGAATTCCCAAATGTAATTTTTGTCAACGTCGGCACCTTGAAGGGCAATGTCGTAAGAAATCTGGTGCCTGTTTCTTTTGTGAAGAGATGGGTCACCTCAGTCGAGAATGCCCCAAGAACCCTAACAAGCATGTTTATGTATGAACTAATACATCCCCTCCTCAATCCTTTCGAGGCAAGGGATCAAGACAAGGATCCTTCAGGAAATCTAGAGGTTTATCCAAAGCATCGTACCGACCTGAATCTAAAGCTTCCGCACAGATGTATCATGTGAGAGGCAAAGAACAAGTGGGTGATCATGATACTATTCCTGGTAAAAATTCGAGGATGAATTTTTCACAATGGGGAGAGTTGTAACACCCCAAAAATGGGGCTAGTCAGAATTGGATTCTGATGATCGGGTATTGATATTAAAATGTTCAAATATCATATCTTTTTGTCTAAATTATAGATTATATTGTTAAGAAACCCTAATTGAATTTAAATTTAGTTAGGGATCTCCTTGGAAATGCATAAAATGGTGCTTTTGAGCTAGGCGTTTCGATACAGTAAGATCCGTACCGAAACGGCCTAGGTAAGGCGTTTCGAAACGATTATAGGGCATTCCGATACAGTTTCAACGGTATTAACTAACTTTTGGACTTTTTCATAACCATTTCGATACAGCTTCACACGTTTCGAAATGGGTGCTCTGATTCAAATATGTTTAAAGAATAAAATCGAAAGGAAATAAGGTGTTGATGACTCACCTGCTTATTGTTGTCCCTCCTCACGTGGAAGTAATCTAAAAGGATGAATTATAGTCATTTTTATTGATAAGATATAGAGAATATAGACATTAATATAATTAAGCTTTCCCTTTGCTAAGGGAAACATTCTCATTGGCTAAATGGGAGGTGGAGAAACGATTAGGCCTGTAGTTGTTTTAAAATTTGGAGAAAAGAGTTCTCAACCTTGCTTTGCTTTTCACCGAAACTAAATATCAATCTTGTCTTAAAAACAAGCTCACACCTCCATTGTCATCTTCTCCACCAAGCTCAAGCATACACCTCCCAATTTAAAAGCCATAAGCTTAGGCTTTCTTTGATTTAAGAATATCAATTCATAGCTGTCGAACGGGTAAGTGGAAACCCTAGATCAATTATCTATCCTCTTGACCATTGAATGTCCAATTTCGAGCTTTAAGATATGCTTTGTCTAATAGCAAATGGTTATTCCAAGTATCGATATTGTCATATTGATTCGAATAATTTCCTATTGTTTACCTAGCTTAAAAAGTGAAGAAAAATCATCCACCATCATCGTCAAAAGCTAGGGATAAGGGCGTTGTTATCCGAGAGCCTTAGAAGCTTCGGATTATCAAGGTGAGTGTAGTTGGAGTCTCGGGATGAGGCGAGGGGCCTTTTCGAATTCATCGTTATTAATTTTGTTTGAGTTACTAACCATTGAATTAAAGGGATTTGCATAAAGTACTATTGAAAGCAATATTGGTAATTTTTAATAAGTATTGCATCGAATCATCGTCTGTAGCATTGTTATTATTGTCATCGAAACCATTAATGTAAATAGAATCATTGACCATTGATATGATACTATTTTTATTGACATGGAAAATATGATTGTTGATCTATTGATATGATACTATTGACATCCAATTATTGTTATTGAACCTTGGATTCGAAGTATTGGATACAATATGCATGCCATTGAATTCATGGGCTCGGTATACGGGTGGAGTACAGTCCTAGGGCTAGAGCCTATATTGATTTGGTGAGGTAGGGGGATGGATTTTGTATTGGTCTTATTGGCGATGTCGGCGGGTTGACCATTCATTGATTTGGTGAGGAGGTGGAACTCGTGTATCCATTACAATGAATCGATCGAAGGGAATTGTTGGTTATTGATATTGCTTTGCTATGAAATTATGCTATTGTCATTGATGATATGATGAGTGATACTATATTTTTAATATGAATGAGAAGTATGCCATGTTTATTCATACAATTGATATTATGATTGTCATCAAAGCATGATAAATGGCAATCCATGTTCATTCAATGTTATTGGCTACCTCACTTAGACTATATAAGTCTAATGCATTCATTGTCCATACATTTCAGGTTAAGAGTTATCGTTTTAAGATCGGAGCTAGTTGGTAAAGTGGCAAGTCACTACGAGCTCAAAGTAAAGTATTTTGTCCCTATGAACTCCTAGAATGGTGGGAAAGTAGTTAAACTAGTTGATTTTGATGTTTTATCTATGTATATAAAGGCTATTTGTTGTATGTGGTTTAAGTGTTTTAAATGACTTGTTAAAGATTGCATAAAATGGCTTAATATGCATATTTGGCTGAAAAAGGTTAAAACGTAGTTAATTGATTCGAATGATGATGACATTTGGCATGTCGGTAGTTTATGGTATTGAAATATTGCATGTAAAGTTTCATTGCATTTGAAAATCGTTTGGTAAGTCAATTCGAGTAGAAACCAGTAAAAATATGTCATTACAGGTTAGGCCGCATCGATACGAGGTACTGGCGTATCGATACGGATAAGCATAATTGAACTTAAGAAACAAGGTGTATCGAAATGGTTTAGATCCGTACTGAAACATTTTGCTACTACAATCCCCTATTTGGTTACGGGTCTAACTCGTATCAAAACGGGTCAAAGTCAAGGTTAAAGAGAGTTAACCCGCATCGATACAGAGCTTGTCCGTATCGATACGGTATGAAGGGTAAATTAAACAAAGGTTGACCATCATACACCCGTATCGAAACAACCTTAAGGTGTTTCGATACAGGGTTAGTTAAGTTGGTTAAAAAGGCATAATCTGAAGGTATACATTGTTTACAGAATGGTCACTAAATTTAGGATGATTAAATTGAATGAGATAATGAATATCGAATTGCGTGAAAGTTTACAGACTTATTAATATTGCATTTAATTTAATTGTGGTAGATTTACAATTTAGTCCCTAAAACCTGTAATAACTATGATTCGATCTTAAATAATTAGCTATTGTTACTAAAGTGTGAAATGGACTAAGATGTATATTTGGTAATGTTTTGTTTGTATAATATTGATCATATGATGGTCATCGATTGAAATTTTATTGCACCGTTAAACGTATCCTTCATTGGTAGCACCTTCCGACTCGGTTCTCGACCGGGCTTGGAAGGGGTGTTACAAGAACATCAAGAGAATTCTAGTCAACTTTGTCATAGGCCTTTTTTGGGTCCATCTTCAAGGCCATGATACCTCCAGACCCCTTTCTTCTTCTTTTTATTGCATGAAAAGCTACATGTGAAATCATCACGTTATCTTTGATTTGTCTTCTAGGAACAAAGGTTGATTACGTTGGATATATTAAATCTTTAAGGACAGGTTTCAATCTCTATGCCATGATCTTCGAGATAACTTTATAAGCAAAAGTTTCATAGACTTATAGGTATAAAATGGCCCACTTCTTCAGGATTCTTCTTTTTAGGAATAAGGACAACATATGTTTTGTTGAGCTCCTAAGGGAAATGACCTGATGAAAAGAAATCCAAAACCATCATGATCAAGTCTTCCTTGATATACTCCCAAAATTTCTGAAAAAATACTCCTGGGAAGCCATCGGGGCCTTGGGCTTTATAGGAACCCAGGATAAACACGACATCCTTAATTTTCTCCATCTCCACTTTGCGACATAGAGCCAAACTCATATCACAAGTAACCACCCTCGGAATACAATTCATGACCCTTCAAGGTTAACTGAATTTTCTTTATTGAAAATATTCTCAAAATGGCTTTGAAGTTGAGAGGAAATTAAATCATCATTCTCAATTCACCTGCCATTGTCAACTTTAAGTCGTACAATGGTATTCGTCCTCCTATTTTGAAGGGTTGTCTCGTGGAAGAAGAATTTCGAGTTCTTACCTCCAAAGTGAAGCTAGTTTAGCCTCAATCTCTAATGACATTGTTTTTCCTCACTTTCCCATTCATTATCAAGTTCCACCTTGAGGTTCTTAATCTGCAATGCACTCTCGACTGTCAATGGTATATTATGAAGAGCTGCTATCTTTTTGCACAGATCCTCAACTTAAATTTTCCTTTTAATAAGTCTCTTTGCTCCAAATTTGAAGCTTTCTTCTAGTTTTCTTGATTTTTCCGAGAAATGGTGCATCTCTTAGGGTACCAGGATCTTGTTTCCATGACTCGTGGACTGTATGTCTACAATCCTCCTCAATGAGCCACTTAGATTCAAATTTGAAAACCTTTTGAACCTTTTATTGATTCCATTTAGGAGACATATAATCGGGCAATGATCCGACCCAATTACAGGCTCCATAAATCCCACTGCTTTGCTGTAACAATTACTCCATTGGCAATTAAACAACTCTGTCATTTTTCCCCGAATGGATGCCTCTTCAACTCTTTTGTTCGACCATGTATACGACCCTCCTTTGATAGCCAACTCCATCATATCACATTCATCACAAAAAGGAGAGAAACCAGTTTGCTTGGGATAAGTCATACAAGTTTCCCCATGTCTTCTCATTTTGGTTTTCTATAATATTGTTTTTCCTTATTAGGCACCACGGTAACAAATGATCAGATCCGAGACTATATAAGTTTTCCCAACAGTCTTTTTTATCTTCTCTAGTAGGGGGACCAGAAAAAAGGAGAGAAACTAGGCAGGACCTGCATTGATAAAAAAAATTAGTGTCGATGATATTTTTACTCGCATAAAGAACCTATAGAGAAACATCCTTTTTCTGCCAAGGAGCAAGACCCCCGGATTTTCCCAACGGGTCAACATAGAAACAATTCACATAGTTCAACCTATTTCTAATTCTTTTAAGGAAACCTCTTTTTTTGTTTGGTTTCACTTAGAAAGATAACACAAGGACGATGCTTTTGCACTAAAAAATTGAGAGCTCTGACTGTATTTTTCTGGCCTAACTCCTTAGCATTCAAACTTACACAAGACATGAGATGGACAACATATTCAAAATGGGAAGGTCAGAGGGAAAACATATCGAAGAAACGAGAGTTGCGAAAGGAAGAAACACCAAATCAGCAACAACGAGAGACATGCTGAACTTTCCCAAGGGCAAGCCTGCGAACAATGAAGTAGCCGAGAAAACAAAGAACTATGCGAAGGAACTAGATATCCAAGAATCAATGGAGAAAAAGGAATAGGAGAACAACCAACGAACAAGGAGAATCCCCACCAAACACAACCTCTGATTCACCCTTTACACTCCGAGAAGACCCAAACTACGAGCTGGAAATCGACGACGCTGCTCAAAGGAGGAAAATCAACACTCGAAGTCAGACAATTGAGCAAGAAATCAGAAGAAATTGGTGAAAGAAAGGGGGGAAAGTAATCAATATAGGTGTTGTCACTAGATTGTCACCTATTTTTTCTTTCTTTCTTTTTATTCATGGTTAACTACCGTAGTCACTTTTGTTTTCCCCCAGTACAAAGTTGGTCACCGATTTTTAAAAACGACCAGTAAGGTCACTTACGTTTTGGGGGCGTAAACTTTTGGTCACTTAGCCGTTTGTTGCCGTTAACCTTTGACAGCTTGGTGACCAGGCAGCGAAAAAACAAGGGTAAACTACTACAATGGCCACTAACATTTTATCCGATGTATATTTTTGGTCCCCGATTTTAAAAAATAAACATTATGGTCACCATTGAAAAGATTTCCTTCTAATTTCACCCTTGAATTTTTAAAAATTCATTTTCAACCCTAAAATTTTGCAATCAATTAGTACAATACTATTATAAAGTCTTAAATGAAAAATAGGTTCCCAAAGTATACCCTTTTTTGAATTTTAGGTGCACAAAGTATTTTTTGGTAAAAATAGGTGCCTAAAGTTTCAAAAGTTAGAATTTTAGGTGCCTAACTTTTAATGGATGTTAAAAAAATATACTTAACCAATCAATGCTTGACATGTGGCACTAATTTGATTTTTAAAGAAAAACACCTCAAAATTTTAGTTTTATAAAAAACCCAAAAATTTTGAAATTTTCACAAAACAGTACCCAAAACCAAATCCCCAAATCGTCGTCGCTTTTGCCGCCGATCGCCGCATCTGAGCACACCGCTTTGTCGCCGGATCAAGGTGATCATTTTCCCCCAACACCGTGTCGCCGAAAACGACGAACGACGAGCAGTCGAACGCGAAATCGACGTTTGGTTGGCACGCCGTTCATCGTTTCCGGTGACGTTGCATTGGGGGAAATGACCGCCTTGGTCCAGTGACCAAAGGGGTGTGCTCAGGAGCGGCAGAATCGGTGACGATTTTGGGGTATGAGTTTGGGTGACTTTAGGGATTTGGGGACTATTTTGTAAAAATTGTTAAATTCGGGATTTTATGAAAAATTATGAGTTTTTTTTCATTAAATTGATTTTCAAAAATAAAAATAGTGTCACATGTCGAGCATTGATTGGTTGATAATTTTTTAACATCCATTCAACGGTCTGGCACCTAAAATTATAACAGTTAAAACTTTGGGCACCTATTTTTACAAAAAAAAGTACCTTAGGCACCTAAAGTTCAAAAAAGGTATAGCTTAGGCACATATATTCATTTAATCCTTTCGAATTTGCTTTATAAACATTGTTGCATGTAAATAGGGCATTATTTTGTACTGAACCATATTAAGAATTACAAACATTATTTGAAACATGGATGTATATGGTGATGGATTATAATATACGGTGTGAATTAATGATTAATATAATAGAAAATTAGATATGGAGTTATATGAAGAAGAATATGGAAGATGGTGGAGGAGAGAAGAAACAAAAAAATTGTAAATGTGGAGGATTAAATGTATAATTAAAGAAATTATTTTTATTTCAGTGGTCAAAATAGTAGTGAAGTAATAGTTTATAGACTGTCTAGGTAATTTATCCTTTTTTATTGTTTCAGATCAACATCCCGTCAAAGGTTAACGACACCAAACGACTAAGTGACCAAAAGTTTATGCCCCGAAAACGTAAGTGACCTCACTTGTCGTTTTTCAAAATCAGTGACTAACTCTGTACTGAGAAAAACAAAAGTGCCTATCCCTATAGTTAATCCTTTTATTTATTTATTTATTTATTATTATTATTATAATTATTATTATTAAAAACCCAAAAAGGAAAGAAATAAGAAAGAAATATAATAAACTCAAATAAAATTAATATAATGGTTCATAAAACCCATAAAAATAGCCTATAATAAACCCATTTGAATAAAAACCAACTCAGAAGTATAATAAGGGGCCCATTTTATTTTTAGGCCCAAACTAACCCTTTTACTTTGTTTTTTTTTTCAAGTTTATTCGAGGTCGTTAGATCTAGGGAAAAAAGGATCAAAGGTCCAAGATTAGATCAACAAAATCAAAAAGAAGGGGGGAAGGGAATCATTCAACGCCACCACGCGCCTGGCGCGTGAGCGTCATGCGCTTGGGATTGGATCCCCAAAACCCCACAGCTCACCGGCTACTGTCGGCAGCCATTCTGCCGTCCCTGGGCCAAGGCTGCGGCTGAGAAGTTTATCGACCAACTCGTCTCGACCGATCGAGTCCAAGGACGTCGACACCGCCTCCTGTCGTTTCTGGTAGCTTGCAAAACATGGGGGAAAAGGTTCGAACCCTAATTAATTTTGGGGGCAAATTTCCCTAAATTGAAACCAAATCTGATGCAATTCAGATTGAATTTTAACCCCCATGGATAGAGTCAAAGCTTGCTAATCATTTGGGATGATTTCTTGAGACAAAATTGGGGATTTTGTCCCCAAATTGCCTTGTTTTCCAAGCCCTAAAACCCTATTGTTGAGTGCATAAAAGTTCTATATTTTACTCCTTATTTACCCATATTTTTACTACACTCAATCATGATTAATTGCATTTAGGATAGATTTTTGCATACACATCATAATTAGATAAAACTGCACAGATGCTGCCGAAATTGGTCACTTTTGCAGGTACCTGCCGCGGCAACAAAGGCGCAAAGGCGAATTGAGGAGCTGGAGTGGAAAGACAAAGAGCACCGTCTGTCGTGACACCTGTCGTGGCAGCTATAACGACAAAGAAACTCTAAGGTGGAAAAGTAAAGTGAAGTTCGACAGATAGAGGATTTCAAGCTGGTCTATCGTGGGTCATTCCAATATTTTCTGAGCCCTGAAGCAGAAGGAAGGTCAGTCCCAAAGTTCAAGGAAAAAAGTCAAAGCAAAAAAAGAGGACGAATTAAAGGCATTTACTCAGAAGATTTAGTTTTTAATAGAGTTGTACTTTAATTTAAACTTGTATTCTTTTCATATTAGAAAACTTGGACCCAAGGCCTATATAAAGGCATGTAATTCGACCTAAAGAAGGATATCTTATTCCTAGCCGTCTTCCCCCAAAACCCTAGTTGTTTCTCTCTCTTCACCATGTTCTAAACTTCCCTAAGGACTAAGGGTGGATTCTGTAAAGTAGTTCTGAGGATTGTAATTGTTCTCAGGAATTTTCTGTTCAAGTAATAAAAACTTCAAGTTTATTTACTCTGGTTTTCAATATCTCATAAGAGCATCGGGAGAGCATCATGAGGTTATCAATTTTCTTAATATCGAGAGAGTTAAGCATACGAAAGGAGTAAATACGCGTTTTCCAGTTTATGGTTAAACCATCTTTGCTTAGGGATAAGTACAAGATTAAGTGGCTAAAGAAGAATTCATAAACATTGGTGTTCACCCTTGATTCATGTCGGGAAGTATCATCCAAGAAGTGTTCATCAATAGAACTTGGACCTAGGGATAGGAAGAGTCATAACATGGATTCTTGCCAAGCTTGAAGTACAAAGTTGTTGTCTGCTGTCGCGACATCAACGGACCTCTATCGCGACAAGTGCTGCCGCGACAGGAGCGACGACATAACAACAGAAGCTCCTCTGAACAGTGCAACACTTGCACTACTGAGCAATTCAATACTGGCACATTCTCTCAATCTATTTACCTTATCTTTTATTTTAGTTATTTCTCAAGATTACTTCCAACAATCATTTAAACTATTCCTTTTTCTTGTGCCGCAATTAAAGGATAGAGTTATTTCCAGTCCTTGTGGATACGATATCCGATACTCTAGTATCACTTTACTACTTGCGTCGTGTATACTTGCACTATTTGCGATAGCCTTATTTACACGCAACACCTATAAAAAGTTATCCTTTTGTGCTTTGTTAAAGGAAAAAAAATCATTCGAAAATCACCCAAAAATTCTCTGAAAATCATTTGAAAGTGGCTAGAATTTGTTCGAGTATGGGCTGATTTAGTTCGAGTTTTTGAAGAAGAAGCAAGCATTTTCCGGTTGCATTTTGTGTTGGTTCGAGAAGAGGTGGCAAGCAGTTCTCCACATTTTGCTATATTTTTCTTTTCCTTTTTCTTTCTTCGAAATCAACTTTGGTACTTGCTTTTTTTACGTTACATTTGGTGTTGATTTGGAAGCTTGGTTCTTTTTGGTTAATTCTTTTTTATGGATGTTTATGTTGAGTCGGAAAATTGAAGAGAAAAAGTAAAATTTTTGATCCATTTTGATCTAAAAAACTAAAACATTGTGTTGTTGAAAATAAAAGTTTTTAAAATTTTGGGTGTTTCTTTAGAAGGTTTTTCTACGAAAAGAAGAAATTTTCTTTTATTTTAAAAATAAAGTTTTGAAAACTAATAAAAAGGTCACTTAAATAATTAAATCTTTTAAAAGGGAAAATAGATATTTTTCATCAGAAATAATAAACAAGTTTTTTTTTAAAGAAAGGGATATTTCATTAAAAAAAATAAAGTTTTAACTTTTAAAAAAAATATAAAATATATATAGAGCTTTTCAAAATTCCAAAAGGAATAACTTTTTTGCAAATCATAAAAAATGAAATAGAACTCTCCTTTTAATAAATTTGTTCTGAAAAACTAAAAGAAAAAAGTAATTAAATAAAAAGAATAAAATTGTCAATGAATAAAAACTTTCAAAATATGAAAATAAAAGTTTTAAGTAAAAAATAAGAAACAACTATTTTTCCAAAAAAGGGCTTTAATACATAAAAAGTAAAAACAAAATTCAAATAATAAAAATAATAAAAGTTTCAAAACACAAAAAATTAAGAAATCAAATTATAAAAAGATAAAATATCTTCTTGAAACAAAAAATAAAGAAGTGTTTAGTTAAACAATATATAAAAACTTTTCCCAAAAAAACTTGATTCATGCCCATAAAAGAAAAACTTTAAGTTGTTTTCCTTTGTCTTGTTTTGCCTTTTAGTGATAGGTTGAACTTTAGGAATAGGTCCTTCAAGCTTAGATAGAGACTCTTTCATGATAAAATACTCGTCACAAAAATAAAATATACTTAATAAAAGTTAAACCCTCAAATAGGAATAAAAATGTAAAAATCCATAGGATTAATAATTTCATCTTAGAATAAATAAAATCTTCAACAAACAAAGTTTTTCTGTTTATTTGAAAAGCGAAACTTAATTAATGCGATGTCTTATGAAACGGGAATGACGGGTTAGCGCCAAAAGTGTTGGCAGTAATTGTAGTTCATTTCTCGGGAGATAAGGTCGTTTAAATATATTTATATTCATTAAACGGACAAATAAAATCGAAACTTTTCAGAACATGCAAATTCCAATTTTTGAAAATGTTTTCGAAATCAATATGGTACCAATTTTTGGGCATTGTGGGGTGCTAACCCTTCCCCACGCGTAACCGACCCATGAACCTATTTTTTGGTTTTCGTAGACCAAAATTGTTATTTTGATAAATAAAACGTTTTATTAAAATAACTCATTTTAAAGTGATCCAATCACACTTTTTTTTCAAAAAGATTGGTGGTGACTCCGTATTTTTAAAAGTTTTCAAAATGTCAAGCTCGAAAGGGTTGCGACAGCTTGGCGCCTTCACTGGGGTCGTTTAAAAAAAACAAAAGAGGGTCAGGCTACAAATTGATTTCAATTTGTTTTTAAAAAGGGTTTTCTTAGAAAATAACGGAATTTGCAAGTTCATAATAGATTCAATTTATTTGCTCGTTTAATGAATGTAATTCTATTTTACGCATTCTAAATTTCTTTAAAGAAAGTTCTATACCCGAGCTTGTCCCGTTCGTTTAAGTGGGGGGGGGGGATGTTTTGTTCATGTCAGAATATATTGATTCTTCATATGAGCCTAGAAAGTACCTTCGGGACTCATTCCCTTTATCTTCGTAAGGATATTGATTCTTCGAGAAGACATAGGTGGCGAGTCCTCATGAGTTGAACTCGATTCGTTTGAAGCATGTAATGGGTGAGAATCGAGGGCCTTGCTACCCTTAGTAGGGGACAACAAGGACAGCTCGGGTACCCTTTTGAACCAAACCAAGTTTGAGAATCTAGAGGCTACCCCAATTGAGCTATGCGGAAATCCTAGGGTGTTGAGTCTGGTCAAAATTATTTCGCAAAAATAATCCATTGAGACATGTCTTGGAGTGTTAGAATGGCTACCCATAATTATTATGCAATGAAATTATTTTGGACCACTCTTGTTTTCTTGCTTCTAATCTTTGTTCCTTTATCTAGTTTGTTTTGAATATTCATCATTCCATATCTAGAAGGGGTCGATTCTCAAAATTTGCTGAAAACTGAAAAAGTCATTATGGACGGAAGGCTCCTAAAGAATGAAGATGAGAATGCAAAGGTACGTCACTGGTCTGAAGTCAACCAAAGAGCATATGGAGACAATTTAACTTCCGATCATGAGACATAAACTTCAGAATACGCCCACATCAGTGCTAAGCAGAACAACATACAGAAGCTGTGAGAGATTTGAGGCCGTTTTGATTATAAGACCAAGCAGTCGTTCTATGAAACCTATGGTGATATAGCATCTCTACTGTATGTAAAGGTGGATGAGTCGTTTCTGAAGGCTTTGATCCAGTTCTGAATCCTGGGTACTGTTGTTTTACCTTCAATGGAGAGGATATGATGCCTACATTCGAGGAGTACTTGGCCATGTTCAATTTGCCTAATGTAAAGGATAACTGGGTGTATGTTAAGCCCCCTAAAAACAAGAACTCACACTTGAGAATTGTTACATTTTCTTGAATGAGTGATGAATGGGTCGAAGAGTTGATACGAAAGAGATGGGGAAGTTTTAATTTTCTATGGTCAAGCATTCGAAACATCATTTCTGTTCATCCAAACATAGTGAAAAGTCAATCTAGATTTTTCCAAAGGTGTTGGGAAACAACGATGTGGCCTTTCTAGATTTCTTTGAACAATTGAACAGAAGAGTCAATCTAGTACCCACAGTGTTAGCTGAAATCTTCATCTCTTTAAATGCTTGGTGGAAAGTAGAAGGTGTGCGCTTCGAAGGATGTGTTCCTTTGCTTCGGGTTTCGGCCTTTAGCCATTTCTAGAAGTGTCCGACTTTAGCCTTGTCGAATGTGTTATCTCCGAACTTTTATCCTCTTTGGGAGTTTTTGGCAAAATATTAACCGAATGTCAAGAGAAGCAAGTGGGTAGACGTTTTCAGATATCGTCATGATGAGGATATCAAATGGAGGGTTCCATGGATGGGTCATGCCAAAGTAATGTATAGATGCGGAGATTACAACTTCTTAATGCTGTTGGGATTATGGGGAGGAATTGGTTGTGCTCCTTTGTTAGTGTCGCGTCAGTATGGATCACGACAGTTCATTCCTTTCCCAACCGGTCTTGGCACATCGGAGTTCGAGTTTCAAGGAGAATTTAGACAGAAGGTGCAGAAAATTTGTGATTCATAGAAGAATTGTTATTATATGGAGCTGGAATCTGAAAAACACTATATGTAAACCCCTAATTATGATATTTGGAGGCATACAAGAACGAATGACAAGATCATGCCACCTACTCCTAGGCAGGCCATGTCTTTAGAAGAACATTTGAAGGTGGTTCCTTCTGGGGTTGACAATTTGAGGGAAGAATTAAGACGATCCAAGTTGAAAATTGAAGCTCTCAAGGAACAAAATCAGCGAGCCAAGTTTGAAGCTAGCCTTGAAATGGAAAAGTACAGGGGAGAAGCCAACCGAGTGACAAAGATGCATGTGAACTTGGAGGAAAAGTATGAGATCCAAAGGATTGACTTCCTCAAGTTCCAAGCTACAGTTCGACATGCAGATTTTTGAAAAAAGCCCAGAACAGTGGAAGCAAGAGATGGAACTAACCGTAGTAAAAGACAAGGAATGCGACAAAAGGGGAGATTGAAAAACTCTGACAAGCTTTGACTGAAGAGAGAAAGAAAGGAAAACAAGCAGTAGAAAATGAGAGGGGCAAACGGCTCTGGGAGAAAGAGAAGGAAAATACGACTGCATGGAAAAGGAAGGCCCATGACAACAAGATGCGTTTGCTAGAGTTGCAGTCATTCTATGATGAGGCTTACGAGAAATTGAAGCAAAGCCAGACTTTTGCTGCTGAGTTAGAGGCAAAGATAGAGGATCTGAACCAAACACTTCACAAGATGCAAGATTATCAGACTTTTGAGGAGCTTCAGACTAGTTTGAACGAGAATGATTTCTTAAAAGAATGAGTGGAGGAAATGGACAACCCCATCTTGGAATACAGAACAAAGATTTTCTTCCTTGAAGATGTTGTTAAAGGAGGAAATTATTACTGGTCCACTCACCTTAGAGACAATGCATGAATGTTCCAAGAACAAGATGAGTTCGATAAGACCGTGATGACGCAAATGCAAGATGTGGCCTGACATGCGGTAATGTTAGCAACTAAAGCCACATCTCTTTGTCGTTATATTGGGCCCATAGCAGAAGTTGGACCAAGGCTTATGTGGTTGATCGAGGAATCGAAGGAGTTGGGTGCTAATGAATGGAGAGATAATCCTAGCATCCATGAAAAGTGGGAAGTTGGATAGTGGGGAAACAAAGAAGACATATAAAAAGAGAGATAATGAAGCCAATGCCACAAATATCTACAACACTAGCTATTCAACGGGTGTGGTGTTTAACATGCCTAACATCTCGGCTGCAACTTCGACAGTTGTGAATTCCTCGAAAGGAGAGAGAAGATATCAAGAAAACTCAAGACCCTATTTTCCTCCTTTCCTAATGACGTGTGCAGAGCTATTTGCCGAGTTGGTCAAATCCCAGATGGTGCAGCCAAGACATATTCCTCTGTTCTCACCACCGTACCCGCCATGGTACGATGAGAAGGCCCAATGCAAATATCATGCAAGAGTAAAGAGGCATGCCATTGAGAACTGCATTACAATCAAAAGGGTGGTAGATGATTTAAGGAAATTAGGCATGCTGTCGTTTGAAACATCTGAAGAAAAAGAAAATCCTCTGGCAAACCACCAGAAGGTTGGAATAAATGCAATCATTGAGGAGAAAGTTAAGACAATCAAAGATTATGTTTCTGAGGTTAAAGTGTCCATGAAATGGTTATGGACCAAAATGGTGGAAGCTGTGATGTTGGAAGGAAGATTTGGAGAGTTGAAGATTGAAGGATTATATTGTGAATACCACCAGAATGAAGGACATGAGGTTGAATTTTTCTTGGAGATCAAGCAATTGGTTCAAGAAAAAATTGACAATAAAGAATTGGAATTTTTTAAGAAAGGAAATGAGGAACAAATGATGGAAGTGTGTGCGTCAGAGGAGTTATCCTCTAAAAAGAATTATGCAGGAATGAAGCCCTTAGTGATTAAGACCAAGGCTAGAGTTAGTGAACCAGCCAGGGGTGTGACCCCACGATTAGTTATAAAGGCACCAATCCCTTTCCCTTATAAGGATAGCAGACAAGTTCCTTGGAACTATGTCTGCATAGTAACAGACCCAGAGAACTTCACAGTTGAAGATGAAGGAGAAGAAGAACCCATCAATGAAGTAAGTCATTTCATGAGAAGTGAATGACTCTATTCCTCACCGATAGCCGAAGATAGAGATGCGACGTAGAGGAAGGACAATAGTCAACCAAACAAAGAAGGACAAAAAGATTTCTTTCAAGAGAAGCCACCAGTAATTCATGAGCCAGTAAAATAATTGTCATAACATTTTTAAAATTAAATTTCAGGGGATTTCTTTTGAAAACTCTTGTTTTTTTGAAAACAATGAAGACTTGGAGTCACCACCGGCCACTGAGGTAGGCCGGACACCACAAAAACCATAAATTTGTTTTAAAAGTGATCGAGAGTTGGTTACGCGCAGGGAAGGATTAGCACCCCTATCACGCCCGAAAATCGGTACCAAAATATTTGTTGCTTTTAATTGTTGAAATTTGAATTGAATTTAATTAAGTGTTCTTAATTGAAAACTGACTTTAAATGAACGGGCTCAATAAAATTGATGGTTTCAAATTAATTGAGCATTTAATTAATAAGGATGGCAATACTTCAGACCATAGATTAATCTGATATCATATAAGTCTGACTACCGTGATAATTTATGGTTCGAATTTTGTACGTCACATTTATGCATGATGCGATCATTTAAATATGATGTCATGATATTCCCAAATTTTAATTATCATTTACCTTTAGACGGTAAAGATTAACCCAAATATCCTGTCAACATCCATTGAGTTAGGACTGTTGCGACGTGAATATCAGGATTAATAGGTACCTCCTTTCTAAAGTTAACATGAATTTCCATGCAATCAAAATATTAAAGGTCACATGAATGACAGTTAAAAATGTGGGTCATATATAAACATCACATTAAAACATCAAAAGAAAATTATACTATGCGCATTAAAACCATATACTATCAACCAAAAGCACCAAATATCTATCAACATATATATGAACAATATAAAGTAAAAACATAAATAAAATAGTAAAGGACTGAAAAAATATGCATGAATAGAGGGGTTAAATAGGGGGTTTCTGTAAAACAAATATTTGATTTTGATATAACAAGTAATTCATGGATTAAATTACAAAGTTAATAAATTTTTAAGTAATCAAAATACTAGATTTTGACAAGTACAATTTATACTTAAAATGTTTTCAAGTCAAATCTTAAACCCCATAAAATTTTCTAAGTGTTTCAGGGCCAAAATATACAAAATCGCCCAAGCATTTCGAAACACTGTCGAAGTGTTTCGATACGTTTTGCCAATGGAGACATTTGTTTCGAAACAGCTCGCACTCGTTTCGTTACGACCCTCATCTGGGCTTTTGATTTTTAAGAATCGTTTCAAAATGGCTCACACCCGTTTCGATACAGGGGTTAAGTAATTTTAAAAATGGGAATTAAATGAACTAGGCGTTACTTGTCAAAAACTAGTTTTTGAAGATTTGGTTAAGTGTTTCGATAGACCCCTAAGCTGATTCGAAATACCAATTTACTATTTCAAAACGTTTCGATACAGCCCTTATCCATTTCGATACGGCCTTCTTTTTGCTCTTACTGTTTCGATACGGCCTATAAACGTTTCGATATGGGCCCATTTTACACATAACGACTCTTTCTTTATTCAGTGTTCATTTCGATACATGGGTCCCGTGTTCCGATATGGGTAGTTGTATAACTGCATTTATGAAGGGAAGAGAGAGCCTTAACGGATCTATTGATGATCTCAATCACCCAAACGGCTAGAAATCAATAAGAAGGTATAAAAACAAGTCTCTAAAGCTACATCAACAACTATTGTGTCTACAAGAAACATTAAAGCATTCTAATCCAAACCTTGATCATTTTTTTAATGCCCTGATTTTGGGCTTATATGTTTTAGCGAGTCGGGTTGAGCCGATGGAGCCGATGTCGGTTATTCAAACCGCTAAAAGATGGTTTAGGAAGATCGAGGTTTAGGATAGGATAAAAATATGATAAAAATTCCTAAATTCCCTAAAATATATATTTAAGATGTTAGTTAAATCAATTTTACGAAATGAGTTTTCGAAAGTGTACATTTTGGGTAATGACCAAAATGTAAAGATTTAAAATTTGGAAAAAAAATGTTTTTCAAGAAGAGTCAAAATCTTAGAATCTTTAGGCAGCTATTTGGAAATTATGCCTTTTCCCTAATTTGACATGTGTTTTAAATGTTATTAAAAAGGCTTTTAATTTGGTTTAATTAAAAAGTTAGTTAATCGGTTAAGAAGTTTTCATGATCAATTTCATTTCTCTCTTTCACTTCAGCCAAACACGTCTAATTTTCTCTCAAATCTCTAGATTTTTCTTCACTCTCAAATCTTCTTTTGAGTTCTACCTTTTGCTTATTGAGTTCTTCCATTTTCCTTCAAGTTTCTTAAAGCAAATCTTTCCAAATTAGAGGAAAAGCAAGGATTGGAGGTAATTTTCATGCTATCCCTCTAATCTAAGGTCTTTAATGAAATTCCAAATATATTTGACTCTTTAACACTGATTTTTAATTGAGGTTTTGTGGTTAGATTGATAAACTCTTGAAATCTTGATGAAAAATTGGTTTAAAATGTGATTTTTGGATTTTGATTGATTGGGCTAGTTTGAGATTGTTGTTAAATGAGTTTTGAAATATTTTTGGTGTTGAAGTGGAGTCTTAATAGTATAGATCCCAAAATCCTTGAGATTCTTTGTTTTCGAAATGCTTTTGGGTGAGTTTTTGAGGTTTTCTTGAGGAATCTGAGTTGCTGGAGGTATAAGGATGGTTTTAGGTTGTTTTTTGATGTTGATTAATGCCTAAAATGTGCGGGATGAGATGGGTAATGGCTGGGCTAAGGTTAGAGGTCAATCGATTGAGTTTTCGGTTGTTTCGGATGGGTGTTTTGATGCTTTAGAGCAGGGCTACGGGATTTCTTGTGTTTGCTGGACTTTTGGATTCATTGTAATGCATTGAACCTCTGTTTTAATGTGTTGAAAATAGTGGATAATATTCTGGAATCAAACGAAGTGATTTTGGAGGCTTTGGATGATCAATAGTTGCGTCGGCAAGCGTGGTTTCGCAAGTTGGTGAGTGGAACTTGGTTTTCTAGCGTGGAAATGTTTTAGAAATGGTTTGAGGAACTTAGTAAGAGCTTCAAATGCTTTACTAAGTTCAGAAGTAAGTAAAGTGAATTTCTCTCTCGAATTGTGCTAGTTTTGAACCTTTGATTGCACTTGGTTTTAATTGTATCTACCTACTATTTAAAGCTTTTTTTGAATATGAGAAATGAGGTTGATGATGTCATGTGGTTTAAGGATGCACTAGGTAAGTGATCCTTGTATGCATGTGTTGATGTATGAGGTTTGAAGCATGGTTTAATGCTTGATTTATGGCTTATCATGAATGCTTTGTAAAAATGGTGAGGTATGCATGTGGTATGGATTCTTTTGGCAAGTGATGTTGTATAATGTTTTATAAATGAAATCGGATATAGTTAGGCTGCTATAGGATTGAGTGCACTATAAACAAGTCGCTTTGGATGTTGAGGGGTTGTGATTGTACCGAATACTCCATTCAAGTACCCTAACGATTGAGGATTGTTTAAGGTTGAAATGGTTGAGGGTAGCTCTCGGTTGCGAACCTTGTGTGTGTCCCTTCTCTCATTAGTGGATTATAAATCTACCGATGAGTGGTGTTGAGGGATTTTGATTGTACCGAATACTCCACCACGAGTGTCACAATGATGGAGGGTCGCTCTCGTGTGTGAGCCTTGTAATGCCGGTAGAGTGTATTAAGGGTGTGGGACAACCCTTGGTAATTCGTGTATCCGATATATGTTTTTGAGATTGTTGTTTATCACTTGTGAGCCAATATAATAAAAAGAAACATAGTGGAAAATGTTGTTAATGCATAATTTGAGAGATACATGTTTTGGTTTAAGCTTAGCATAAAGGTGATTATGCTTGGAAGGCTTGTATTATAGGTAGAAATGGTTTAATTGCTGGATTTATATGTATCATGTTACATGATTTTCATTATAATGTTTTTGAGGTTAAAGTGCATGTTTTGTCAATGAATGTTTGATGGTTTTGAAAAGAGTGAAAAAAAGGTTTTGTGTGTTGATGATGTTTTTGGTTTGAGCAATTATCACTAAGCTTCTATGCTTATGCTCTCTTTGTTCATCAATGCAATCAATTTAAGCTTTGGAGGCAGCACTTGCAAGGGGAACGGTGGAAGACTTTGATTGAAGGTAAGCTTTGGTTTTCGACTAGTGTAATAAAGGCAATGGGGGTGTCCAATGCTTTGAATGTTGTCAGTTTAGTGTTTTTTTGTGTTTGTGAAAGTTTGTTATGCGTATTTAGTTGTGTGAATGGCCTTTAAGCTTTGTTTATGCTTGAATATGCAATTTGGCCTTTTGCTGGTTTTAACTTCCAGGAAGCATGCCTTTAGTTCTGTTGCTAATGAGAATGATGCTATGATGTTGCTTATGCTTCGTCCATGTGGTCATTGATGTGTAGTTAAGTTGCCAATGTGTTAGGGAATGTGTCGGGATGGTTTCGGAGGGCATAAAGTGACTTAAACCAGCTTTTTAGAACATTGCATGCCCAAGTGTTTCGAAACACCCTTGCTTGTTTCGAACATTGGCCTGAAATGGCCATAGTGTTTCGGAACAGTGAGGTCTTTTTCGGAACATTTTGCCTCTGTGAATCATCGTAACGAAATGTGTCTTAAGGAGTTTCGAAACAAACCCGCGTATCAAAATGGTCAGATGTGTTTCGAAATGGTCGTTCCGATACGGGGCATTCTGTTTCAAAATGTTTGATCGTTGGACCTGTTTTTAAATTGTGCTGAGTTTTTGTTTCTTACATTTTGGTCTCTGTTTGCCTTGTATGCAATTGGATGAGTTCTAAATGTCATTTTGAGCTGAGACTTCATTGAGAGGCATGTAATGAACTTAATTAAAGGCTGGTAACTCGAAATTGCTAATAACCCTTATAATTTATGAAAATTACAAAATGGTTCCTAAGCCTTAATCGACTTTAATTGAATGGCAATTATGTTGGTGTTTTATCCGGTGCTTGTGTACATACACATAGTAACCTAAGTTGCATCTAGACAGAAAAAAAAGAAAAAATGTCATTTATTGAGGTAAACATTTTCGGTTTATGTCAATATTCCCTGTGTGATCCATTCAGTTCGGTCTATCGGCCAGGCCAGGTCGAGGGGGTTACATTTGGTGGTATCAAAGCGAGCTTACGAATGGTTGGGATGATGGTAAGTTGTTGGTAAGTGGTGTTATTGTAATCATATATGTTTTGTTGATGTTTGCTTTGATCGGTGAATGTTAAAGCATGTTAAGGTTAAGTATTTGATAGTGATATGATTTATATGAAGATTGAACATGAATACACGTTTTTATGATGTTTGATTAGGCTGAGTCTTGATGCTTGAGTTGCATGATGATGGAGATATGCATGTAGTTAGCTTTGTGCTATGCTGATGGAAAATTGGGATGCCCATTGCCTTATTACCTAATGAAATGTTTTAAGTTGAAATCAAAGTCTTGGATCCTTGCTTAGAGCTGGCATGAGTAATTTGTTTTGTTTGCTTTGTAAGTTATTATCATGCATTAAATAATAGCACAATAGATCGAGAAGAGAGTAGTGATCTGGTATGATTGATGTTGCCTTTGGGCAAGGAATATAGGATTGTGTAAAGTCTCTTGGGGGCTAGACGCCTTGATGTGCCTCGATGTAAGTACAACCTGTGTTGGTTGGGTAAGTGTTAGATTGTGTGGCACCAGGTGTATAGGCGATGTTTAGAGCTTGTGAAGCTATTAATGCTAAGGTTCATGTCGCTGCACTAGCTAGTAGGTGTTTGTGAGCTGCGATTAGCGCCAACGCAAGTCGAGTAGAAATTGAGTTTGAAGGTTGGCACCAGAGGTATCCAGGGAGTGGATGACTTGTATGAATAAAATTATGGAATAAATGGAGTGTAGTGATGCCCATAGTGTAAAGATGGGTTGTATTCTAGTTATATAGAGATGTGTTTAGTTGGTGGATCATTGTTGTTGTGGGCATAGAACCTGATGTTGTGTTCTGAGAGTTCTTTTGAACTGTTTTAAAGGAGAAGTATCTGGGGGTTAGATACTTGGATCTTGAGAAATGTGAAACTGTGGTTTGAGTTCGAAAATCGTAAGTTATGGTTGAGTTAAGGTATAGATTGTTTAGTTGAACATGTGTGCTCCTGGATTGGAAGTGGATATGAGACCTCGTTGTGTTGGCACCTTTATGGATTGATGCCTGTTGATAAGCCATAATTGTTGATTTACCAGCTACATTGTTTTCGACGTGTTGGTAACACGGGCGAGGTATTTTAACGGAACCTAAGTTTAATAGCTCGTGCGAGAGGTCCAAGCGTTAGGAAGTGAGTTGTGAAATCTTGTTTAGTGGTAGCCAGTGTACGAATGGTCATGTTTAGGAATATCGCCTGGGTATAAGCTAAGTTGTAGTACTGTTGGATGTGTGGTTCATGGGAGCACTTGAGGAGGGATTGCCCTCATACGGCTTGTGAGGTGCAGGCTCCTATGGCAAGAGATATTTCATGTTAGAACTATGGGTCCACTAACCATATGAGGCTTAAGTAACATTTGATACCTATTAAGTAGGTGGATCGTATGACCATGTTAGGTGAGCATGTTCACGTTTGATCGGTGGGGAATAGCTTTTCATGCTTGTTGTTGTAAGTTTCTTTGGAAGTTGTGACTCAAATGTTTATTGCGGAGGTGTTAGATGTGGGGGTAAGAGTGGTTGGTTTCTTTGGTGAAACTGTTGTTACAAGGAAAATAGTATAAGAGATGTCCTTTATCTATTCAAGGACATGTGTTGTTGATTTGATTGAAATACCTTTTATGGTTTTGATGTGATTCTTGGGATGGATTGGTTGGTTAAGCATCGAGCTGTAGTATATTTTGATGTTAAGCGAGTTACCCTGAAGTTTGCAGATGATTACGAGGTAGTAATCGTAGGCGAGAACATGAGGTTCTTGTCTAACATAATTTCAGCTCTTGAAGTGAGTCGGATGTTGGAATTAGGATGTGGAGTTTTCTTAGCATGTGGTGAATCCTAGTATGATGGAGGTGTGGTTGTAAGATATACGAACCGTATGCGAGTTTTGGTGTGTTTTTCTAGAAAAGTTTCTCGGATTACCACGCAACCGGGAGGTTGAGTTATGTATCGAGTTGCATGAGAATACGACTCTGGTGTCCATTACTCCTTGTCGCTTGGCACCTAAGGAGTTGAAGACACAACTTCAAGAGTTTCTTGATCGGGGGTTTATAAAGTCAAGTATTTTACCTTGGGGTGCGTCGGTCTTGTTTGTGAAGAAGAAAGATGGTACCATCCATATGTGTATTGATTATCGACAACTGAACAAGTTGACGATTAAGAACAAGTACCCTTTGCTGAGGATCGATGATTTGTTCGACCAGTTTCGTGGTGCTTCGGAGTTTTTGAAGATAGATTTGAGGTCTGGGTACTATCAGCTTAAGGTTAAGGATGTGGGTGTACCTAAGATAGCTATTCGGACGGGGTATGGCCTTTTTGAGTTCTTGGTGATGTTGTTTGGTTTGACAAATGCACCGACTGATTTTATGGATATGATGAATAGGGTGTTCTATGAGTTTCTGGATCAGTTTGTAGGTTGTGTTTATCGTTGATATTCTTGTGTACTCACGTACCGAAGAGGATCATGATAAGCATTTGAGGACTGTGTTACAAGAGCTATTGGAGAATCAGCTTTATGCTAAGCTGAGCAAGTGCGAGTTTTGGCTCAAGGAAGTGATTTTCCTTGGACATGTGGTGTCAGCCGAAGGTATCCGGGTTGATCCACACAAGTTTGAGGCGGTGATGAGTTGGAAGATGCCTAAGTCAGTGACGGAAGTGCGTAGTTTCCTTGGGTTGGCTGGTTACTACCGAAGGTTTGTCGAAGGTTTCTCTAAGATTGCTGCTCCTTTGACCAAGTTGTTGAAAAAGAATGTTCGCTTCGAGTGGACGAATGTTAGGCAACGAGCTTTCAAGAAGTTGAAGGAAGCTTTGACGCAAGCTCCTATCTTAATTCAACCAGAATCAGGTAAAGAATTTGTAGTTTATAGCGATGCATCATTTGTTGGTTTGGGTTGTGTGTTGATGCAAGGTGGGAAGGTTGTGACTTATGCATCTAGACAGTTGAAGGTTCATGAGCGCAACTACCTTTCGCATGATCTTGAGCTCGCGACGGTGGTTTTTGCTTTGAAGTTTGGAGACACTACCATTATGGTGAAAGGTGTGTGTGGTTTATATCGACCATAAGAGTTTGAAGTATCTTATGTCACAGAGGGAGTTGAACCTTAGGCAACGAAGGTGGTTAGAGTTACTTAAGGATTACAATCTGACCATCGAATATCATCCGGGTAAGCCCAATGTTGTGGCCGATGCTTTGAGTAGAAAGGTGGTTGTTGAGCTGAGAGCTATGTTTTCTCATTTGAGTATATCATGTGATGGTGGATTGATAGCCGAGTTGCAGTTGAAACCTTTTTTGATTTAGTTGATTAAGGATAAGTAGTTGTTGGATGAATCGTTAGTACCTCATGTTCAGGTTATAGTTGATGGTAAGGCTACGGTCTTCTATCTTAATGATGTTTGAGTTCTATGTTTCAATAGTCAGATAGTGGTGCCGGAAGATGTTGAGATGAAGCGCACTATTTTGACCGAGGCTCATAGCAGTCCTTTTGCTATGCACCCTGGTAGTACTAAGATGTATCGTGGCTTGAAGGATGAGTACTATTGGGTGGGGTTGAAAAGGATGTGGATGATTTTGTAAGCAAGTGTATGGTTTGCTAACGGGTGAAGGCTGAGCATCAGTTTCCTTCTGGTTTGTTACAGCCTTTGAGGGTACCAAGGTGGAAATAGGAAAGGATTATGATGGATTTTGTATCCGGGTTGCCTTTGACACCATCAGAGAGAACTCTGTATGGGTGATTGAGGATCGTCTTACGAAGTGTGCACATTTCTTGGTTGTGCATACTACGTATACGTTGGATAAGTTAGCAGAGTTGTGTATTGCTGAAATTGTGTGGTTGCAAGGTATGCCCAAGTCCATAGTGTCTGATAGAGATCAGAGGTTTTTAGCGAGGTTTTGGGAATGTTTATATCAGGCGTTGGGTACGCGGTTGAATTTCAGCACTTCATGTCATCCTCAGTTGGAACGAGTTATCCAGGTGTTGGAGGATAGGTTGCGATGCTGTGTGATTAATTTTCAAGGTTCTTGGGAAAAGTATCTACCTTTGGTTGGGTTTGCCTTTGGTAATAGTTTTCAGGCAAGTATATGAATGCCTCTGAATAAGTCCTTGTATGGAGGAAGTGTAGAATGCCTATTGTTGGGCAGAGGCGGGATAAAAGTTGCTTTCCTTGCCGGATATGCTAAAGGGAACAACTAAGGAAGTGGAGCTCATATGTGAGCGGTTGAGGGCTGCATCGGATCGTTAGAAGTTCCACGAAAATTTAAAACGTAAAGAGGTTGAGTTTGTGGTTTGTGATCATGTGTTCCTTAAGGTATCGCCTTGGAAGAAGGTGATGAGGTTCGTACGTAAGGGAAAGCTTAGTCTGAGGTTTTTGGACCTTATGAGGTTGTGGAGCGAGTTGGTCATGTGGTTTATCGGTTGAGGTTGCCTCCCGAGTTGGAAAAGATTCATGATGTGTTTCATGTATCTATGTTGCGGAGATATAGATCGGATCCTTCATATGTGATGCCAATTGAGGAACTTGAGTTAAATCCGGATTTATCCTGTGATGAGGAACTGGTGAGAATTTTTGATACGAGTAACAAAGTTTTTCATGGCAAGACAATTGAGCTTGTGAAGTATTGTTATGACATTGAGAAGTTGAGGAGATTGTGTGGGAAAGTAAGGTGGACGGGTTGAGTCAGTTCCGTGCCATTCTCCTTCAGGCAACATTTTGAGGATGAAATTTCCTAAGTGGAGGAGAGTTGTAACTTCCCGATTTTGGGCTTAGATGTTTTGGCGAGTCGGGTTGGGTCGGTGGAGCTGGTGTCGGTTGTTTGAACTGTTAAAAGATGGTTTAGGGAGATCAAGGTTCGAGATAGGATAAAAATATGATAAAATTCCAAAAATCCTCTAAAATTATATCTAAGAGTTTGGTCAAATCGATTTTCGAAACAAGTTTTCGAAAGTATACATTTTGGGTAGTGACTAAAATGTACAGATTTAAAAGTTGGAAAAATGTTTTCAAGAAAAGTTAAAATCTGAGAATCTTTAGGGAGCTATTTGGCAGTTATGCCTTTTCCCTAATTTGGCATGTGTTTTAAATGTTATTAAAAATTAAAAAGACTTTTAATTTGTTTTAATTAAAATGTTAGTTAATCGGTTAAGAAGTTTTTACGATCAATTTCATTTCTCTCTTTCACTTCAGCCAAACACTTCTCATTTTCCCTCAAATCTCCAGATTTTTCATCACTCTCAAATCCTAATTTGAGTTCTACCTTTTGCTTATTTATTTCTTCAATTTTCTTCAAGCAAATCTTGCCAAACTAGAGGAGAAGCAAGGATTGGAGGTCATTTTCATGATATCCCTCTAATCTAAAATCTTTAATGAAACTCCAAAGATATTTGACTCTTTAGCACTGATTTTGATTGAGGTTTTGTGGTTAGATTGATAAACTCTTGAAATAGTGATGAAAAATTGGTTTAAAATGTGATTTTCGGATTTTTGATTGATTGGGATGGTTTGAGATTGTTGTTTAATGAGTTTTGAAAGATTTTTGGTGTTGAAGTGGAGTCTGAATCATATAGATCCCGAAATCCTTGAGATCCTTTGTTTTTGAAGTGCTTTTGGGTGAATTTTTGAGGTGTTCTTGAGGAATCCGAGTTGCTGGAGGTATACAAATGGTTTTAGGTTGTTTTTGGATGTTGATTAATGCCTAAAATGTATGGGATGAGTTGGGTAATGGCTGGGCTAAGGTTAGAGGTCAATCGATTGAGTTTTCGGTTGTTTCATATGGGTGTTTGGATGCTTTAGAGTAGGGCTGCGGGATTTCTTGTGTGTGCTGGAGTTTTGGATGCATTGTAATGCATTGAACCTCTGTTTTAATGTGTTGAAAACATGGGATAATATTCCAGAATCAAACGAAGTGATTATGGAGGTTTCGGACGATCGATAGTTGCGTCGGTAAGCGTGGTTTCGCAAGTTCAGAAGTAAGTAAAGTGAATTTCTCTCTCGGATTGTGCTAGTTTTGAACCTTTGATTGCACTTGGTTTTAATTGCATTTACCTACTTTTTAAAGCATGTTTTGAATATGTGAAATGAGGTTGATGATGCCATGTGGTTTAAGGATGCACTAGGTAAGTGATTCTTGTATGCATGTGTTGATGCATGAGGTTTGAAGCATGGTTTAATACTTGATTTATGGCTTATCATGAATGCTTTGTAAAAACAGTGAGGTATGGATTATATTTGCAAGTGATGTTGTATAAATATTTTATAAATGAAATCGGATATAGTTAGCCGGCTATAGGATTTAGTGTACTATAAACAAGTCGCCATGGATGTTGAGGGGTTGTGATTGTACTGAATACTCCATCCAAGTACCCTAACGATTGAGGATTGTTTAAGGTTGTAACGGTTGAGGGTAGCTCCCAGGTGAGAAACTTGTGTGTGTTCCGTCTCTCGTTAGTGGATTGTACATCTACCGATGAGTGGTGTTGAGGGGTTGTGATTGTACTGAATACTCCACCACGAGTGTGACAACGATGTAGAGTCACTCTCGTGTGTGAGCCTTGCAATGCCGATAGAGTGTATGAAGGGTGTGGGACAACCCTTGGTAATCCGTGTATCCAACATATGTTTTTAAGATTGTTGTTTATCACATGTAAACCAATAAAATGAAATGAATCATTGTGGAAAATGTTGTTAATGCATAATTTGAGAGATGCATGTTTTGGTTTAAGCTTAGCATAAAGGTGATTATGCTTGGAAGTCTTGTATTATGGGTAGCAATGGTTTAGTTGATGGATTTATATGTATCATGTTACATGATGTTCATTACAATGTTTTTAGGTTAAAGTGCATGTTTTGTCAAAGGAAGCTTGATGGTTTTGAAAAGAGTGAAAAAAGGTTTTGTGCATTGATGATGTTTTTGGTGTGAACAATCCTCACTAAGCTTGTATGTTTAGGCTCTCTTTGTTCATCAATGCAGTCAATTTAAGCTTTGAAGGCAGTACTTGCAAGGGGATAGGTGGAAGACTTTGATTGAAGGTAAGCTTTGGTTTTGGAGTAGTGTAATAAAGGCGATGGGGTGTCCAATGCTTTGAATGTTGTTGGTTTGGTGTTTTTCGTGTTTGTGCAAGTTTACTATGCGTATTTAGTTGTGTGAATGACCTTTAAGCTTTGGTTTATGCTTGAATATGCAATTTGGTCTTTTGCTGCTTTTAACTTCTAGGAAGCATGCATTTAATTCCGTAGCTTATGAGAATGATGACATGATGTTGCTTTTGCTTCGTGCATGTGGTCATTGATGTGTAGTTAAGTTGCCAATGTGTTAAGGCATGTGTCGGGATGGTTTCGGAGGGCATAAAGTGACTTAAACCAGCTTTTTAGAACATTGAAGGCCCATGTGTTTTGGAACACCCTTTCGTGTTTCGAAAAGGTGACTTGAAATGGCCTTGGTGTTTCGGAACTGTGAGGCTTGTTTCGAAACATTTTGCCTCTGTGAATCATCGTACCGAAACGTGTCTTGAGGAGTTTCGAAAAGAACTCGCATATCGAAATGGTCAATTGTGTTTCGAAATGGTCGTTCTGATAAGGGGTATTTCGTTTCGAAACGTTTGACCGTTGGACTTGTTTTTTGAATTGTGCTAAGCTTATGTTTCTTACATTTTGATCCATGTTTACCTTGTATGCAATTGGATGAGTTCAAAATGCCATTTTGAGCTGAGATTTCACTGACAGGCATGTAATGAACTTAATTAAAGGCCGTAACTCGAATTTGCCAATAACCCTTATAATTTATGAAAATTAAAAAATGGTTCCTAAGCCTTAATCAGCTTTAATCAAAGGGCAATTATGTTGGTGTTTTATTCGTTGCTTGTGTACGTACACATAGGAACCTAAGTTGCATCTAGACTATATAAAAAGAAAAAAAGGTCGTTTATTGAGGTAATCCTTTTCGGTTTACGTCAATATTCCCCATGTGATCCATTCGGTTCGGTCTATCGGTCAGGCCGGGCCGAGAGGGTTACATATTTAAAGCCAAATCTTTTTACCCAACTCAATTGAGTTTTTATTATAATTTTTATTGAGAGTTTGTGGTGTGATTGATTGTATTTGGGTGAACATCAACCTTTGAGATGTAATTGTAAGGTTTACCAAATTCCATCTTTGTAAAGAGTGTGTTGGATTAAGCTTCAGGTAGAAAGCTTAATCGGTCTTGTAAGGTTTTCTCCTCATCCAAGAAAAGGGGAAGAATCAATTACTGGATTGGTTGAAAATTCTTAGTGGGAACTAAGGTAGTGGATGTAGAGTTCATTTAGGAAGTTGACCCACTATAAATTGTCTTGTGTCAATTTTTATTCATCAAATTTCTCCCTTCAAATTTTAATCACCAACTCACAATTTTTTGGCCATTTGAAATTGATTGATCAACTCAACAATTGGTATCATAGCTACACTCATTGGAAGGATTACAACCCTCTTGAGTTGATTCTAGGAGAGTTTGATCAACAACTTGAAGAAATGGCATTCACCTCCCGCCCCAACATCTATGAGTCTCAATCCACATCCAAACCACCACTCTTCAATGGGGATAACTACTCATATTGGAATAATCGAATGCGACTATTCATCAAATCCAACAACTACATGGTATGAGATGTTTTAGAAGACGGGCCAAACATTCCTGTGAAGAGAGATGGTGAATGAAGATTAGTCCCAAAGATAAAAGCCGAGATGACTGACAAAGACAAAAGACGATTTTAAGTCAGTGATAAAACCTTGCATATGATCTTTTGTGCTCTCCATCCCGATATCTATTCAAAGGTGTCTTCCATCGAAAGCTCCAAGGAAGTTTGGGATACCCTCGAGAAGACATATGAGGGAACTAGTGATGTTAAAGAGACAAAGATCAGGCTTCCTAATTTAAGCTATGAAAATTTCAAGATGGACCCCGATGAAGGCGTCTCTAAGATGTTTGATCGATTCTTGGTCATCGTCAATGGATTAAAGGGATTCAGTGAAGTCATTCTCGAAAACAAACTAGTTTGAAAACTCCTATATTATCTTCCGGAATCTTGGGATGGAAAAAGAAAGGCCATCATCGAAGCTAGAGATTTGAATACTCTTAAGCTTGATGCCCTTGTTAGATCTCTAGTCACTCACGAGATCATGAAACAAGGGTGGGAAGAAGAGAAGAAAATTGAGAAGAAGGAGGTTGAAAAGAAGAAGATTGGAATCACACTTAAAGCTTCATACAATGATAGCGCCTCTAGTGAAAAGGAAGATCAGGAGATGGCCATGTTGGCCAAAATATTCACACGATTCATGAAGTCCAATAGAGGAAGAAAATTCAATAGAAAATGGGACTTCAAGAATGGGAGTAAAGAAGAAGAGAATGACCAAATCATTTGTTATGAGTGCAAGAAGACCGGCCATATCCGATCTGAGTGCCCTCAATTGAGAAAGAATAGCTTTGGGAAGAAGAACAAGCTCAAAGCTCAAGTGGCAACTTGGTGTAATGAGGAGTCATCCGAAGAGGAGGAGGAAGTGGCCAACCTTTGTCTCATGGAATTTGAGGAGGAACCAATGGTAAACCCTAACTCATCATGTCTTACTTACAATGAATTATATGATGCTTATGATGAGTTACAAGATGTTTATGATGAGTTGGTTGAAAAATACAAAGCGTCTATTTTGAAAAATAAGAAAAATATTTCCGATTTGAAAAATCAAAATGAGTCTCTTTCAAAAACCAATTCCGAATTGGAAAAGAAGGTTTTTTATTTGATTAATCTTTCAAATGATCTCAAAATGAAAAGTCTTGATATAGAAAAACTTCTTTCCGATTTTCAAGATTATCACACCAAGGAGGTTGATAATCTTAAAACTTCTCTTACTATTGGGAAAATGATTTTGAAAAAGGAAGTTCTTCAAAAAAACCCAATATGTTAAGAGAAAATCATTTTACCCTAAACAAATAAGCTTTCAAAAGTAATCTAAAGTAAAAAGAATTAGGAATGTATGGGTTCCTAAGGAACTCATTGTTTCTAATAATGTAAATGATATTGCTTCTTGGATTCCTAAGGGAATCAAGCTTTTGGGAGCTAACACTAATGGATCCAAAATGATTTGGGTACCAAAATCAAGAAACTAATCCTTTTTTTGTAGGGAAACATTTCTACAAGGCCAAAGCTTCAAGTCAAAACACATTGTACCTTGATAGTGGATGCTCAAGACACTTGACTGAAGACAAGAGTAGATTCTTAGAGCTCAAACCAAAAAGTGGAGGATGTGTGACATTTGGTGACAACTCCAAAAGGCACATTGAAGGCATAGGCTCCATTGGTAATCTCTCATCTACATTCATTGAAAATGTTCTATATGTCAATGGTCTAAAACATAATCTTTTGAGCATTAGTCAACTTTGTGATAAAGGCTTTAATGTTCATTTTGATAAAAATGGGTGTAAAATTGTGAACATTAAAGCAAATAAAATAATGATCATTGGTCATCGCATAGAAAATATTTATATGGTGGATTTAGATGACATGCATTCAGCACATGCATGTTTAGTTGCACATAATGAGAATGATGCATGGTTGTGGCATGGGAAACTTGAGCATGTTAGCATAAGTGTTTTAGAAAAATTAGCTTCCCAAAATCTAGTTAGAGGTCTACACAAACTAAAATTTTCATTAGATAAAATATGTGATGCTTGTGCTAAAGGTAAACAAAAGAGAACTTCATTTAAACTCATTAATGATGTTTCGACTAGTAGGGTATTACAACTAATTCACATGGATTTATTTGGGTCTATTAGAACTATGAGCTTGGGTGGTAAGTCATGCATTTGTATTGGTAGATGACTTTTATAGATACACTTGGGTTCTATTCTTATGTACTAAGGATGAGGCTTTATAAAAATTTATTACATTTACAAAAATTACCCAAAATGATCCTGACCATAAATTTTCACACATTAGAAGTGATCATGGAACCGAATTTCAAAATATGGGTTTTGAAGATGTTTTTTGTAATGAAATGATATTAGCCATAATATTTCGGCTCCTCACATTACTCAACAAAATGGGGTAGCTAAGGGGAAAATGGAACTTTAGAAGAAATGGCTAGGACTATGCTTTGTGAAAACAACTTACCTAAGTATTTTTGGGCGGAAGCCACTAATACAACTTGTTATATTATTAATAGAGTGTTGATTAAACTTATTTTAAAGAAAACACCTTATGAGATTTTAAAATCCCAAAAGCCTAACATTAGCTATTTACACCCCTTTGGTTGTAAATGTTTTGTTTTAAACAATGGAAAATACAACTTAGGTAAATTTGTTGCTAAAAATGATGAAGCAATATTTTTTGGTTATTCTCTAAACTCTAAAGCTTACCATGTATTTAATATAATAACTTTGGTTGTTAAAGAGTCTGTACATGTTGTTTTTTATGATAACCTCCTTCCGAGGAAGGATTCTTGTGATGATGATAATGTAGGGATCATTGAAGCTATTGATGGAGGACAAACATCAAAAGAGGATGAGATTTAAACCAAAGAAGAAGATGCACAAGATCCACCTCTTGAAGCCTTGAAGGACTTGGCTCTTGAGGAAAAGAAGGTCACATACCCTAGGGAGTTCAACTATGTCAAAGGTGGTGAAATCTTGGGTGATCAATCCAAGGGGGTAACTACTAGATCATCTCTCAAATTAATGAACTGTGTTGCAGTTATTTCATGCATTGAGCCTAAAAATATCAAAGAAACATTAAAATCTGATTTTTGGATTTTGGACATGCAAGAAGAACTTAATCAATTTGAGAGAAGTAAAGTATGGACATTAGTTGAAAGGCCTAGTAATCAATCTACTATAGGAACTAAATGGGTCTTTAGGACTAAACTAGATGAGAGTGGCAACATAGTGAGAAACAAGGCTAGGCTTGTTGCTCAAGGTTACACTCAAGAAGAGAGAATTGATTTGGATGAAACATATGCATCCGTAGCTAGAATGGAAGCTATTATGATGCTTCTAGCATTTGAATGTTACCATGATTTCAAGCTTTTTCAAATGAATGTAAAAAGTGCTTCTCTAAATTGTTTTATAAATGAAGAAGTGTATGTTGAATCACCACCGGGTTTTGAGGATCCTAAGTTTCCAAATCATGTTTTTAAATTAACCAAAGCTCTTTATGGTTTAAAACAAGCTCCTAGAGCTTGGTATGAAAGGCTTTCAAACTTTTTGATTGACAAAGGCAATGTGGACACTACACTTTTCATAAAAAATATTATAATGACATCTTTGTAATACCCCCTTCCCGGTCTAGTCGAGAACTAGATCGGGAGGTGATACTGATTAACAATACAATGATCGGAACAATAAAATTTCATTTTTATTATCAACACTTAAAAAATTAATATACAATAACACTTTACCACAATGCATCTCAGTCTAATTTATCCTTGTGAAGTAATAATAAATTGTTTAGGGCTAATTCTTAACTATTACAAGTTTTAGCGACCAAACAGTAAATCTGATAAATTAGAGGTCCTTCGATGCAACCAATTGTACTACAATGAAATTCAATACAATATTAACAAGCTTATAACATTTCATATAATTTGGAGTTCATTTACTCATTCAAAACTTAGTGATCAAATTGTAAACTTTGCAAGCTACCAAATTGTGCCTTTTAACTACCTTAACTAACCTTGTATCGAAACACCTTAAGGTTGTTTCGAAATAGGTGAACGATGGTCAACCTAAGTTGACTTCTCATTTAAATCGTATCGATGTGGGCAAGCCCTGTATTGGTGCAGGTTTACTCCCTTTAACCTTGACTTTGACTCGTTTCGATACACTAAAGACCCTTATCGAAACGATAAATTCTAGTAGCAAAATGTCCCGATACGGCCTCAAACCTTATCGGAATGCTCTGTCCCTAAGGTCAAATAATGTTTAACATTATCGATACGCCATTACCCCATGTCGAAATGACCTGACCATTAACAACAGATTTTTGCTGGTTTTTAATCGATTTGACCTGCTAAAGGTGTTCAAATGCAATGAAACTTTGCACACAACTTTTAAATCTTATAAACTAACGGCATGCCAAATTTCAACATCCTAAGAATGCGTTAACTAGGTTTTGACCTTTATGAGCCAAATATACCATTTTTGCCAAGTTTTAGCCAAACCGAAAGTCATATTTAGGCCCTTAACCACTTTTCAACTATTACACATACTAGGCATAACAAAATAGGCATATAAGACTAGTTCAACTACTTTTCCACCTTCCTATGAGTTCTTAAGGACAACTTACATTACTTGCCTTGTAGTGACTTGTCTTGCTGTGACTTGTCCGATCTTCAAAAGGGTCGATTCTTCAACCTGAAATGCATGAGATGAGACACGTTAGGCATACATCGCCTATTGAGGTAGTCACAACAATATGAATAACAATGTATGAAGTTTTACATAATCTCATGCTCGTCAATGTCAATGCAATGTCTCAATATACAATGTTTAACATATCAAGTTCATTATTAATCCTTGGATTTAATCAAGATAGTGGATACGTGAATTCCTACGCCTCGCCAAATCAATGAATGGTCCAGTCCTTCCGCCTTACCAATATGACCAATACGAACACATCCCTCCACCTTGCAAAATCAATGAATGGTCCAATCCCTCCGCTTACCAATATGACCAATACCAACACATCCCTCCGCCTCGCCAAATCTATATAGGCTGTAGCCTTAGAATCGTAGTCCACCCGTACATTGAGCTCATGAATTCTATGGCATGCCAATTGTATCCAAAGTCCATTAAAATCCAAGGTTTCAATACCAATGTCAATAATCAATGATAATTCCAATAACCAATGTCAATAATCAAGGATAATACCAATTACCAATGTCAATAATCAATGATAATTTCAATAACCAATGTCTTTAAAGTTACCCATAGTAGACATAACTCAAAGTCAATATTTCATAGTATCAATGTCAATATCATTATCCGGTTGTTCATTCACAATGTTTCAATATCAATATTTATATCGATAACAATGCAGGATGACAATACCAATGACCATGTCTGATGTTCAATACCAATATATTGATGCTTACCAATGGATCTGACTAATAATTTGATGCAAGTTCCTTAAAAAGAATGTTAGCTATTAAACCAAAATCAACAATAATAGATTCTGGAAGGCTACTCGCCTATTCCTAAGACTTCGACTACACTCACCTTACAAATCTGATGCTCCTACGGCTCTCGGATGACAAATCCCTTGTTCCTAGCCTTCGGTGAATTTGATGTATGCTCCTTTTTGTTGTCTTGAGCTAGGAAATCAATAGGGTGATTATTAGGATCGATAATACGATACCAAAATCAATACAATGATATCAAAATTGATATCCAATTTCAATATAGACAACAACGATGAATTTTCCATGGATGATCAAAACCCTAGCTTAATATTTAGCTCAATACATCTATGGAATCCAATAATCGGTTGATGATATAGCTTACTCGATCGATATAAATAATTTGATAACAATAAAATGAAGAAAAACAAAGCTTGAAGTTAGCTCCAATGGAGGTGTTGGCTTAGGTAGGAGACGATGAAGATGGAGAGTTTGGAGAGGTGTTTACTTTCAATGTTTTCGGGTAAGCTTTTCTCAATTCTATCCCCTATATTTTTCTTAACAACCGATAGTTTTCCTTCACATGAAGGAAGCACATCCAAATGATCCATGTAAGTAATGTCTTTAATTGAGGAGGAGTTAATCGCAAGGTTAGTCCTTCAACTCCCAATACTTTATGGTTTTACCCTTAAAACTTTCCAATAGTTATAATGTGGTCACTAAAGAGATTTTTAACAAATTCAATAAGACTTGTACTCGATAAATTAACTCAATTAGAGTCTGACATCAATAAATAACTAGCCAATACCATATCTAGACTTAATCAATGTGAAATTTCCAATCACCTGAACCCAATTCCGACTAGACCGGATTTTGGGCTGTTACAATCATAGTAGTTCAAATTTATGTTGATGATATCATTTTTGGTTCTACTAATGAATGTTATTGCAAAGAATTTTCTAAGCTAAAGCAAGGTGAGTTCGAGATGAGCATGATGGGGGAGCTCTCATTCTTTTTGGGGCTCCAAATCAAACAAAGGAATGATGGCCCCTTCATTAATCAAGAAAAAGTACGTGAATGATATGCTCAAGAAGTTCGGCTTGGAGAATGTGAAGCCTCAAGCCACTCCTATAAGATCTTCTATAATGCTTGGCAAAGATGAAGGAGGTAAGTGTGTGGATTCTAAGCTTTATAGATCTATGATAAGTTCTTTCCTTTACCTTACCGCTAGTAGACCAGATATTATGTTTAGTGTTTGCTTGTGTGCTAGGTTTCAAGCTAGTCCTAGAGAATCACGCTTAGTAGCTATTAAAAGAATTTTTACATACCTTAGAGAAACACCTAACTTAGATCCTTGGTATCCTAAGGATTATTCCTTTAGCCTTCATGCTTATTCGGATGTAGATTATGGTGGATTTAAGATAGATAGTGTTGCGTGCAAAAGTGATGCGCAATTAGCGTGCAGGTGTACACAGTGCCAAGTTATAGTATTTAAGATATCGTCTCCATGGGGATTGTGAAAACTTTTTGGAGTTCCCTTTTCTACACAAGTAAAAGTAAAAACACAATAATGAGAGGTGGGTTGATTAAAGCTAAACTAAAGAAAATAAAGTAAATTGAGAAATCAAAGTGAGAGAATGGGTCGGTATTGGATGCTTTGTAGTGTGGAGAATTGATGTATTGTCTCGACACAGTTTTTCAGATCAACTTAACAACTTCAACAGCTGCCCACAAGTATGCCTTGGTAGGCACCTACCTCGGCAGAGACCAATGAGACTGCATGGGCAGTTATGATTCAAGGTTCGACAAGGCTCCCTTCTATGACTTCCTCTTCTCCCGAAGCTTGAAGTACTATTGACAAACACGTCTTGGATGATACCTCCCGGCGTGAATCTAAGGGTGAAAACAAACCGATTATGAAACCTCTCTTAGCCGCTAAACTTCTAAACTTATCCCTAAGCAGAAGTAGCTTTACCATATCGTTGGATAAAACCGTGTTTATTCGTTTTGTGAGTTCAACTCTCCCGATATTGAACAAATGAATTAAGCTCTTTTCTCTCCCAATAAAGATTGCGACAATGAAGAACCAAGAGTAAACAAGCCTTGAATTTTATTGCAAAAACTAAAATCCTAAATGAATACAACAAAACTCTCACAACTACTACACAACCAACCCTTAGCCCTATGGAAGGTTTAGAACATGAGGGGGTTGACGGCACTAAGGTTTCGACAAGATGAAGTTTCTCTCTAATCTCATTTGTATTCTCTCCTTCAAGTCGATTACATATATATAGGGGAGATGCCTAGGCCTAAGTCGGTTTATGGTAGGAATACTAGTTAGAATATAATTACAACTCATTAAAAGATCATTAAAAAATTTTAGATTCTCGTTTCACTTTTTCCAACTTGACTTTGACCCGACTTTTCTTTGTCTGATGGGCTCCAATGCTCGTGCAAGTGGTCTCTAAAAATCAGGCTATTAGAGTTTAATCTTTTTAGGAGATCCAATTTAATTTAAACTTGTACTCTAGTCATTTAAACCAACTTTGAGTAGGCCAAGGCTTATATATAAAGCCTCTTAGTCGACTAGTAGGGGATATCGAGAGTTCCTAGACCAAAAACCCTAGTTTCCATTCATTCATCATGTTCTAAACATTTCCTAGGGCTAAGGCTTGGATTTGTTGAGTAGTTGTGAGAGATTGTTTGTAATTGTTTAGGTTTTTAAGTGTTGCAATAAAATTCAAAGTTTGTTTACTCTTGGTATTGTTATTGTTTGCAATCAAATCGGGAAAGGAGAGAGCAATTATCAATTTGTCTAACATTGAGAGAGTTAGACTCACGAAACGAGTAAATACGGTTTAATCCAACTTGGAGTAAAGTTACTTCGGCTTAGGGATAAGTTAGAAGTTTAGCGGCTAAAGGAGGCTTAAGAATTGGTTGGTGTTCATCCTTAGATTTAAGCCGGGAGGTGTAGAGTGTTTGGGTGTTCTCTATTTATGAGAGCAAGTTCACACTCCTGTCAAGTTATAGTATAAAAGATATCGTCTCCCACAGGGATTGAACCGCTTGATTCGAGTTGTAAGCCCTGCACAAGAAAAGTAAATGCACAATTAAATTGGATGGTCGAAAGACAAAGTAAAATAAAAACACAAGTAATTAAAGAGGAAGTGATAAGATTGATAAGGAGGGTAGGGTTATGCTGCTGCTTAGTGTGAAACTGCGCTGAATAGGATAAGCTGTTTTGCGCTAATAGATTCTGTTGCCTCGGTAGATGATGGCATGTAGACTACTGAGACCCTCTCACTGCCTCGGCAGGGGAATGGAGTTGTGTCTCGGCGACAAACTCAGCAGAACTACATGGCTCGGCATGACGCTTCGAAAGTGACTCCGGTTATGTCTAAGTCAGAGTTCTGTTGATGCCCACTAAAGATAATACCAATCGCAGCGTGAATCGTGTAAAGACAACAATATTGATTTGTCCTATTTTAGCCGCCGTAAACCCTAAACCTATGTCTAGGCCAGATTGATTGCACTGTCTATAGATGAAACCGTACTTACTCCTTTCGTGAGTTTGACTCTCTCGATACCGAACAAATGGATAAAATTCAACTAATCTTTCACCTTAATTAAAAACTATGAAGAACATGGAATAAGTAAACCTTGTAATTTTATTTGCAAAAAACTTGAAATCCTAAACAACCGTTCTCACAACTAATTACAACATAACCCAAACCCAAGAAGAAATTTAGAACATGTCGGCGACAAGAAAACCTAATCTATGCCTAAGGAAAACTTAAGCTCTGTTGAATTAGAGTTACAATGGGTATATATAGGCATTATCTAGGTTTAGTCCTTTTTGAAGTAGAAGTCTTCAAAGTAGATTTTTACATTAAATGTGGCTTTAAACTTTGACTTCTTTGAGTTGAATGTGGACTTTATCACGTTGCCTTGCTTCGCAAGTAATCTCGAGATCCTTCTTTGGCGGTTATGCCCGCTGCTACAAACGTCAGAAAATTGAGTTGATAGCATCGATAGAATCATGATTTTTTGCTCTACAGACCATAGTTCGATCTTCCAACTCCATAGTTTGTTGTCTTGGGCGGCAAGGTGGGCAGCGGCAGCTACTCGGCAACTGCTATCTTTATCAGGAACTATATCAGTACAGCTCCTAAGTTCGTTGCCTCGGCATCACATCCTCAGGTGCTCTTTCCCTCTGTCAGCCTCTAGTACCTAAAACAAAAAGTACACTAAAACAGTACATTTTCTTTACCAAATAAACGATAATATAGAAAAACATGACAAAGTAAAGAAATACTATAAAATGCAATGCATGGTCCTAATTATGCCTAAAATGCACTCGAAAACAGCAATAATATGAGATAGAATGTGCATGAAATATATAACTTGTGAACACTTTACACACCCCCAAACTCGAACTATTGCTTTTCCTCAAGCAATGCGACATAAACATACTTGCTCTTATATTTAACCAGAAAAAAATTGTTTTCAACTTGATTTAGTACCTCAAGGCTGTGGCACCTATATTAGATTAGTGAAGGGAACTTAGCAAAAAAATAACTCATAATTAATTTCTACAATGCCAGTGTAGTGTGTGCATAGTTGTATACAGGCTGAATATGCAGAATAACTAGATAAACAAAGATGCTATTATGATATATAAGGTTGTTGCCGAGACAACACAATTAAGCACAATATTTAATCATGGCAATAAGGGCTTCAGCTTATCACAACTACTCTTCTAGGTCTGAAATTAATATAGGAGCAAACTACAAAACCTCGAACCCATAGAGTAGAGTCATCCCGTAAAGACATTATTTCACTCATGCTAATTTTTCTGTCACTTCAAAATTTTCAGTTTCACGGTCTTTGATAGCAGCATATTGTCCTCGCACATGATTCTTCCTAGAGCCTGTTACGGGCACCTATAGGGTAAGACAACAATGTTTCTTTGTTTTTCTTTTTCTTTTTTTGTTGTCATGGTTGTACTGTATTTTTTTGTTCCTAATTTCTGCCCCGGCTGCACCATTGTTAGAACTTTGCAAAGAATTCTAAAAACAAAGCAGGAAGTGTTCATTAGATATTCTAGCAAATCCAGCAAGTAACATAAGTGATTGACAATTTTGGCAAATTACAAAAAAAAAAAACTTAAGTCATTTTGCATGTTTTTCCCATATTAAGTTCAATTTATTTATTGGTGCGCAAAGAAGTAATCGGCTAACTATCATAGGCACAAGTTATGTAACAATTTTTTTCCTATTCTGATTAACATTAAGGCAAGTACAATGCAACTTATATGCTACTAAGTATGCCTAGACAAAAAGATGTGGGGCTATCCCCCCCCTCCAAACTTGAGATGGGCAGTGCCCTCAATGCACAAAATAAAAACAAAAAATAGTAAAGGCAGAAAAATACAAGTGATATAAAAAAGACAGAAAAAGAAAATAAAGAAAATAAAAGAGTAAGAAAAAAACTAGAAATTGGATGAGGGTTGAGAAGAGGCTTGAGTCTTTGCTGCTGAGGAGGGGGAGGAGGATTGGATGATTAGGCGGCGGCCAACAGATGTCTTGGCAGCAGACTTGGTAGGGGAGACATTTGCTGTCTGTGGCGGTTGGACTCTTTTGGGCGTGGGACGAGGGTCTTGTTAAGGTTCGGCAGGTGGAACGGCAAGAGGTGCTTCACTCTTTTCTGACTCTGTCTCGTCGTCCACAAGCTTGGCAGCTATGATGTGTCGCTTTCTCTTCCAGGTTCCTTCCTCTGTTGGTGCTATTAGAGGGTCTATTGCCATTAGAATGGCTACTGCTGCTGCTGCTTATGGTGCTGGTGCTGACAGCTGCTACTCAATCTCCTCTAATGAGGAAGTGTTAGCCACTGTTTCTGCCATGCAGGGAGGTGAATGGTGTTGTTGATGCCTCTCTGGGGAGTCTGCCACCATGTTGAAGGCGAAGGTGGCTAAGTACGATGGGTAGTGCATCAGAGATGACATCTGGTGACAGAAAACGGTGTGGCGGGCAGCGGCGGCTGATGGCGTTCCTTGATCTGAGGTAGTTGCGACAGCTAAATCCGTAGGGTAGGGTTTCAAGGTGGGGTCGTCATCGGGATACTTCTCCAGGAAATAAGCCACAATGGCTTCTTGGGCCTCCCCCACATACTTCATGAACATCAGCTATTGTTGCTTGATCCGCTTGTTGCTGTCGATAAGGGTGCGCAGCAGCGTGAGCACTTCGTTAGCTGAGGCAACTTCAGTACTAACGGAGGCGACTCGATTGGTAGGCTAGGTAGCAGAGGGCTGGCTAGGGGTGATAGGCTCTGTCTCTAGGGCCTGGATCATCTGCATGCGACTCTCCTGGTCGACCCCTCTTTTTTTGTTGTCATCTCATCCCTAGGTCGGTTGGGACGTTGAAATTGGCACAAAGGCCGGTGATGAGTGATAGAAAGTACAATCAGCCATTTTTCTTTCGAAAGCAAGTGTGGATCTCCTTGCATATAATCCCCCAAACATTGATGGGCATGTTCGTCATGATGTTGTGGATGAGTGCAAGGCACGGCCGGTCAACGGTGGAGTTGTGGGATGTGGGCAGCAAACGCCTCTTGATGAAGGTAATCCACAGCATTGCCTCATGCAGCAGGTGATGGCGTTGGACAGATCCGCCATTCTTCCCTACCTACCACGGTGTGTTGGGCTTGTACAGCTTGGGATTGAGTTTCTCATAATCGGTAGCCGTCACTGACTGCCTCCACTCCTCGTGAGGGTTGTCGTTCATATCAAGGCCATAGAAATTTTTTATTACGACAACGTTGAGCTTGACAGGTCCCCTCAGACGATCATGAACGACATCTCAGGTCGGGGATGGTGGGCATAGAATTCTCTTACCATGGTGATGTTGGCTATCTCTGGCTGTCGTGCGAATATTTCCCATTTTTTGTTGTGGAAGGTTTCGAACAGATTTGGTTCTAGTCCGAGATCTCTTGTCTCCTTTGTATAGTGAAAGCCTTGCTCCTCTTATATGGCTTGTTTTGCGAACTGGGTTCGGTATCTCCTTTCATCTTCACGGGAGAAGAAGCGTTGGAAGGTGGTTTGGGTATCGATGTTGAAGCCATGTGAGACGGCTGAAGTTTACTAAAACTTGAGAGAAAATAAAGTGAGAGCAGTGGATGCAAGAATAAGAAATCAAGAAGGTGAAGTAAAATAAATGAATGAAGTGAGAAGGGTTTAAAAAGAGGTTCTCGAGCAGTGTCGTGGTAGCATTAAATGTATAACAGTCTAATTGTCTCGCGCACGTTATGGGATTTCTGCACGTTATTTTGGTAGTCATTGGCAGCTAGCCGTTAGACAACAACTAGCCGTTACGCATTTTCTACGTTGGGCTGTCTCGGCAGGATGGTGGGTGGGCTACTTACTGGGCCTTCTTCTTGATCTGGATCTTTTATTCTTAATCCTGAAAAACTAAATAAAGATAATTAAATATTAAAAATAAATTCTAAAAATTAAAAAAGTGGAAATTAATTTAATCGTAAAAAATATAAATTTCAATAAATTAAACTTCCTAGTGTAGTTTGGCTTGTCCTTCTCTCCTGGGGGTCCTCTTGTTCCTACAGGTGATGTGCTGCTGGGTTTTTAGCTTGCCCTTAGGTCTGTCGTGACAACTGTTGCCTTGTCCTGTCTCTATGCTGATTTTTGCAGCCTTAGCATCCGGGCTTCCTTCCTTTTCCTTTTCCTTTTCTGAAGGTTGTAACACATTTAACTTTATGCTATGGTTGTCTACCCTCATGGTCAGCTCTCATTGTTCCACATCTATTAACGTTCTGCTCGTGGCCAAGAATGGTCGCCCAAGGATGATAGGGGCTTTTTCATCGGCCTCACAGTCTAGGATGAGGAAATCAGCTAGAAGAATAAGGTTGCCCGCTTTCACAAGGATGTCTTCGATCTTTCCCTTCGGTTGTACAAAAGAATGATCTACAAGTTTAAGCATGACAGAGTTAGGTTTGATTGGTCCAATTCCTAATTTATCGAAGACTGCCTTAGGCATTAAGTTGTGCAGCATAGGGCTTTTGTTTCGTGCTTGCTGCCTATCTTACATTGAATAACAAAAATGCTCGGGTCTGTTTTCTTGGGCGACAGTTTGTTGTGCAGCATTTCCATGCATTCCTCTGTTACAGGAACCGTTTCAAATTTCCCAATCCTCTTCCGTTTAGAAACCATGTCCTTGAGGTATTTGTCATAGTTTGGCATATTTTGAATGGCTTCTATTAGTGGGATGTTTATGTGCACCTGTTTTAGAATACCCAAGAATCTCTTGAACTGGTGTTCTTGCTTATGTTGCTTATGCCTCTGAGGGAAAGGTGCTGGCAGGCGAATGTCCTCTATACATTCTTTGCAGGTGAACTTTATCTGTGGAGGGTCATCTGTGTCAGGACTGTTGTCGTGTTCAGCTGTCGAGGCGGCTGGTGTTGTTATTGCCGCGGCAGGCTGTTCTTTCTATGCTGGTTGTGTTTCTGGTTGTGTTTCCTCCTTGGATTCATCCAACTGCTTCCCAGTTCTTGTAGATATTGCTTTGCACTACTCATAAGTGGGCTTGGCTTCTTCTTCTGCACTACTGAAAGCTGCTGAAGATCTTCGTGAACTGCGCAAATTGGGTCTCTAGGTTCTGTATAGAAACCTCCTATTTGTTCAACTTCATCTTTGTTCTGTCCATGAAAGACTCAGTTTTATCAATAAATTTATTAGTGCGAACAATAAAATCACTAGTTCTAGACATAAAAGTGTGAAGAGTTGCTTCTAGTGAATTATTGTTTTGCAGCTGTTGACCCTGTTGTCTGGACATGTTTTGTTTGTAGCCTCCTTGTTGCTGTTGTGGGTTTGTAGTCGTATTTGGGTTGCTCTAGGAGAAGTTAGGATGGTTCTTCCATCCCGGGTTGTAGGTGTTCTGGGCAGGTCTGTTGTTACCTCTTGTATCCTTCTATAAAGTTGACAGATGCGGTGTATTCAGAGGAATCTTGGTTGCCTCCACACTCATCACATAATGGCTCTACAGCCTTGGCCTCATAGACTTTCCCAGTCGGTTTCATTATGCCCATAACCAGCTCTGTCAGTTTGTCTAGGCAGGCATTGACAGATTCTAAGGCTTGTACTTCATTCACAGCAGCTGGTTGCCTAACGCCGCCTCGACGGGCTATTGGTACTTGTAATCGTTCTTGGTGGCTTGGTTCAGGATCCGTAGTGCCTTCTATGGTGGTCTGTCGAGGATGATTCCCTTGGTCGAGGCCATCAATCATCATTCGTGTTAGATAGTTCACCCTGTTATAGAATATTGATACTTGTGTCCAAGCCAGGAAACCATGTAGTGGGCAGTTGTTCAACATCTATTGGTACCACTCCCATGCTTCATACATCGGCTCATCATCCCCTTGTCGGAAGGCTGTTATTTTGTTTCGTAGTCTGTCTGTGACATTAGATGGGCTTAAACGGTCCAAAAAATCTTTGCACAGCTCTATCCATGTGTTGAACGAGTGGCTCGTTGTTTAACCACTATTTCACCATATCCCTCAGTGATTAGGGAAATAATCTTATCCTCAGTATGTCTTGATGGACCCCGTGTATTTTGAATTCTCTGCAAATGTCAAGGAATCCTTTTAAGTGCTGTCGAGCATCTTCTGTGGCAGTCCCTCCAAATTGCCCTAACGTGTTGATCATGTTAAAAATAACGAGCTTCAACTTGAAGTTATCTGCCTCAATCTCAGGTTCTATCACGTTGGATCGAACCCTCGAAAGTCATGTTCCAAGTAGTCCCTAGTGGTTCAAACATGTTATGGCTGTCTGGGCGGCACTTTCTGTTCTCTGGGCGATGGATCTTGCTGCCCATCCATGCCGATTGCAGCATTGTTGGCAGGGTTGTCGTTCTCCATGTTTACCTTTGCTTCTTCTTTTTCTTCTTTAGTTTTCCCTAGGGCTACTCTGATTTCCTTCTTGAGCTCTCTTGCTCTTCGTTTGATATCGTCGTAATAAAAGATTTCTCCTTTTGGGTTTGCCCTGGTCATACACTAGCAAAGGAAACCGTAAAATTCTTTTTTTGATTAAAAATATTTTGTAGTGCTTTAACCTCTTCTCATTCACTTTAAATTCATGCTCATCCTTGGTATATTTGATCGTGACTGCAACATGTGGGAATGCTTTAACAACTTCAAAGGGACTAGACCATCTAGATTTCAGCTTTCCATGGAATAGCTTCAAGCGGGAGTTAAACAATAAAACTCGCTGCCTTGGTAGGTACTGTCGCGCAGAATCTTGTTGTCATGCCATCTTTTTTATTTTTTCTTTGTAAAGCTTGGCATTCTCGTATGATTCCATTCTGAATTCTTCCATCTCATTAAGATCCAGAAGTCTCTTTTCCCCAGTTTGGTCCCAATCCATATTGACAGCTTTTATCGCCCAATAGGCCTTTCGTTCGATCTCAACTAGTAGGTGACAGGCTTTTCCATACACAAGTCTGTATGGTGACATACCTAGAAGGGTTTTGAATGCTGTCTGATATGCCCATAGTGCATCATCCAGCTTGAGGGACCAATCTTTCCTAGCTGGGGTGACTACCTTTTCTTGGATGTTCTTCAACTCCTTGTTTGAAATTTCGGCATGCCCATTGGTCTGTGGGTGGTATGTCACGACAATCTTGTGACAGACACCAAGTCTTTGCAAAGCTTTAGTGATGAGTCTGTTATTAAAATGTTTGCCTTCGTATCTAATTATCGCCCTTGGAATTCTAAACCTGGTAAATATGTTCTTGTGAACGAATCGGTGGACGGTCTTGGCATCATTCTTCGGAGTTGCCACAGCTTCAACCCATTTGGGCACGTAATCAACATCAAGGAGGATGTATAAGTTACCACATGATGATGGGAAAAGTCCCATGAAATCTATACCCCAAACATCAAATAGTTCAACCTCTAGAATGGGTTGTAGGGCATCTCATTCATCCTTAAGATATTCCCGGTTGTTTGGCATCTATCACATTGCTTGTAAAAAGCTTGGGCATCCTTGTAAAGAGTGGGCCAATAGAAACAGGATTGAAGTACTTTTCCTGTTGTCCGTGTACCTCTAAAATGTTCTCTAGAAGGGGCGGCATGGCATTGGTAGAGCACTGCATATTGTTCTTCCTCTGGGATACACCTTTTTATAACCTGATAAGCACAATGTTTGAACAAAAGAGGCTCGTCCCAAAAATAATGCTTAGCATCATACTGGAACCGCTTCTTGCCTTGATAGTTAAGGTTATAAGGTAAAACACCAGTAACTAAGTAATTCACAATGTCAACATATCAAGGTGTTGAGGGAATTGTCGCCGCCGATGTCTATTGCAGCGACGTGTGCATTAGTCAATGTCACGAGAATTGTCTCTATAATGGTGGATGCTAGTAGCAGTTGGTCATCTGGGAATGCATCTTTGATTTATGTACTGGTAGAGGTGTTGTCGCCATGTTCTAGGCGTGACAGGTGGTCGGAAACTTAGTTCTCTGTACCCTTTCTGTCTCTAATACCAACGTCGAACTCTTGTAGTAACAGAATCCATCGAATCAATCATGGCTTGGCATCTTTCTTGGCGAATAGGTACTTGAGAGCCGAGTGATCTGTGTGGGCAGTTACCTTTGTTCTTATTAAGTATGGTCGAAATTTGTCAAAGGCAAAAACCACTGCTAATAGATCTTTCTCGGTGGTGGTGTAGTTGACCTTGGTAGGATTCAGGGTTTTACTAGCATAGTAAATCACATGGAATGTCCTGCCCTTCCTCTGCCTAAGGACAGATCCTACGGTAGTTTCACTGGCATCGCACATTAATTCAAAAGGTAGGGTCCAGTTGAGTGGGACTACAATGAGAGCTAAAACCAGCTTCTTCTTTAGTGTCTTGAATGCTTCACTGTATGAGTCATCGAACTTGAAGGTTTTATCATGTTCAAGCAAGGTACACAGATGTTTAGTAGTCTTTGAAAAAAATTTAATAAATCCTCTATAAAAACATGTGTGTCCAAAGAAGCTTTTGATGCCCTTGACAGAGGTGGACGACGGTAGTTTTTCAATCATTTCGATTTTGGCTTTGTCGACCTCAATCCCCTTGGAGGATATTTTGTGACTCAGGATTATCCTTTCATCCACCATAAAATGGCACTTCTCCCAGTTGAGCACTAAAAAATATTTCTCACATCTCGTTAGCACCTTCACTAAATTGTCGAGGCAGCTATCGAAGTTGCTGTCGATCACAGAGAAATCATCCATGAAGATTTCCAGAAAATCTTCTACCACGTCAGAGAATATGGCCATCATACAGCGCTGGAATGTTGTTGGTGCTTTACACAACTCGAACGGCATCATCCTGAATGCGTTTGTGTCGTAGAGGCAGGTGAAGCTGGTCTTTTCTTGATCTTGGGGATCTATGGAGATATGATTGTACCCTAAATAGCCATCAAGAAAACAATAGATGGGTTTGCCAGCAAGGCGGTCAAGCATTTGATCAATAAAAGGCAATGGAAAATGATCATTTTTAGTCGCCTTGTTTAACTTACAGTAGTCCATGCAAACTCTCCAACTGGTCACAGTCCTGGTTGGGATCAGTTCATTATTTTCGTTACTTTAAATTCATGCCCATCCTTGGTAGATTTGATCAATAAAAGGCAATGGAAAACGATCCTTTTTAGTCACCTTGTTTATTTTTCAACCTCAGTATTTTTAATTTTCTATATTTAGGTATTAGATTGGATTTTAGCATGCATTTAATTTTTTAGCACTAATAATTTTATTTCAGTTTATTTTAGGAGAAACAAAGCCCAAGGGAATAGATAAGAATCAAGCCCAACCCATCAACCGTTCAAGCCACCCCTTGAAGCTCGTCGCGGCAGACGCGGACATTGTTTCCTGCCAGAACTAGTCATTGCAGAACTAGTCGTTCCGCCTAACGGCTCTCTGCCCAGGCAACGGTTCCCTCGGAGGACGAAATGGTAGAACCCATCACTAAGCACCTCTTCACTCATATTTAACCCCCTCATTTTTTACTATTCACTCTTCTTACTCTCTCTCTCTCTTTTGCATATTGTTCTGCATATCCTCTTTTGCTTTCAGGTTTCTCTTTTCTACAGATTCTCAACTCGCACAACTCTTCTTGATAAGCACAATGTTTGAACAAAAGAGGCTCGTCCCAAAAATAATGCTTAGCATCATACTTGAACCGCTTCTTGCCTTGATAGTTAAGGTTATAAGGTAAAACACCAGTAACTAAGTAATTCACAATGTCAACATATCAGGGTGTTGAGGGAATTATCGTCGTCGATATGTCTGTCGCGGCGACGTGTGCATTATTCAATCTCGCGACAATTCTCTCTGTAATGGTGGATGCTAGTAGCAGCTGCTCATCTGGGAATGCATCTTTGATTTCTGTAATGGTAGAGGTGTTGTCGCCATGTTCTAGGCGTGATAGGTGATCGAAAACTTGGTTCTCTGTACCCTTTTTGTCTCTAATACCAACGTCGAACTTTGTAATAACAGAATCCATTGAATCAATCGTGGCTTGGCATCTTTCTTGGCGAATAGGTACTTGAGAGCCGAGTGATTTGTGTGGACAGTTACCTTTGTTCTTATTAAATATGGTCGAAATTTGTCAATGGAAAAAAACACTGCTAACAGATATTTCTCGGTGGTGGTGTAGTTGACCTTGGTAGGATTCATGATTTTACTAGCAAAGTAAATCACATGGAATGTCGTTTCCTTCCTCTGCCTAAGGACAGATCCTACGGTAGTTTCACTGGCATCGCACAATAATTCAAAAGGTAGGGTCCAGTTGAGTGGGACTACAATGAGGGCTGAAACCAGCTTCTTCTTTAGTGTCTTGAATGCTTCAGTGCATGAGTCATCGAACTTGAAGGTTTTATCATGTTCAAGGAAGGTACACAGAGGTTTAGTAATCTTTGAAAAAAAATTAATAAATCCTCTATAAAAACTTGTGTGTCCAAAGAAGCTTTTGATGCCCTTGACAGAGGTCGACGACGGTAGTTTTTCAATCATTTCGATTTTGGCTTTGTCGACCTCAATCCCCTTGGAGGATATTTTGTGACTCAGGACTATCCTTTCATCCACCATAAAATGGAACTTCTCCCAGTTGAGCACTAAAATAGATTTCTCACATCTCGTTAACACCTTCACTAAATTGTCGAGGCAGCTGTCGAAGTTGCTGTCGAAGATAGAGAAATCATCCATGAAGATTTCCATAAAATCTTCTACCATGTCAGAGAATATGGCCATCATACAGCGCTGGAAATGTTGTTGGTGCTTTACACAACCTGAACGACATCCTCCTGAATGCGTATGTGTCGTAGAGGCAGGTGAAGGTTGTCTTTTCTTGATCTTGGGGATCTATGGCGATCTGATTGTACCCTGAATAGCCATCAAGAAAACAATAGATGGGTTTGCCAGCAAGGCGGTCAAGCATTTGATCAATAAAAGGCAATGGAAAATGATCCTTTTTAGTCGCCTTGTTTAACTTACGGTAGTCCATGCAAACTCTCCAACCGGTCACAGTCTATGATGGGATCAGTTCATTATTTTCGTTACTTTAAATTCATGCCCATCCTTGGTAGATTTGATCAATAAAAGGCAATGGAAAACGATCCTTTTTAGTCACCCTTTTATTTTTCAACCACAGTATTTTTTAATTTTTCTATTTTTAGGTATTAGATTTGATTTTAGCATGCATTTAATTTTTTTAGCACTAATAATTTTATTTCAGTTTATTTTAGGAGAAACAAAGCCCAAGGGAATAGAGAAGAATCAAGCCCAACCCATCAACCGTTCAAGCCACCCCTTGAAGCTCGTCGCGGCAGACGCGGACATTGTTTCCTGCCAGAACTAGTCGCTGCAGAACTAGTCGTTCCGCCTAACGGCTCTCTACCCAGGCAACGGTTCATTCAGAGGATGAAATGGTAGAACCCATCACTAAGCACATCTTCACTCCTATTTAACCCCATCATTTTTTACTATTCACTCTTCTTACTCTCTCTCTCTCTTTTGCATATTGTTCTGCATATCCTCTTTTGCTTTCAGGTTTCTCTTTTCTACAGATTCTCAACTCTCACAACTCTTCTCGCATCAAAACCCTACATCCCAATATCAAGAATGGCAAGAACCCCACGCTGCCGCGTTGTCCAGGCAGAGACAGAGGCATCCCTCCAACTCTTTGCTACACCAGATGTTAAGGCCCGACATAGCGAAAAATTCAAAGAGAGATTGGTGTGGGAAGAGCAAGGTTTTTTCTACGATGGGGGGATGACATATACTTAAGGATCGCACACCAAAGATGCTAGATCTTCGCCCAGCAACCAGAGCCAGCAAATCAGACAATGGTACGCGAATACTGTACCCATGGGCCGACGGCCGATGAACCGACAATGAATGTTCGAGGGCAGCCAATGTTGATCGATGAAGACAAGATAAATCTTTTCTATGGCCTTCATATTCAAGAGAATTAACAGAAGGAGTTCCTCGCCTCCCTCACTGTAGAAAGCTATGAAGCAATAAAGGAGGAGCTTTGCATTCTGGGGACAGTTTGGAATGTACGCAAAAATAGGGGCATTGTCAAATGGCGGAACTTGTTGTCCGAGGCAAAATTGTGGAACACGTTTGCGAAAAGAATGATGCTGTCCACATCCCATAATTCTACTATCGACAAGGCGCTCTTGGCACTTATCCTCTCCATCATGCACATTATGTATATTAATGTGGGTGAAATTATTACTAAAGAAATTTTTGAATGTGGGAAGAAATCCAAGGGCCACCTGTACTTTCCCAGCCTCATCACAGTATTTTGCGAGAAGGCACATGTTCGGGCAAATTCATCCAACACCATGACGTCGGACAGAATCGGGTGGACAAGGGACATCATCCTTTGAAAAATGGAGATCACATCTGCCACCCCAAAAAATTATGTCGAGGCATCAAAAATGGATAGTCAGCAACCTTATCAATAACCCACCTTGGTAACAACAATAGGCGGCCTGGCAGTACAGCGAGGACAACAACGAAAATGAAGTTACAAAATCGGACCAACCAACACCAGTTTCACGCAAGCAGCCGCAGAGGGTGGCCAAAAGAATCAATGCAGGAGCACAAAGGCGGATGATACTTAGGGACGACGAATAAGACAAGACCTCTAATTCACCACAAATCTAAGCTATCATTCTTCTTCCTTATTTATTTTAATGTATGCTTTATTTTGAGTATGTATGCATGCATTGAGGACAATGCTCCTCTCGAGTTTGGGGGGGGGGGGGGGAATGTGTCCCAATTTTATTTCTTTATTTTCTTTTATTTATTTCATGTTTTCATTATGTAGTTGCATAGTTAGAAGTATTTAGGAAACATAGTGTAACTGCCTTTATTTAACATGGAAGGAAAACTTTAGTTTGAGAAATAATTTTTTTTGAGTATTCTTTACCCACCTAGGCAGACTACCTGTCGAAACATCAACCTTAGCATGACTTTGGAAGTATTTAGAATCCAACTATGTTCTGAACTTAAAGAAACACCCTTTGTGAGTGGTTTGATTTTAGGAATCCTAGGAAACCTAGGTAATTCACTTACAAAACTTGGGTAGAAATTAAGGTAATTAGAAACCAACCATATTCTAGAGGTGTCCAAAATTGGCTCTAGGATAGGCTAGAGGTGCCTGCAACCGGTTCTAGTTAGGTGCTTACAAAAAAACACACACACCTAACGTTGGCTCAATTAACCTTAAAGAAACCCAAGGAAATTAAGGCGCTTTGTTGGAGTTTACTTAGAAGCCGAAGAATCACTCTTGTCACAAGACCCGCACACACTCACGAGACACATAGTTCGGTTCCGGGTAAATCCATTGCCATTCGAAGGGTTGTTGTCAAGCTTGTAGTTGCATGGTATGTAAGGGCCGCTCAAGGTATTTTAAATTTTTTTAAGCTATGTTTTCCTACAATTTTAAGTTCTGACATGTTACTATTAAATTGCATTGCTTGAGGACAAGCAATAGTTCGAGTTTGGGGTGTGTTAAGTGTGAAAAAGTACTAGATTTTAGCCCTAGGATAGCTCAACTATTGTTAAACTCAAGCCCATTTTAGTTGCATAATTAGGTAAACATACTCAAAAACTGCATAGATTATATACTCTGCCCTACTTGATGAATTTCATTGTTTTTATCTATAAAAGATACTGCTCTGGTATATGTTTCACTATGCACAAATACCCACCCAGACAGACGATGCCACAGCAGCAAGGAGGGTAGAAGGAAGGAGTTGAACATTCAATGGACGATGTTGGTGTACCTGCTGGAGATGCTGAGCAAACTAAGCTATAAAGGAGAAAACCCAGACTAAGGAGCCCTGCTGATGCAGACCTCTACTGAGGTAACAAATGGCGTGCCGCCGAGGAAGCAACTCAATGTAGCTGAAATCATGCAAAATGGTATGTGACAAGAAGACCACATCAAGTCCGATTTTTAGAGACCACTTGCGTGCAGATCGGAGTCCAAAAGCCCAAGAAAAGCCATGGTCAAAACTCAAGGAGTTTAAAGTCAACCGAGAGTCAAGCTTGGATTAAAAGAAGATTTAATTAGAACCTAATGTTTTTAGGAGATCCAATTTAATTCCAACTTGTACTCTAGTCATTTAAACCAACTTCGAGTATGCCAAGGCTTATATATAAAGCCTCTTAGTCAACTAGTAGGGGATATCGAGAGTTCATAGACCAAAAACCCTTGTTTCCATTCATTCATCATGTTCTAAACGTTTCCTGGGGCTAAGGGTTGGATTTGTTGAGTAGTTGTGAGAGATTGTTTGTATTTGTTTAGGTTTTTAAGTGTTGCAATAAAATTCAAAGTTTGTTTACTCTTGGTATTGTTCTTGTTTTCAATCAAATCGGGAGAGGATAGAGCAATTATTAATTTGTCTAACATGAAGAGAGTTAGACTCACACGAGTAAACATGATTTTATCCAACTTGGGGTAAAGTTACTTCAGCTTAGGGATAAGTTAGAAGTTTAGCGGATAAAGGAGGCTTAAGAATTGGTTGGTGTTCATCCTTAGATTCACGTCGGGAGGTATTATCAAGACGTGTTCGCCAATAGTACTTCAATTTAGGGATAATGAGAAGTCATTGAAGGAAGCCTTGCTGAACTTTGAAGCATCACTCAGCCGACCGGGCAGCACAATAAGTTGTGCCGCGGCGGGTCGTCTGCCAGGGCATTACCTCGGCAGTGGAGTTGATTTTGTAGCACTTGAACCAAGACGAAACAGTCAAAATCTTCACTAAAAAGCATTCCAATATCGACCCATTCTCTCAATCTGAATTCTCCATCATTAATTTACTTATTTTTAATTTTAATCAGGTCAATTCAAATCCCAACTCAATTGTGTTTTTACATTTCTTTGTGCAGAAATTTAATCATTGAAGCAGCTTCCAATCCCTATGGAGACAATATCTTAATTACTACAACTTGACAGCAGTGTACACTTGCTATAAATTTAGAGGACGCCTTTACCCTCTACAGTATATATTCTTCGCCCTTTTTCATTGCAGGTCTTTAGATATCAACAGTACAAGTGACTCCAAGTCAGACTTAGAAGTCAATTTTGAGCTACCTTTATGCTTGGAAGAAGTTGGAAATGTTGATACAGAGGAAAAGTATGAGTTGCCCAATGATTTTCTCAGAATGGTAGAGGGAGAAGAAAAGAAAATTCTACCCCACAAAGAAGAATTGGAAATTTTGAATCTTGGCAAAGAAGAGGAGAAGTGTGAAGTGAAGATTGGTACCACCATCACAGTCAAGACACGACAATGCTTGATTGAGCTTCTGAAAGAGTATAAGGATATATTTGCCTGGTCGTACCAGGATATGCATGGCCTTGACGCAGACATTCTCATGCATCGGCTTCCTATAAAAGTAGGATGTGAGCCTGTGAAGCAAAAGCTTAGAAGGATGAAGACGATACGCTTTTAAAAATCAGAAATGAAGTAAAGAAGCAATATGACGTAAGATTCCTCAAGGTGGATAAATATCTAGAAAGGGTAGCTAGCATTGTTCTAGTCCCAAAGAAAGATGGAAAAGTACGGATGTGTGTTGACTACATGGATCTCAATAGGGCAAGCCCCAATGATAACTTCTCACTCCCATATAGATACCTTGGTAGACATTACAGTCGGTCATCCATTTTCTCCTTCATGGATGGATTCTCTGTGTATAATCAAATTAAGATGTGCCCAGAAGATATGGAAAAGACTACCTTTGTGACGCTTTGGGGAACTTTTTACTATAAAGTGATGCCCTTTGGTTTGAAAAATGCAGGGGCAACTTATGAAAGAGCCATGGTTACTCTTTTCCATGACATGATGCACAGAGAGATAAAAGTAAATGTCTAGGATATGATCGCCAAATCTAGGACTGAGGAGGAGCATCTGGTGAACTTAGAGAAGCTATTCCAGAGGTTGAGGAAATTTCAGCTAAAACTTAACCCTGCCAAATGCACATTTGGAGTTACATCTGGAAAATTATTGGGCTTCGTTGTAATCAGAAGGGGAATTGAGATTGATCCCGATAAGATAAATGCCATATAAGAGCTTCCACCACCACAAACACAGAAACAAGTTCAAGGCTTCTTGGGAGGTTAAATTACATAGATTGTTCCATCTCTCAATTAACGGATAAATGTGATCCAATATTCAGGTTGCTTAGAAAGAACAACCCAGGGACATGGAATGAAGAATGTTTGACAACCTTAGAAAAGATTTAAGAGCTGTTAACCAATCCACCAGTATTAGTGCCGCCGGTTTTAGGGAAACCATTAATACTTTATTTAACGGTGTATGAAAATTCTATGGGCTATGTGTTGGGGCAACATGACGAAACTGAAAAGAAAAGAAAATGCAATATACTAGTTGAGCAAGAAGTTCACCGACCGTGAAACAAGATATACCCTGATTGACAAGCTATGTTGCGCTCTGGTATGGGCTACTAAAAGGCTTGTGCAGTATATGTTGTATCATACTACATGGTTGATTTTGATGTTGGATCCGCTGAAATTCATGATGGAAGCCCCAGCCTTAATCAGGACGATTAGCACGATGGCAAATGTTTCTTTTAGAATACGACATTTAGTATATGAGTTAGAAAGCAATTGAAGGAAGTGTCATAGCTGATTTTCTGGCAAGTCGTTCTCAAGATGACTATGAGGCAATAAATTTTAATTTCCTTGATGAGGATTTGATGTGTATCTCAGAAAATGATGAGCCCCCAACTGAATCCTGGGTCATGAACTTCGATGGTGCTGCAAATGCTTTTGGGTGAGGTATTGGGGCAGTTTTGGTTTCACAAGAAGGAGATTATTACCCTTTCACTTGTCGTTTGAAATTCTTTTGCACCAATGATATGGTAGAATATGATGCATGCATATTAGTTCTAAGAGAGGCCATTGAAAGAAAGATCCAAAATTTGAAGGTTTATGGGATTCTACGTTGGTCATTTATCAAATACGCGGTGAATGGGAGAAAAAATATGCAAAGCTGGTAGAAAATTACAAATTGGTCATTGAATTAACCAAAGAATTCGATATGATCACTTTTAAGTATCTCCCTAGAGAAGACAACCAAATGGCTGATGCTGTAGCCACTCTAGCTGCCATGTTTAAAGTAAGTGAAGGCTCTAAGATGATGCCCTTCAAATTGCAAATGTTAGATTCTCCATCTCATTGCTACGACATAGAGGAGGAGGTAGACGACTTGTCGTGGTATCATGACATCTTGCAGTATATAAAATTTCAACAATACCCATCTCAGACTTCAGAGATTGAAAAGAAGATGATTAGGAAAATGGCATCAAGGTACATTCTTGATGGAGAAATTCTTTATAAAAGAAGTCGAGATCATAAACTTTTACGATGTGTGGATGCAAAAGAAGCTCAGTTGATTTTAGAAGAGGTTCGTGAGGGAGTCTACGGAACTCACCCTAGTGGCTTCATTATGGCTAGAAGAATTATGTGGTTCGAATATTATTGGTCGACTATGGAGGAAAATAGAATTAATTACTCTTGCAAAGGCCACAAATGTCAAATTTACGCTGATAAGGTCCATACGCCTCCTCAATCTCTCCAAGTCATGTCATCTCCCTGGCCATTCTCCAAGTGGGGCATAGATGTTATTGGGCAGATCCATTCAAAAGCGTCAAATGGGCATTGTTTTATTTTGGTATCTATCGACTACTTCACAAAGTGGGTTGAAGCGGCCTCGTACGCAAATGTTTCTAGATCTACAGTATGTAAATTCTAAAAGAAAGAGATCATTTGCCGATATGGTTTACCAAAAAGTATAATTATTGATATTGCTTCCAACCTGAGTAACAGAATGATTGTCGGAGTCTGTGAATAATTTAACATTAAACATCATAATTCAATGGTGTATCGCTCGAAGATGAATGGGCGGTAGAGGGTGCAAATAAAAATATCAAGAAGATTGTGGTGAAAATGGCGAGCACTTATAAAGATTGGCATGAAAAGTTATCGTTCGCATTATATGCTTATCGAAGTGCGGTAAGAACATCTACTGGGGAAACCTCGTTCTCGTCAGTATATAGAGTAGAGGTTGTGCTACCAATTGAAGTTGAGATACCATCGCTTCGTGTTCTGATGGGGGCTAAGTTAGATGAAGCTAAATGGGTTCAGGCGAGATATGACCAATTGAATTTAATCGAAGAGAAGAGGTTGAAAGCCTTATGCCATGGTCAAATGTTCCAAAGAAGAATGATAAGGGCTCATGAAAAGAAGGTTCACCTAGAGAATTCCAAGAAGGTGACTTGGTATTAAAGAAGAAGTTGCCAATTCAAAGCGATCCCCGAGGAAAATAGGCACCCAATTGGGAAGGGCCTTACATTTTAACAAAGGTTTTTCAGGCAGAGCATTGATCTTGGCTGAAAAGGATGGAAATAAGTTTCAAAACCCAGTGAAATCAGATTCAATTAAGAAGTATTATGCTTGAAGAAAGAGAAAAGAGAGAGAAAAGAAAAGAAAGAAAAAAGATGAAAAAAGAAAGAAAAAGAAAAATGAGGGTTCAAAATGAAAACTCGTAAAGGGAGTTTTGAAACCAAAGGGGGATTTGAGTTGAAAACCCGTAAAAGGCGGCTCAGGTAATTTGCAAGGTGGTTTTCGGAGCTTCACGACTTTATGCGTCGTGTTCATTCTCAAAGACTTCTCAGCAAATGTGGCATTCAAGATTTCTTTCAACATTTTGACTAGAGAAGTTTGGATTGTTGATATATGAATACTTGTTTCCCTTTCCTTTCTTGTAAACATTCTTGTGTTTGTCACAATATTAATAAAATTTTGTCTCATAGACCTTTCTTCTTCTCTTGCTTCCTTCCCTATTTATATAGGAATCTTACTTTGAAATGAGAATTAATAGGTTTGACATCAATTAAATATACAAAAAGATTTTTGAGCATTACCTTGAGAAAGTTTTGAAAAGTAAATGGACTATGAGGCGTTTCATGACTAAGATTAGAACTTGGGGCTTGTAGTGCCAGCATTAAGAGCGTTCAAAGTGGAAATATGCTTTGCCACAAAGATTCTCAAGTAAATGATCCCATGTATGAAGGAAAGTGAGAATTCTCAAAGAGCCTTTCAAATATATTGGTGCCTTTAAGCAACATGTGGCGGAATAGTGGTGTCTCTCTAATCCCCAGTTTTTCTTCCATGATGATGAGAACAATTTTACAAGACATTGGAGATGATAAAACTTAATATAAGGATCCCCATTCATGTTTTAGTAAAGGCTTGTCTCTGAATATGGATGTATGAACTACAATGATAGCAGATTTAGGGATGTTAGCATGCAAGGATCAAATGTTTTCAATGAATCAAAAAGGTATATAGAATGGGATATGAGGATAAAGTCAGTCCTTCCAACCAAGGGTATAAGATAATTGAATTGAGTATGTTGTGGCCTTGGTGCTTTGTTGAACTCTAATTTTGCTTAATCTCTGAAGTTAAGAGTAGACAATGGTGAAGATTTTCTTCTAAGGAATGGAATGGAATTTTAACAAACAAGAAATTGTTGGAGCCAACTAGAATTGAAAGATGGGATGTTGCTAGCTTTCCTACTTGTTGTGATCCTAACAACATTGTGCAAAGTCTGATTCGGTATGAATAAATGAAAAAGGAACTCATATTAGTTGGGCCAGATCGATGTCTAGCATTTTACCAGAGTTGAGAAAATGTTTGAGATGATAACAATCCAAGTTCCTCAGAGCTTCACAGTTCCTTTTGTGTTGGCCGTTTGACAAAAACAAATCTTGACAAAAGAATTATAAAAAGAAAAACAGGAAGCTTGACATGCATTTAGGCATCCCTAGGGACAGCACACCATCATTGCATTATATATCGCATTTTTCAGGTACACGAAGGACCTTTCAGCAAAAGAACCATCTCATCTATTCGGACATTTGGAGAATAGAACTCGACTATCCGTTCGGGCGTAAAGAGAACTGAATTCATCTCTTCTATTCGAGCATTTGGAGAATAGAACCTGCCTATCCATTCGGGCATTAGGAGAATGGAACCCTGCTCATCTTCTCAGGCACTTGGAGAATAGAGCCAGCTCATCTATTCGGGCATTTGAAGAATAGAAACAACTCATCTATCCGAACATTTGGAGAATAGAACTCACCTATCCGTTCAGACGTAAGGAAAATGGAACCTTGTTCATCTATTCGGGCACTTGGAGAATAGAACATTGCTTATCTATACGGGCATTTGGAGAATAGAACCAGCTCATCTATTTGGGCATTTGGAGAATAGAACTTGCCTATATGTTCGGGCGTAAGGAGAATGGAACCTTGCTCATCTATTCGGGCACTTGGAGAATAGAACCTTGCTCATCTATTTGGGCACTTCGAGAATATAACCCCGCTTCATCTATTCGGGCACTTTGAGAATAAAATATGTCTATCCGTTGGGGCATCAGAAGAATGGAACCAATTAGCAAATTGGTGAAAACTAGTGCGTTTTGGTCTTTGCTCTATCTCTGTTTTACAGAGATAGGCAAAGAGGGACAACTATTGTCACTAGATTTTCACTTTTTTTCTTTTTATTTATTTATTATTATTATTATTATTATTATTATTATTATTATTATTATTATTATTATTATTATTATTATTATTATTATTATTATTATTATTATTATTAATTATTATTATTATTATTATTATTATTATTATTATTATTATTATTAAGTCTATTAGAGTTAAAAGCCCAAAAAAGGAAAGAAATAATAAACTCAATTAAAATAAATATAATGCTTTATAAAACCCATAAAAATATAGCCTATAATAAACTCATTTGAACACAAACCCACTCCAAAACATAATAAGGTGACCCATTTTATTTTTAGGCCCAAACTAACCCATTTATTTTTGTTTTTTTCAGGTTTATTCGAGAACGTTAGATCTAGGGAAAGGGGCTCAAAGGGCCGAGATTGGATCGACAAAATCAAAAAGAAGGGAGAAAGGGAACCATCTCGCGTCGTCACGCGCCTGGCGCGTGGGCGTCACGCACTCGGGATTGGATCCCCAAAACCTCTCAGCCCGTTCGAAACTGGCTACTGTCGGCAACCATTCTATCGTCCCTGGGCCACAACAACGGCCAAGAAGGGTACTATCTGACTCGTCTCGACCGAACGAGTCCAACGACGCCGGCGCCGCCCCCTGCCGTTGTTGGTAGTCTGCAAAACATGGAGGAAAAATGTTTGAGCCCTAATTAATTTTGGGGGCGAAATTCCCTAAATTGAAGCCAAATCTGATGCAATTCAAATTGCATTTCAATCCCCATGTATAGAGTCAAAGCTTGTTGATCATTTGGGATGATTTTTAGGACAAATTTGGGGATTTTGTCCCCAAATTTCCTTGTTTTCTAAGCCCTAAAACCCTATAAATAATCATCCTTTTGTTCTTTGCTAAAAGAAAAAAATATCCAGAAATCACCCAAAAATTCTTTGAAAATCATTTGAAAGTGGCTAGAATTTGTTCGAGTTAGAGCTGCTTTGGTTTGAGTTTTTGAAGAAGAATCAAGCATTTTTCGGTTGCATTTGGTGTTGGTTCGAGAAGAGGAGGCTAGCAATTCTCCACTTTTCGGCATATTTTTCTTTTCCCTTTTCTTTTATTTTGAATTTGATTTTTGTTCTTGTTTTTTTACGTTACATTTTGTATTGATCATGATGCTTTGGATCTTTTCGGTTAATTCTTTTTTTTTTTTGATATTTATGTTGACTCGGAAAATTAAAGAGAAATAGTAAAAAAATTATCTATTTTTTATCTAAAAAATTAAATGATTGTGTTGTTGAAAATAAAAGTTTTTAAAAACTTGGGTATTTCTTTAGAAGGTTTTTCTAAGAAAAGAAGAAATCTTCTTTTATTTTAAAAATAAAGTTTTGAAAACTCATAAAAAGATCACTTAAATAATAAAATCTTTTAAAAGGGAAATTAGATATTCATCAGAAATAATAAAACAAGTTTTTTTAACGGGAGGGATATTTCATTAAAAATAAAAATAAAATTTTAACTTTCAAAAAATATAAAAAAATATATAGAGCTTTTCAAAATTACAAAAAGAATAACTTTTTTTGCAAATCATAAAAATGAAATAAAACACTCCTTTTAATAAATTTCTTCCAAAAAAAAACTAAAAGAAAAAAAAGGTAATTAAATAAAAGGAATAAAATTATCAATGAATAAAAACTTTTAAAATATGAAAACAAATAAAAGTTTTAAGTAAAAAAATAAGAAACAACTTTTTTCAAAAAAAAAACTTTAAAACATAAAAAGTAAAAAAAAAATCAAATAATAAAAATAATGAAAGGTTCCAAACACAAAAAAAATTAAGAAATCAAAATATAAAAAAATAAAAAAATCTTCTTGAAACAAAAATAAAGAAGTGTTTACTTTTTAAATAAAAAAATCCAAAATAACTTAATCCATGCCCATAAAAGAAAAGCTTTAAGTTATTTTTCTTTGTCTTGTTTTACCTTTTAGTGATAGATTGAACTTTAGGAATATGTCCTTTAAGCATGGATAGAAATTCCTTCATGATAAAATTCTCTTCACAAAAATAAAATACACTTAATAAATTTTAAACCCTCAAATTCAAATAGGAATAAAAATGTAAAAATCTATAGGATTAATAACTTCAACTTAGAATAAATAAAATCTTCAACAAACAAAGTTTCTCTTGTAATTTGAGAAGCATAACTTAATTAATGCGGTGTCTTATCAAACGAGAATGACGGGTTAGCGCAAGAAGTGTTGATGGTGATTGTATTTCATTTCCCGGGAGATAATGTCGTTTAAATAGATTTATATTTATTAAACGGAAAAATAAAATCAAAATTTTTGTGAACTTGCAAATTCCAATTTTTGAAAAACGTTTTTGAAATCAATATGGTACTAATTTTTTGGCGCTATGGGGTGCTAACTATTTCTCACGTGTAACCGACTCCCGAACCTGTTTTCTGGTTTTCGTAGACCAAAATTATTATTTTAATAAATAAAATATTTTTATTAAAATAACCTATTTTAAAATAATCTAATCACACTTTTTTTAAAAAAAATTGATGGCAACTCCATATTTTAAAAAAAATTCAAAATATCGGGCTCGAAAAGACTTACTACAATAGGGTTCGTGAAAAGGGGAAACAATCTAAGGTAGCCTGTTTGCTTTTCTATCCTTGATTAGTTGGCTCCATGAATTAAGCGTATTCTTCGTATACAGGTTTTGCCTTGTCTAATTAATTGAGTTCGTGTATTCTCATAAGTCATAAATTTGATCAAAATAAAGTCCAATTTATCGTCTATGTTTACTATATTTAAACTTTTATGTGACTCATAATCATTAATTAATAGAGTGCCAATTCAATTAAAATAGATAAAATGTTATTTATTTAAAATATATTTAATTAATATTATTCTAAGATACTTTCATCTTCACGTTTTTTAAATAATACGAAAATAAAATATTTTATAGATTTTCTAATTTAAAATTAATATATAATCTTCTTGTCACTCAACCTACTATTGCTAAGTAAATTTCTAAAAATATATTTTTTGATAAAAAAAAATATTTCTTCCATCCCTATGCGATAAAATCTAGTAAAATTTTTACTTCATTAGTGACAATCATAAAACTTATAAAAAGCAACTAAACTCATCTAATAAAGCATTTTGTTATGGTCAAAGCTATATATTATTATTATTAAAACGAAGTTCATAGATTTTCTATTCGTCAAAAGTCCAGAGTCCATATTGCAATTAGGTTTTCATTCCTATATTAGAATTAGGGTTTTAAACCATATTATTGCCTCCACGTCAATATATTCGTATATATTATATATATAAAAAATCTAAACAGGGTAAAGGAATTGGTGCTAACATAATCGGTGCTTGAATTGAATCAGAAAAGGATCAAAATCAAATCTGTGAAGAATTGGAAACAAAATCCAGAGCTTGGAAGTAATTTTAAATTTTAGATATATTTGTTCCATTACTTGATCATTTTCCCAAATAACTTAGGTAAATTTTTAGTTTTTAATATCATCAGAGCAACCAACCTTTTTAGTCTCTACTTTTGTCCCATCATCTTCTTACATGGCAGAATGTTGGTTTCAGGACAATATTTTGTCAAATGAGGCTCATCACAATGGTAACATTTTATGGGTAATCAATCCTTCCTTTCCCATGGACGGACAAAGCCGCTGAACTTGTTGTTCGATCGTCTTTCGTTGCCATTCGAAGGCTTTACATCCTCATCTTTAGATGACTTCTCTTTGTCTTCGCAACCATTGTCCTTGGGTTTTGCCTTTAGCTTGGTAGGCTCGGTCTTCTTGATTTTGGTCAGCGATTCAGCAATGGCTAAGGCTTTGGGAAGTTCTAACACTCCCCTTCGCTGTAACTCGGTCTTGGCCCATTGTTGAAGTCCATCCATGAATGTGAAAAGGGCACACTTCTCACTTATGTCTGGGATTTGGAGCATAAGTTCTGTGAACTGTCGGACATACCCTTTAGGAGAACCATAATGCTTAAGACGTCTCAATCTAGAACGAGCCTCATCTACAGCATACTCAGGGCAGAATTGATGTCTGACTTTAGCTTGGAACTCACTCCATGTCCCAATAACGGTGTCACCTTGATTTTCATTTATGCACCTATGCCGCCACCATATGAGAGCAAAATCAGTCAAATAAATACAAGCATTGTTTACCTTTTCAGTATCCTCCACAATACCCATAGCACAGAAGTACTGCTCCATGTCCCATATAAAGCTCTCAACATCTTGGGTCGACCTTGTCCCTTTGAACTCCTTCGGTTTTGGGACTTCAACTTCTCCCAAGTCTTTCGCGGATTCCTCAAGTTGGGTGATCTTCCCCTCCAACGATGTTAAGTTGTCCTTCGAACTAAGGCTCATTTGTTTCTGAACATAAGTCTCAACCCCTTTTTGTGCGACAATATCACCTTGGTCCAAGATTCAACGGACCCTTCTATAGTGAAAGAAATAGAAAGAGCAAGGATAAATGATACTCAACTAAGAGAGAATGAGAAAGTTACTTTGAATTTGATGATATAGAAAGCAAGTTAGCATGGTATTTATAGTACCATGTATTCTCAAAAGGGTATTCAAAATAGTAAGTAATCAAGGGCAAATCTGTCATAAAATAAAATGAATGATTAAAATTAAATATTCTTTTAAATTTAAAATAAATGGTTGAAATTAAAGATTTTGAAATGAGTGGTTAAAAATCACTTAAAAATAATTAAATAATAAAAAATAGATTGGACCTCTAATGAGAAAATTGACCAGATAAAATTCTTGACCAAAGCCCGTGGGGTCAAGACCACCATTATATTTTTCTTAAAATGAAAGTCAAGTGCTTTTAAAAAAAAAATAGAATTCTTTGAAATATAATAAGTAACCTTATTTTTTTACAACAAAACTAAGCCAAAAGCTTAGAAAGCATGCGAAAGTTCAGACAAAGAAAAGTAAAGGAGCAAGTGAACTTTGAGTGAATTCTCCATGAATTACTCAAGAATAAATGGAATGAAACAAATAAGATGAGAAGCATCTATTTATAGGTAAATCCCCTTACTTCCAAGGGTAGGAAATAAAATACATGGACGGTTCACATTAAATCGATCCTAGATCCATGTACTAATATCTAATGAAATAAATATTACTTTGAATGCATCCAACCTTGTTTCCATGTGTGTTGGGAGCAGGATCTCCATCAATCAAGCCATGTTTGGTGTAATCAAGATCCATATGATCCTTTCCATATTTAACTCGATCATCATGTTCAGCATTCTCCAAGGAAATGGCTGGTTTGGGCAGATTTGACAATCCCAATAGCTTGGAAAAAAACCTCTCGGGCAGCTTGTTGTGTGCTTGTCTCGATCCATGGCTGTTCATCTGTGACAATATGCAATTCGTCCTATGTATTTGAAGTTGATTGGGCATGAAGAATTGTTTTTCATTGTTAAGTTTATTTTAGATTTTCAAAAATTATAATTTTAAAAATAAACTCCGAAATTCCTTATATATATTTTTTATTTTTTCTGATTTTTTTTGGAATTATTGCTTAGAAATATCAAAAAAATAAAATTTTAGTTATAGTGAACGTTTTGTAAAAAATCCAAAAAATCCGATGTATATTTTTATAATTAGGGACAAATTTTGAGATAATTTATTGACTATTTTTTTTAACTTTATTCAATATATATTTTTGTTAGATTAGATGTGATGCTAATAAAGCAGTTAAATATTTTTGGTGAAATAATATGATTGCTTTAACGATGAATTATACATAGGACCGTATTATCATATGTGTCATTGAACCCTTAAACTTAATTGGGAAAAAATACATATGGTGATACATAAATAGAAACTACAGAAATAACACGGTACAAAAATAAATCATGATTAACAACAAACTTAACTAACAGGGATGTCCGCCTAAACATAAGGGATGACCCAAGCAGATATGTGTCTCTTGATAAGTAGTCTCTAGGGTTAACAGCCTAAATTCTTTTTCAATTTCTGTCCATTTCTTTAGGGTTTCTTTTCCTAAATCTAATATGGTATCAGTGCCAACTGTGTGGCAAAATGGGGCACCTCGTTGATCGGTGCTTTAAACGTTTCGATCAGAATTTTCCCGTTGTCACTGCTTCATCCCAGAGGGATGCGTCTGCTTCACCTCATGTCAACACTTGCACCACTAGTGTCGGGGGAGATGTGGCCACTGGTTCTGGTTTGACTGCGTCTGGGGCTAATTGTGCTCACTGTACCTCGAGTCCCTCGTCTCCCACCAATTTTCATGGTCAGTGGTTCGCGGACACAGGGGCCATCCACCATGTCACACCTGATGCTGGAGCTGTGCATCACTCCAGTGATTATACTGGTCCAGGTAAACTTCACGTTGGTGATGGTAAGGGTTTAGATATTTTGCAAATTGGACATTCATCTATTGCTTCTAGTTCTCGTACTTTGACTTTGCATAATCTGTTGCTTGTTCCAAAGGTTACTAAAAATTTGCTATCTGTCTCGAAGTGTGCTAGAGACAACGATGTCTTCTTTCAATTTTATGCTGATTGTTGCTTAGTTCGTGATGAAGTCTCTGGAGAAGTGTTGCTGCGAGGAATCGAGAATGGTGGGTTATATGTTTTTAATGAAGATGTTTCCGGTTCTGCAAATAATGTTGAGTTTGATGTACCTAAGTCACAGTCTACTGAAGTTGAGCTTTGGCACCGTAGGCTAGGCCATCCAGCATCTATTGTTTTAGATTCTGCTTTGAAGAAATGTAATGTGAAATTGGATGTTGATAGAAATAAAATTCTTTTGTGATCTGCTTGTCAGTTGGGCAAGAGCCACAAGCTCCCTTTCTCTGACTCTAATATTGTGTACAACAAACCCTTTCAGTTGATATTTACGGATCTTTGGGGCCCTGCCCATGTCTCATCTAGTGGACATTATTATTACATTTCATTTGTTGATGCATACTCGAGGCACACTTGGCTGTATTTGTTGAAAACTAAGTCTAAAGCCACTCATGTGTTTCAATTATTTTCTAAGATGGTGAGTACACAGTTTGGTGTTGTTATTCAAGAAGTCCAAAGCGATTGGGGTGGAGAATTTAGAAGTTTATCCCCAATCCTGGCTGCTGCAGGCATAAGACATCGCCTCACATGCCATCATACGTCCGAACAGAATGGAGTCGTTGAATGCAAGCATTGACACATTGTCGATCTTGCTCTCACGTTGCTTGCCCATGCGTCTCTCCCTCTTCACTATTGGGCCTATGCTATGTGTTGTGCTGTGTTTCTCATCAATCTGTTGCCCACAAAGGTGCTTGATGGCTGTTCACCAAGTGAGAAGCTTCTGGGTCAGTCTCTTGATTATATGCAGCTAAGGGTATTTGGATGCCAGTGCTTCCCCTATCTTCGACCGTTCAACAATCACAAGCTCGAGTTTCACTCTCAGCCGTGTACTTTTCTCGGCTATAGCAGTCAGTACTGTGGTTATCAGTGTTTTACACCACAAGGTAAGATTGTGGTTTCAAGACATGTGGTGTTTAATGAACACTTGTTTCCTTTTGCAGCTGGTCGATCTCAACCTTCTAAGAAGATGCCAAAGGTGTCTACTATTTTTGAGTCACCAGATCTTTGGCATCCGAGTGCTTCAGGTTCACGAGGTGGTGCAGTGAACCAAGGTTCTAGGGTAGCACCGACCAATCCAGTGCATCAGGATGCAGTCAAAACACCTTCACCCACCAACCATGTGTTACCCAATTCCCCTTCACATGTTGTGCCTGTTGTGTCTACTTCCTCGCCCCCTGGAGGTGTTGCTGGTCCTGTGTCCTAGTATACAGCTGGTGAGACTGCTGGAGTGGTGTCTCAGTCTACAGCTTATGAATTTGTTGCAAGTTCAAGTTGATCAACCAGTCTCTCAGTGGAAGATCCTCCTGAGTGTACAACAATAGCTGGTCCATCCTTTGGGGAGTCTAATAATGATCAAACTCTTGGTGATAGTTAACGTGATGATATTGTTGAGCTGCCTACTGCTGGAAATAGTCATGCTATGATTACGAGGAGCAAGCGTGGCATTTTCAAGCCTAAATTGTACTCAACAATCAAGGAATCAGATGACTTCATTCCTGAAAATATTTCTGAAGCCTTGTTGTCCTCGACGTGGAAAGAGGCAGTAATGGCAGAATATAATGCACTTGTTAATAATGGAACTTGGGAGATGGTTGTCTTGCCTGGGGGTCGAAAAATAGTAGGTTGCAAATGGTTGTTTCGGATCAAGAGAAATTTGGATGGTTCAGTTTCAAGGTACAAAGCTCGTTTAGTTGCGAAAGGTTTTTCGCAAATCCCAGGGCAGGATTTCAAAGACAACTTCAGCCCTATGGTGAGATTTGCAACACTTAATGTCATTTTGTCTCAAGCTGTTACACATAACTGGCCACTTCGTCAAGTGGACGTAAATAACGCTTTTCTTAATGGTGAGCTTCATGAGGAAGTTTTTATGCGATCGCCTCCTGGATTCGAAAAAGCTTTGGATGATAGAACTCCTCTAGTTTGTCGACTTCGGAAATCGTTGTATGGGCTTCGCTAAGCTCCACGCAATTGGCACACGAAGTTGAGAGACCATCTTTTGGATGTTGGCTTTAGAGAATCAAGGGTTGATGCATCATTTTTTATTCGTGACAATCCCATCAATATCGTCACATACTTGTTAGTGTACGTTGATGATATTATTGTCACCGACTCGGATAAAGCTGATGTTGAGAGTGTAATTATCAGCTTAAGCAAGACGTTTACCTTGAAAGATCTTGGTGAACTCCAATACTTCCTTGGTATTGAAGTCAAGAGAAGTGCTCGAACACTTCATCTCTTTCAATGGAAATTTGTGCTTGAGTTACTCCAAAAGACGAAGATGAGTCAAGCCAAGCCGACACCTACTCCTATGCTAACCTCAAGCAAACTGGTTCAAAATGATGGTAGTCCATTATCCGATCCACATGAGTACCGTAACATTGTAGGTGCGCTGCTTTATGTGTGTCATATGTGTCCGGATATTTCCTATAGTGTGAATAAGGTGGCTCAGTTTATGCACAAGCCATGTGAGGGACATTTTACTGCTGTTAAACATATTTTAAGGTATCTTGCTGGAACAATTGAATTTGGCCTACGGTTTACTGCTTCTGATGAAAAATCAGCAAGTGTTGTTGCGTTTGCTGATGTAGATTGGGGTAGCAGCTTGGATGATCGTCGCTCGACCACATGTTTATGTTATCTATGTTGATAATTGCCTTGTTACATGGTGCTCAAGGAAACAAAAATCAGTCTCACATTCGACTACAGAAGCCGAGTATAGAAGTGTAGCTGATGTTGTTGTTGATGTTATGTAGGTTATTGCAATGCTTCGAGATATGAACATCAAGTCCACTATGCTCCTAGTTGTGTGGAATGATAACACAAGTGTGGTTTCTTTGTCCGCCAGTCCTGTTCTTCATGCTAGATCAAAACATGTGGAACTTGACCTTCATTTTGTGAGGGAGAAAATATCGCAAGACATAGTTCACATGAACTATGTTCCGGCTGAAGAACAGGCTGTCGATGGGCTGACAAAACCATTGTCCAAGTCGTACTTCTACTTGTTTAGGGATAAAATGAGTGTGCTGAGCAGATAATTTTTTTTCATCAGAAGAGAAGCTGAGAGGAGCAGGAAGAATGTTAAGTCAAGTGATGTTTGTGTGGCCTTCTTCTAGAAGGTTATGGGTTGAGTTTGTTACAAGTCTGTTGGGCTTGTTAAGGCCGTTATAAAATGACAGATTGGTTTGTTATACCAATTTAGTTGTTTTATGCTGGACTATAAGAATGAGGGTTGATACCTCGTGGGCTTTAGCTATTGGGTTAACAACCTAAATTCTTTTTCAATTTCTGTCCATTTCTTTAGGGTTTCTTTTCCTAAATCTAATATCCCGATAAATATGTCCCAAAACTCCGCATCAAGCATCGAACAAATACTAACAGACTTGGTAAACTCAAACCGCCAAATACCTGAACTATCGCGAGTCACTCCATTAGGTTCATTTCTAGACCCATCATTATTAACTTTAATCCATTGGTCCATGTGAGGAGACCAAAGCCATTAATTATCTTACCAGAGAAGTATTATATCATGCAAACTACTTTAATTAAGAAGTTATGACTTTGAAGTAGTGGTCTTTGAAACTTCCGATTGTAGTGCTATTGATTTTATAATAATTAAAATTCTAATTTTTTTAAAAGTATAATTATCTTATAAAAATATATTGACCATGTTTGGTAAACAGTTGTTTGAGCTAAAATTAGAGGTTTGAAGCATTTTTAAAGGTTTGACAAGTCAAATTCGCTAATTTGAATGTTTGGTAAATAGATAATTGAAATAGCAGATTGGGGTGAAACCTCTCATTTGAAAAACTCCTAAAACGTATTTTTGAGTTAGAAGTTTGGATAAAAGACTTGTAGAGGCTATTTTATCCTTGACAATTATAAAAAATTGTCTAAATAACATAAATTTGATTAACTAATAAAATTTTAAAAAATAATTTCATAAATAAGAAATTAATATATAAATTAATAAATGCATATAAATTTAATAATTAATTAAATTATATTCAAAATATAATTTCATATATAAGAAATTAATATATACATCTAAATTTAATAATTATTAAAATGATATTAAAAAGATAATTTCTCACATAAAAATTAATATGTACATCCTCATATATGCTTAATAATGATATTAAAAAATTAATTTTCATAATCTAATTAATATTAATAGATACAAAATGTTAATAACTAATAAATTATTCAAACAAGTATTAAATATAATCATGTATTTATATGTCATTTTACTTGGTCAAATAATCATACAACTATCAGCTATCAGTTAATTTTACCAAATACTTTCATACAACTAGCTAATGTAATCTGATGGTCAAATCAGCTAATCCAATCAGCTATCTACTATCAGCTAATGTAATCCGCTGGTCAAATCAGCTAATGGAGCTATCCGCTAATTGCCAAACAGGTCCGTTATCATTTTAATTCATTCACTAACTGAAAGTGAGATTATTAATTGTACAATTCAATTTTGATTGTAATAGTATTTTAAGATTTTATATGCAATTGTTTTTTTTTTTGAAAATTATATTTCATATAAGATAATAAATCCTTAGTAAGAGCCTCATTAAAAAACCTCACTACACCTAATTGGAGGAAAAAGAGTGCAACTTACTAACGAGAGTACAAATAATACAACACCCAAATAAACTCCAATACAAAGCTTCCTAGCACTAAGGCACCCGCCAAGACCAGTAGGTTCCAAACCTTGTCGCAACACAGGAACATCGACAACTTAGCTTGCAGACCATGAAAACCGCTCAGTTAATGTCAAACCAATTTTGCCTCATATTAATTAAACATCAGCTTCCCACAATAGGTTTTTGGCGCATGAAATTCCTCTCTTTGCGAGCCGATCGGCAGTGTGGTTTGCTTCTCTTGGAACACTGCTTATAGACACTGTCATACCATGGCAAGAATTTCTGCATTCCTGCAGAATCTCCTTAAAAACATGAGGAGCGGTGTGTGGTTTTTTAAGCCACTTAACACACACTTGGCTGTCTGTTACCATGTTTACCGAATACTTGTCTGCCCACTTTGACTTTTTAAATAACAGTAAACCTTCTTTGATCGCCAGCAGTTCAGCTGTTGTGACATCCAACATACCGACTGATTTGGAGAACATGATCAGTGACTTGTTTGAATCGTCGCACAAGATACCTCCAATGCTAGCGCGTCCGAACCCTCCTTCAACGACTCCATCAACATTAAATTTAAGTGTAGCTGGTGGGGGCTTGTCCCAACCATTTGCTGACTTTTGAGGAATGTTCGTCGAAAGCACTCTCAAGCTTTGTGGACATCTAACAACATCATCAATAAAGGTTGCCGTAAGGGGCCACTTTGCTTTAACCCATCTCCCTAGTCTTAGCAAGCATAAATGAAGAATTTCTTTGACTTCGACTCGCTTACCTTTAAACACAACCTCATTCCTGAAAATCCAGATTGACCACACACAACAAAAAAACGACAACTGCCATACCAAGCTAGATTTAAAGGGACAATATCCATTCGACCAACATAGTAGCAGAGTTTTGATATCCTTTGGCACAACCATCTCCAATCCCCAGAAATTAAACCATGAGCACCAAAATTCCCAACATACTTTACAATATAAAAATAAATGGCTTACCGACTCCTCACCATCTTCGCACAAAGGGCAGACTGCACTTAATTGAGAATTCGGGCTTCTTTTCAGGACCTCAACCTTTGTTGGAATTCGGCCATGAACCAGCCACCATACGAAGGCTTCTACTTTTGGCGGAGCAAGATTAGGCCAAACATATTTCCAGACATCTTCCTTCTGACCAACACTGATCAAACAATTATTATAGAAGGATTTAACTGAGAAAATTGAGTTTGAATTACCTGTCCACCGAATGCAATCTTTATGGAGTTGTCTCGGTTTGACACTACTTATGGTTTCAAAGAATCGGTCCCACACCTCGACTTCCCAATCAAAAATCTGTCTACGAAGTTGAATATGCCATTCCCAGTTGCCATTAACAACAGCTCCAAACTCTGCAACTGAACCTTCTTTTCTGACCGCCAACACAAAGATTCTCGGATACATGGATTTTAGCGAAATTGGACCTGTCCAATGATCAGTCCAAAAGAGTGTCCTCTCGCCATTACCAACAACTATACGGATGTTATGAGTAAAACTACTGTCAATGCCATTTTTTGGATGGATAATTCTTTGCCAAATCCAGGACATGTTTTTTCCATTATCCTTTGATGGCAGCAAGGACCTATCCCTTTCATTATGTTTACTGCGATCACTTTTCGCCCCAAACTATCCTCCTCGCACCCAAACCTCCATACCCACTTGTTTAGCATCGCCCTGTTTTTCACTTGGAAATTGGTCAAGCCAAGCCCTCCACAATCCTTAGGAAGAACTAGTCTCTCCCAATTAATCCAATGAATTCTCCTTTTATCCAGCGAGCCCCACAGAAATTTAGCCACAATTCTGGACATTTCGGCATTGATTCCAGCAGGCAGTGGAAATATAGACATAAAATATAGAGGCAAGCTATTGAGAACTGACTTGATTAGCGTTATTCGGCCTCTGAGTGACAAGAGTTTCGATTTCCATGGAGCTAACTTCTTCTTGATTTTTTCTACTACCGGTGTCCATAGTTTCTTGGAATTCTTAGTCTCACCGATCGGTAGTCCCAATTATGTAGTTGGGAACTTGTCTGCACGACAGTTAGTCAACAACGCCCAACGCTCAACCTGATCATTTCCCACATTCACTTTCAGTAATTGTGTCTTCTTTAAGTTCAGCCTTAATCCTACGGCTAATTCAAAGCCCTTTAGGATTCTCACAATATTTCTGATTTGTGCTTCTCCAACTTCACAGAAGATGATAAGATCATCAGCAAATTGGATGTGTGAAATTTCCATTCCGACGTTCCCAATTCTGAAACCATTAAAGTAACCTTGCAGGGTCGCCTTCTTCAGAATACTACTTAAAGCTTCGGCGACTAGATTGAATAGTAGAGGTGAAAGTGGGCACCCTTGTCTAAGGCCTCGAGAGATGGCGAAAGGAGAAGAAGGAGAGCCATTAATTAGGATCGATATGTAAGCAGTTGAGACACACTGAAGAATCCAGTGACACCACAGGGTTCCAAATCCCATTTTCCTTATCACCATACTAAGAAAATTCCAATCGACCGTATCGTAGGCTTTGTAGAAATCTACTTTTAATACTAAGCCTTCGAGCCCTTTTCTCTTGTGATGATCAATCACTTCGTTTTCTATCATTGAACAATCTAAAATCTGTCTTCCCGGGCAAAATGCAAACTGCTGCTCGCCAATTAGAGTATCCAGCACTGTCCCAAGTCTAGTAGAAAGGACTTTTGCAAGAAGTTTGTATACGCAGCCCATAAGACTGATAGGCCTGTAGTCCTCTATGGAATCCGGAAATATATTTAGAGGCAATTTTGATATCTCAGCTAATCCACCTGTTCTTCTTTCTTGGATACAATTTCCATATTATTGGCTTTGCCATAGTATTCCTTACCGTGCATAGCTTCATTGTGTCCTTGTCAAGCTTGCAATTTTTCGATGTTAGTTGTTAGTAATTTTATTAAAAACGTTCTTTTTTATCAAATTAGTTGGTTTAATGAAATCAGATATTAAATCTTTGAATCAGACTGTCAAATGGTTGTGGAGTGAATTGCAGGTGGCCTTCGCTGTCCTGGGGATTTTGACGAGTTAATAGTGTAAGGCCTTCTTTTCTGATCCTGGTATGGAAATCACGTTTGTTTACAGGGAGTTCAACTGCACTGCCCACGAGTTAGCTAAACAGGGAGTTCAGAGGGTAAATGATCTTATTTGGGTGCAATCCTAATGTTTGTATGCTCTCCTTTATATTTTTTGGTTTCAGTGGTTGTAGGCTTTATTTCCTTCCTACCAGCCGAGTTTGTGTATTTTCTATTTTGGGTTGTAATTGTTAAAACCAAATCATAAATTAATATGAAACCTAATACCCAAGATCTATCATGTCAAATCATCAAGAACAATAAAATAAATGCAAAAGTGTACCTGAATTAATCGATAGATGAAAACCTTGAATCCTTTGTTGAACATCGCCCAAAAGGTAGTTGTGATCTTCCAAGAAGATAGTTTAGCCTTTGCTATAAAAACTTTCTGACGGGACAAGAGTAATACAAGTTAACATTCTTGGGGACTACTATCGTTTTTATATAATTGATTATTAAATCAACTATTAAATATTTATAACTCTGCCCCTCATTGAATTAGAATTATACCTTATGATATCTACACTTTTATTTTCATGACACTTTAATACCAATGACACGCCTAACATAATTGGTCACTTAATTTTGTGTCATACTTTATAATATCATCATACGTTTTACATATGTGCCCGCAATTGCGGATTTTAATCCAACAGTAATTCCTTGACTCGAGTATGGTATTAATAAAATAGGGTACTCTTTTCCCCCTATTTAGGCTTAGAGAGATTTTTTAATGAGGCTCGTTCCTTTTCAAAATAAAAGATATTAGATCTTTTAAGTAAGATTAAGGTTCAAATTATGATAGTGTAAACTAGAGTCGGTCCTGAGATTTTGGAGGCCCATGGCGAATTGGAAAACTAGACCCTGGTCTTGAAAAAATGAATTGTAAGAGTATGTCCTAATAAAAAATATTAAAAAACTGAATTTTAAGAGTAGACCTTTAACAAATTGAAAATTTTTAATTTTAAGAGTATGCCCCTAATAACAAATGTTGAAAAAATGAGCCTCTATTAACAAGCATTGAAAAAATTAGACCCTAAGTAACAAGTTTTGAAAAAAATAGAGCCCAAATAACAAGCATTGAAAAGAAATTAAATTTTAAGAGTAATTTCTAAGAACAAATATCAAGAAAAATTGAGCATCAAGTAATATCTATTGAAAAAAGGACCCTTAATAACAAATATTGAAAAAAAATGAATTTTAAGAGTAGCATATAATAAAAAAATATTGGGAAAATTGAGCCTCTAATAACAATTATTAAAAAATTAGACTCCAAATAACAAGTATTGAAAAAAATGAATTTGAAGAGAATATCCCTAATAAAAAATATCAAGAAAAATTAGGCATCAAATAATAAATATTGAGAAAAAAGAATTTTAAGAGTAAGCCCATAATAATAAATATTTGGAAAAAATTGAGCCTCTAATAACAAGTATTAAAAAAATTAGGCCTCAAGTATCGAAAAAATTAGACCCCTAATAATAACTATTAGAAAAAATTAAAATACAACTATTTAAGTAGTAAAAAAGTGAAAAAAAGAGAGATCTCTATTTAATATTATAACTAAATTATTATTTTGTTTACTTGTTATTTATGTCTTAAAGTGGAGGACTTTATCTAATATTAAAATTGAATTTTGGGGCCTTTTGTATTACAATTATTTAAGCAGTAAAAGTTAAGGAAAATGAGGCCCTGGGTGGTCGACCGGTTTGACCAACTCCAAGACCGGCTCTGGTGTGAACTAAGCAAATTAAATTAGGAGGGTCGCCCTATATTAGATCTCTACAGTATTCAATCTGATTTAATAAGTCAATGATTTGAATATATACGTGGTTATAAAAACATTAGTTTTATTTATGTTTTGTTTTTTACTTTCTAAATTAGTAAGATTGATAAAATGTTTACTTTCAAAGAAAAAGAAAATAAAATCTTGAAAATAATTTGGCGCATAAATCTATGACTTATAAAGTTCACATTGATCCAAGGGCTGAAATTGTTTTGATATTTATGATTTTTTCACAATAAAATATTTTATTATAGTTGTCGCCATAAAAGTGAAATCCTAATTTAATTTTCACTTTTTGCCTTGTTTACTTAATTGAGTACATGTATTCTCATAAATCTGATTATAAGAAAGTCAAATTTATCATATATATATATATATATATATATATATATATATATATAATATAAATTTCTAATTAAACTTGACAAGTTTCGATTCGACCCGAATTTATAGGGTCAAAATTTTAAAAGAAAACTTCAGGTTAAGGTCGGATATTTTGAGGATGGGCTGGGTTGGATTTGGGTTTGAGGTGAAAAATATTCTATTCGACCTAGCCTGAAATAATAGTTTAGTTTTATTCTAAATGTTTAGGTATAATTATTATAATCTCTCTCTCTCTCTCTCTATATATATATATATATATATGGGATATGATCAAATTACACTGTGTAAAACTCTCTAAGTTTTACACGTTTTTTGGATCGTTGGATGAGTGAAACGGATGTATGAGATTAACAGTAAAATATGTGAAGATTATCACTTGGGAATTAAAAACACGGAGTTAATCTCAACCATCCATTTCCTCCATCCAACGATTCCAATAACGTGTAAAACTTAAAGAGTTTTACACTGTGTAAGTTGATCCTAACCCTATATATATTCTTATTTTGTCTAATAAAAATGAATAATTATTATAATACTCTCTCTATTTGTATTTTTTTAATTAACTGCCTATTTTATCAAATAATAATGAATAATAATTTTTATTTATGTTGGGCCAGGTCGGATTTTTACTCTAAAATTTGGTTCGAGTTTAGTCAAGTGAAACATCATAAAATGTTGGGTCAAGTCTAACTTGGATGGATGTGTTAAATTTTCAAATCGGATGCAAGTCGGTCGAAACCTAACCCATGACCATCTATAATAGGTATTATTAATTCAGTAAGTTTTAATTTTGTTTAAATAGATAAAAATGGCATTCATTTAAAAGATAAATTAATATTATTACAATAATATTTTATCTTTACATATTTTAAATAATTTTAAAATAAAACAATTCAAAGATTTTCTATTTTTTTAAATAATATATAATTTTCTTGTTGCTTTGGGCTAATTTGACATTAATTTTGAGAAGTGTTGTTGGAAAGCGATTTTGAAAAGTTAATTGTAAGATTTCAGTGTTTGACAATAGTGTTAAAAAATACTTTTGAATATATAAAATGTCCATTTTAGACATGATATTGTAAAATAAAAATAAATGAATGTAAATGATATCTAAATTCATCATAAAATTTATTGGGCTTAAATATACATTTGGTACTTAAACTAGACATCTTCTCTCAAGTTAGTACATAAAGAATTTTTGCTCCGAAATTGGTACCTGAACTAGGCATCTTCTTCCAAGTAGGGATGGGCACGGGGTGGGGCGGCCCAGATTTTTTGGCCGCCCCGACCCCGCCCCGTTCTATAAGCTCTTGAACTCAACCCTGTCCCGCCACGAATTAAAACATTAGTTTACCCGCCCCGATATACGAACTCTTAAACCCAACTCGAACCAACCCGAAAAATTGAAAAAAATCTTAATCTCCGACGACGATAAAAGTTAGATCTGATCAATCCACCATCACGACCACAAAACTTAGTTTCAAAAGACTTTAAACATATATAAAAATTAAATAAAAACCAATTTTAAATTACTCACATGAAAAATTACATTTTTAAAAAATAAACTTGAACCATTAACCGTCAGAATCAGACATGTTAAAACTTGAACAACATCTAAAAGAATTTTACGATAAGAACAAACAAAAAAATAGCTTAACAACCATAAAAGTGTTTTTGTATAATGATATTTTTATAAATATAATAAATACATATATTTATTTAAATATATATCGTGGCGGTGACTTTCCCCGCCCCGCCCCAACACTATAAATAACTCGCCCCACCCCGGTCCTCGAAATTCATGACTAAAAATCCGACCAGGTCGGATCGGGGTACACCGGGTTAGTTCAAGTTCGGATTATTTGGCCATCCCTACTTCCAAGTCGATACCTAAAGAATTTTTGCTCCCCAATTGGTACTTGGACAAGACACCTTCTCCCAAAATGGTACACAAACTTATACATTCTATAAATTTAGCCATAATTCGAAAGAAATCAATAAATTTAACCCTCTATATTAAAAATTCAATCAATTTACTTTTTGTTATTATCAGAAATTGTGTGTTCTTCTCACAGAAATGTTATTTTACTTTCCTGGTATAATAAAAGTTTAATAGTAAATTGTTATTAACGACATCTATTTCATCCAAATTAATATTTGGCTTAACAGGATATTAATTTCTTATTGAAATTTTTGCACTAAGTTATACAACGACACAATGTGTCATCATAATTGGAGATGAAAATCATTGGTATAGTCAATGAATAATGCACCAGGTAGGTTCCTAAGAAAGAGAGGTGGTGTACAAAACATTCTTACATACCAAGCCTTTGATAGGATCAATCCTAAACATGCACCTTCACACTATCCCAACAATTAATTATGGAGTCTACAACATATAAAATAATTTCTTTCTTTTTTTTTAAAAATATTATTTTGGGTTTATAACCAACTCTAATCATGCTTAAAGCTCAACTCACAAAATTTCGTAAGCCTAAATATTAGGCATAAGATTTTTTTAGTAATCCAATATTATAGCATAGATAAATTAAAATTATTGTTTAAACACATCCACAAAAATTCATAGATAATACATACCTATTTTTAGCAGCATTGAGTTTGAATTATGGATGTACAAACATCAACACGATAACAGGGGCATACTAGAGTACTACACGGACAGTGTAACAACAACAACAACACCAACGAAAATATTAGTTAAGAATTCATAAGTTTTTTTAGTTTAAAGAGACATCAGAAAATATCCTTAAGATTGTAAGAAAAATATTTGGTTAAACTGGAACAAATTGAAAAAAAGGACTTACTTGACGCATGTACTAGACACTAACCTTGAAGATATTTCATGATAAAGCGTGCCCTTCAAGATTCAACAAGCACTTATGCCAAAGTAGGCAACAGAAAGAGCAAAGAACCAAAGATTACTCAGCTTAAAAACATGTTTAAAATGGGAGAGAGGAAAAGAAAGTAAGTATATTCTACTTTTTGGATAATTTTTGAAGGCATATGTGCATGATATTTATAGTATCATGAATGCCCAAATGGGTATCTAAAAATAGCCATTAGCCAAGTGTAAATCTATCAAAAATAAAATGAACAATTAAGAATGAAGATACTCTCATTTAAAATGAATGGTTTAAAATGAAAGTAATGGTTAAAAACTAGTTTTAAAAATAATAAAAATAGATCAGACCTCAAGTTCATGTGCATGGGGCAATCAACCGATTTCAATTTAATTGGACTTCTTGGCTAAACCCCGTGTGCGTGTGTTACCTCTCTAAAAGTACAATTTTTAATGACAATTTTACAACACCCTTGCTTGTTTTTAGGTACATTTAGTTGCATTAGGTTACTAGAATCATGCATTTCCATACAAAGTTTAGTTTTCTGTCTATGCCAGAGTGAATGGTTGTTTTGTGGTTATTTTGCAGGTTTGACATAGGATTTGGCGCAGGAAAGTAACACAGTTAGGATTGCCAAGAAGAATGCCAAGTATTGTTAGCACAAAAGGACCAGTTGTAACACCCCTAGTTAAAAAAATAAAAATAAAAATAAATGAAATTGAATTTGAAAATTAAAAATGAAGTGAGGAAAAGAATGGGAATTTGCAGCCAAGGGGAATTGAACCAACAACCTTAAGCTTCATGAACCAAGTGCCCAAACAATTGAGCTATACAAGCTCTTTGTTATAATCTACACCCACTTATTATTAAGTGGTCCTTGAAGGTCTAAAATAATAAAATAAACAAAATTCCTCAACCACCCTCTTTATGGAACATTAATTGGGTCTATTGATGCGTGTGATAAGTGCTACGCAATTGTGCAAGTACACACATCGCAAGTAATAAAGTGATAAGTATATCGAGTATTGTCTCCACAGGGATTGGGCTTTGGGCCAATTGGTTAAGTTACTGCACTGTAGAAAATAAAAACACACATAAGTGATAGGAAGAGTTTTATATAACTAATAAGCTAAAGAACAATAACAATAAAAGATAGATAGGTCGAATAAGAGAGAAGAGTAGGTTGAGTTAAGTTGCATCGTAGTGTGGAAACCAGTTGACTTGTCTCCGTCTTTGAATGCAAGCAACACAGTACTGCCTTAGCAGTGACCTAAGTCCCATCCGCGACAATCTCTTGATCTTGGGTAGATGATGTAAAGGTTTGGCAAAGCGTCCTTAGATGGCTCCACCTTATCTCTAAGCTTGGAACACTGTTGATGAATGGACTTTGACCATACCTCTCGGCGTAAACCAAAGATAAACACCAATCAATCACACACTTCTTTTAGCCGCTGAAACTCTTAACCTATCCTTAGGCCGAGTTAGTTAACACCACGTGGGATGAAAATCGTTCTTATTCATTTCGTGAATTCAACTCTCTCGATATTGAACAAATGGATAGTCTCAAAAACTCTCTCTCGATAAGTATGCAAGAATGATTGAAGCCAAGAATAAGCAAACCTTAACTTTATTGCATTAAAAACTTAAACAAAATACAATTGTTTTCCCACAACTACTAAACAAAATAACCTAGCCTAAGAAAAGAACTAGAACATGCTAAACCTCTCAAACTCTTTATATTCGACACTTTCAATTTGATGGCTTGGCCTTCTTTAAATATGAAGAGGCTTGGGGAAAAGTCTTTCTTGTATAGGAAGTTAAGTTGAGTTGGACTTGTCTTCATTAAAGAGGTGAATCTCTTTAATGTAATGCCTTTATCCACTTTTGCCGAATTACATCTTTAACCTTCCTTCCATGCTTTTGTCGTCTTCCCAAACTCTGATCACCATGCAAAGTATGTAGAAAAATTCAGCATTTTATGCTCTTCAAATCGACTACCAGTTTGCATTTTTTTCCCGCCGGCAAGTTTTGTTGTACAATGCCTTGGCATTAGATACTGCATAGGCACTGAGCTGCTGCAATATAGAATTTTGCTGCCTCGACATGGGTCTGAAACTGGATCTGCTCCACAAAGCTTTGTCTTCATAAATCATCTTCCTTCAGTAGAAGTTGTCATCTTTAGCTCGACTCGATCTGGACCTGTCGAGAGCTCGTTTCGCACCATCCTCCCTTTTCTTCATTGCCCACGCGAATCACATGTCATGGAAGTGACTCAACATGCCTTGGAAATGAACTACTGCGGCATCGCCTGCCAGCACGACATCACATGCCCGCACAACATCACTTTCCCGCCTGACATTACTTGCCTGCATCACCTGCTAGGGTATCCCTTGCCCTGGCAGTGAGTAAATCTGCACAAGCACTAAAATGCATCAAAACAGTACCCTTTTCATTAAATAAATCAAATGTAAGGATCAATGATAGAAACAATGTAATTAATGCATACAGGGTCATAATGCAACTCAATTGGGTGTAGTTTGAACAATAATTGCCATGTAAAAAGGGTGAAAATATAAAACTTTTAGACACTTATCACACCCCCAAACTCGAACTATTGCTTGTCCTCAAGCAATGCAAACCATCAATTGCCAAACTTTAACTTTTATAAACCGTCTCCTTCATCTTACTTTTCCTTCTTATCTCCAAACCATAGAAAAGAATGCTTGGCCTTTAAGTCTTTGGACGCCTAAGGAATTCCCTGGAATCAAACTATAAGATTTGTGAGTGTTTGCGTGCATTGTGAACAAGATAATTATCTAGGTTCTCAGTAAACACTTAAGCATTAAACTACTTAACTTGGGTATTTTCTTTTCTTTTCTCTTTTTTTATAAGCATTCTAACCTACTAGAGCTAGTTTCGGGCACCTCTAATGATTAGCCTAGAGCCGGTTTCGGGCACCTCTAGGGCTTCCTTAAGCTAGAGCCAGTATTAGGCACCTCTAACTTTTTACCTAATTTTTTTTCTAAGCAAGTCTATGTCCTAAGTGTACTAGAACTCCTTAAATCATACAAGTCACAAAAGTGTTTTAAAGTTCTAATCTCATAGTATGATCTTAAGTTGCCTTCCTTAAGCATCATAAAATTAAAGGCTCTAAACAGTTCAAAACTATGGTAAGAAGAGAGATATCTATTGCCAATATAGAAAATTTAATTACATTAAATTAAGGAAATTGATAAAGGGCATTGCCGAGGCATAAGCTTTATTCAGCTAAGGCAATGCATGCAGTAAAACAATTGACAACTATTAAACAAAACTGCATTTTTATATTATTAATGTCACGACATAGCTATGCCTTGGCAGTGAAAACCTACACCCCAAACTCAATATAAGCATTGCTCTCAATGCGTTAATCACAATATATAAAATAGGAAATATATGCACAAAAATTAAGGGCAGAAAATAAAGGCAAAAGAGGGGGAGTGGGCTCTTCTTCGTTGCCGTGGTAGAGGGGGTTGGTATGTAACATATGCATCTTATATGCTGCTGTACATTGTTTCCTGTGCATTAATAGTAGGCATTTTCAAGGTAGCAGGTCTTGCCAAGGCATGAGATTTAGGGGTTGCCGAGGCATGCGCTTCATGGGTTGCCGAGGCATTGGGTATTGTTGAGGTATACACCATCTCGTCTGTTTTGGCAGCGGTTTAGGGACATATGTTTGCTCCTTTGGGTGAGCTCATGCTTGCCATGGTTTTGAGGTTCTCGACCATGGTGGTTTTGTTTATTGATGTGGAAAACAAAGGAAACCTGAAAACTAATTATACTAAAGACAAATAAATTATCTCCTAAAATAACCGAAAAATAAAATAAAGGTTCAAAATATAAAATTCTTAGAAAAGCATTTTCATGCATCTTCTAAGGTTACCACATATCTGAGGAAGCTTGAGAAGGGTCGTTTCTGATACTTCTTATAGTCCCTCCGCACCCCCCATCGAGTGACAATATTGCCCAAAAAGAGTTGGGCCAATGTGCTCGCAGCTACACCTTTTTGTGTTACCATGGTGGGTGTATCTTTCTTTCGTGTTCCCTTGTAGTCCATGTATACGCTCCACCTTGAAACTTTTTCTAAAGGCATGAATATATTATTAGGAAAAATTATATCAATATCTAACCATTTACTTACCTCATTCTCGTCGAAATCCATTATGGTTGGATGTAGCCTTCGTTGTCGTGGAAATTGCTTCAGCAACCAATTGTCGTGGCAATCTTCTGCCATAATTCGATGCAAGTCAAGGGGAAACACAATTTTCTAAAAACCTTTATGGATCCAAACCCCATTTTCTTTAGGCCCCTCAAACATCTCTATCAGTAGAGATTTTGATGGCTTCAATTCTGCCAACTTTGTTTCCTTAAAGAATACATGCAATGAAAGAGGTGAGTTTTTAAAGAATTCAAAAGGTTCAACCATTACCTGCTCATATTCCATTGGCAAATTATTCTCATCTTGTTGATGTGGTGGAGGTCGAATATCCTCAATCTTTTCATCTGTTTGAAACTTGATTAATGGAATTGCTGAAGCATTAGGTCTTGCCAAGGCATGTGTAGTTGTTGAGGCATGTAGTGCTGCCGTGGAATGTGATGCTGCCGTGGCATGTGTTGCTGCCGTGGCATGTGGAGCTGTCGTGGCATGTGGAGTTTCCGTGACATGTGATACTGCCGTGGAATGTGTTGCTGCCGTGGCATGTGGTGCTGCCGTGGCATTCGCAATACTTTTCTCAACCTGGCTATATGTTATTGTGGCATTGTTCTATTCAGGCTCCTCAATCATTGCCAAGGCAATTCGTTGCATAGGCTCATCATGTGCTGGGCAGTCTCTCTCATTGGCATCCTCTCTACTTGGAGGTTCTAGTTGTTCCCCACACATCGGGGAGCTCTCTTCACATTGCTCCTCGTCATCTTACCTTGGGACTTCAGTATCCCCAGGAATGGGTTGTTGGTGCATGTTATCCATGGCATATGTGGATCTCTTCAATCGATCTTCCACTTTTCTCACGAGTTTAGCCATCATGGCAATGCACGCATCCATGAAATTTAGTAGCTCTTGATGAGGACTACATTGCCATGACATATATGTTGTCGTGACAATCTGTTGTTGATAAGGACTATATTGTGAAGGCATGTCTGCTGCCGAGGCATTGTATTACCAAGGCATGTCTGCTGGCGAGGCATTGCATTACCAAGGCATGTCTACTGCCGAGGCATCAAATGCCAAGGCATGTCTGCTACCGAGGCATTGCATTGTGTAAAACCAAAGAATTGATTTTGATATAACAAAGGATTTACGGAGTAAATTGAAAATAGAAAATAAATTTTTAAGTCCTCAAAACTTTCCAAAACTTTTAAGAAAAGTGGTCAAGTTAAAACCAAATGATTATACAAATTTTTCTAAGCGTTTTCCAAGTTAAAACAATGATTTTCGTGTCACCGTTCTGAAACAACCCTTAGGTGTTTCAGAACGTTTTGAAACTCTTAACATTGGTTTCATAGCGAGTCTTCCAGTTTTAATACGATAATATCGAAACAGGACCCTATGTTTCATTAATAGTATCAATCACGTTTCAGAAGGGGCTCTTAGTGTATCAAAAAGATCATATCCGTTTCGATATGGTCTCTTAATTACACCCCAACAACTATTTCTATTTTGGCCTGTTTCGAAACATGTACAAGTGTTTCGAAATGGGTAATTGCAGAAGTGCATTTATGGTGGGAAGATTGCATCCCAATGACTATATTTATGATTGCAACCACCCCAACGACTAGAATTGAATGAGAAGCTATAAAAGGGAGTCTAAAAACAACCATCAGCAACAATTGATCCTAAGAGAAACAATCCTACATCAAATCCAAGATCAAGTGCTTAATTTCCAATATCTTTGTAAAACCCCAATTGTCAATCCTTGTAATTTCCTATTTTTCATATTCAATTGGGTAGTGTTCTTGTATATTGGGCAAAATTATTCTTGAGAGATAAATTGTATTTGCCAAATTCTTCTTTGTAAACTTGTGAGAGGGTTTGGTCAATTTTGGGTAGAAAATTGACCATTTGTGTAAAGGTTTCTGTTGAGTGTGTAAAAGTTCTATTATTTACACCCTTTTTAACCCATATTTCTGATGCATTCAAGCATCATTTCATTGCATTTAGGTTAGTTTACAGCAAAACATCACAAATATATAAAAGGCACATATTCTACTAAAAATGGTTGTTTTTGGCAGGTTGCCGCCGTCGTAGACGGTGAAGGCGGGCGCGGGGCAGAGAAACAGAAGAGCTGAACTGAACAAGCAGACAAAGAGGACGATGCTGCCATGGTGCCGCCGTGACAGCAGAGGACGACATCAAGTTAGTGGAGAAAAAGCAAAGTGGACCTCGATAGATAGAGAAAATTCTGCTCGTCTGTCGTGTGAAAACCTTATATTTTTCCAAGCTCGGATCAAAAGATATGTCAAGCCCAAAACTCAAGGAGAGAAAATCCCAAGAAACAAGGAGGACGGTTGGAAAGTAGATTCCTTGGAGATTAAGTCTTTATTAGAATCATACTTTTAATTAAAGTTGTAATCCTTGTTAACTTAGATAACTTGAGCCCAAAGCTTATATAAGGGCATATATTTTAACCTAGGGATGATATCCGATTACCCCATAACCGACAACCAAAAACCCCTAGCCGTTTACCCGCCGTCGACATGTTCTAAATACCCCCTAGGGCCACGGGTTGATTTGTAAAGTAGTTGCAAGGGTTGTTTTGTTTTAGGAATTTTCAGTTCAATAAAATAAACTTCAAGTTCTCTTATTTTGGTTATTAATATCTTGCAAGAGCATCGGGAGAGCATTGTGAGGTTATCTATTTACTTAGCATCGGGAGAGTTAAGTATACAAAAGAAATAAGAGCAAGTTCTCTAGTTTATAGTTGAACTATCTCGTGCCTAGGGATAGGGCGAGGTTAAGTGGCTAAAGAAGAATTCATACACATCGGTGTTCATCCTTCGATTCACGCCGGGAGGTATCATCAAGACGTGATCATCGACAGATTTGGACCTAGGGATAGGCCAAGGCAGATCTGGGATTCTTACCAAACTTGAACGTACTGAGTTGGTGTGTTTGCTGCCGCGACGACCAATGGACTGCTGCGGCGACAGATGCTGCCGCGACGAGCGCGACGACAGAACTGGATTTCCTAAACTCTGCAATACCTGCACTACTGAGCAATTCAATACCAGCCCATTCTCTCTATCTTGATATTTCTACTCTTTTATTTACGTTTACATTATTATTCTCATGACAACTTTCTCAAATATTTCCTTTACTTTCGTGCAGTGAATTAAGGTGAAGCTATTAGCCCAATCCCTGTGGAGACGATATCCGATACTTCGTATCACTTTACTACTTGCGTCGTGTATACTTGCTCTACCATTGCGATAGACTATTTTACACGTAACAAGTTTTTGGTGCCGTTGCTGGGGATTGACAACATAACTCTACCTTTCTTTTATTGCACTTTTCATTTTCATTTTTTTTATTTTTTTTATTTTTTTTATTTTTCTGTTTTTCGTTGGTGCATTCAACTCTTGCTTTTCACATGGTTTTCTTGTTTATGCGCAGATCGAATCGAGGTAAAGATCCTGAGTATCCATTAGATCCGGAAGTTGAACGTTCCTTCAATCTCAAGAAACAACTTCCTCACCTTTTAGCTAGGAACGAGTATCTTGAAGAACAGCTAGAGAAGATGGCCCACGTTGAAGACGACCCGCCTGTCGGCGATAGTATACCGCCTGTTGGCAACCCTGCCGCCAGCCGACGGTCCTGTCGTGACTACATGTTGAACGATCATGTAGAGTTGGAGACCACGCTACCAGATATTGATGTTGATAACTTCGAGCTTAAACCTGTCATGTTTAGTATGATCAACAATGCCGGGCAGTTTAGTGGTGCTGTTACAGAGGATGCTAGGGAGCATCTTTAAAAATTCCAGGAGATCTATGGTTCGTTTAGACTGCCAGGAGTTAATCCGGAGATACTGAGGCTTCGGTTATTTCCCCATTCATTGAGGGACATAGCTAAAACTTGGTGGAATAAACTTACGTCGAGTTCAATTAGAACTTGGGCAGATTTATCTCGTGAATTTTTATCTCGTTTTAATCCTTCGCATTTATCTGAGCGATTACGTAATGAAATTGCTACTTTTCAACAGGAAGATGACGAGCCGATGCACGAGGCCTGAGACAGATTTACTACTCTTCTACGAAACTGCCCAATACATGGATTCCCCGTCTGGAATCAGGTAACAAAGTTTTATAATGCTGCCAACTTACAAACTCGTATTCGAATTGATTCAGCAGCAAACAGACTATTATTGGATAAAGATCCGGACGAGGCAATGCAAGTATTGAAAAATCTGGCTAAGAATGAAGAGCAGTTTCCGACAGCAAGAAGAGGGGGTAAACGGGTACTTACTGTCAAGGATTATGAGGCCGACAGCACGATGAAATCACATGTAGCATTCCTTACTAAAGCAATGAAACGATTATTGATTGATGATGAAAAACATGGATTTGCTGTTGAGGAGGTATGTGAAATCTGTAAGGGAAATCATGGTTCGGATGAGTGCCCGATATAGTTAGAAGAGGGAAAATATGTTGGAAACTACAAGCCGAATTACAATTCCAACAACTATAATCCCAATTGGAGGAAGGATCCCAAATTTTCATGAAGTAATCCTAATAACGCCCTGAATCCCCAAGCACACAATCAGAATCAGGGAGTACCTAGATTGCTGACGCGACAGCAACTGCCGCCGCAACAGCAACAACAGCCACCAGCTGCCACGAGTAGTATACTGGAACAGACTCTGGCCACTTTTATGTCTCAGACAGGTACTTATATTGAGAATATGAATCAGTTTGTCAAGAAGACAGAGAATTTTATGGATAAAACAGAGATGCGGATGACAAATCATGAAGCTACTCTGAAATCTTTGGAGACACAAATGAGTCAGGTTTCTCAACATATTAAACCAAGGCAGACTTGAGGATTCCCTAGTAATACTGAAAATGCTAGGCAGCCCACACATGAGCAATGTAAGGCCATACTACTAGGAGTGGGAAGAAATTATCAGCGCCGGAAATGGAAGCTGAAACAGTAAAGGAACCAGCCTTAGATAAACCTGACGAGGAAGCTGCCCCTACAGGTGATAAACAGACTGCTGCCGATGAGCCTGTCACGACAGCAAAAGCGACAGAGGAGAAAAACAATGATTTTCGTCCTCAGATTCGTATGCAGTGGGAAGGACGTATTGCTGATTATCGTCCCCCGCCACCTTTTCCTCAACAGATACATCAAACTAAGCAAGAATCTCAACTTAAAAAGATTTATGATATTTCTAAGCAGGTTCATATTAATATTCCGCTGTTAGATACCGTTAGGGAGATGCCCGGTTATGCTAAATTTCTCAAGGATGTCATGTCAAAGAAATCTAAACATGGGGAATTTGAAACGGTAAAGATGACAGAAGGTTGCATGAGTATTCTTCATCGGCAGCCACCCCAGAAAAAGAAGGATTCGGGGAGCTTCATCATACCCTGTGTAATCGGAAATAAATTTGTGGGTAAGGCACTTTGTGATCTTGGTGCTAGTGTTAATTTGATGCCAAAATCTGTTTTTCAAAAATTAGGTATTGGAAAGGCGCGCCCCACAACAGTAACTCTGCAGCTGGCAGACCGCTCTTATGTTCATCCGGAAGGAAAATCGAAGATATTTTGGTAAGAGTGGATAAATTTATTTTTCCTGCTGACTTTCTTGTTTTAGATTGTGAGGCAGACGAAAATGCACCAATCATCCTTGGGCGACCCTTCTTAGCCATGGGAAGATCACTGATTGATGTGGAGAAAGGAGAACTCACCATGCGAGTGAACGATCAAGAGATTAAGTTGAATGTTCTCCAAGCGATGAAACATGCTGATGTAGACGAGGAATGCAAGGCTATCACTGACGTTACCCTTGATCAACCCTGCATCAGGTCGGGCTGTCACGATATTAAATTTGGTCCTGCCGCGGCAGCCATCTACAGGACTGTCACGACAGCATTGACGACAGCACCGACGATAGCAACTCCTCTGATTTCGATACATCTGATACTGAAGATCATGAGGAGGTAAACTGGTTAGGCAATCGTCCATGTAAGTTATTCGAACCTTTAAATTATACTTCGGATAACCATTTAATTCAAAAGCCATCTACTGTTGAACCACCTGCCTTAGAACTGAAGCCCCTGCCAGGGGAGCTAAAATATGCTTTTCTTGGTTCAAATGATACGTTTCCCGTAATCATCTCTTCTAAGCTCCCGCAGGAACATGAACGATAGCTAATAGGCATGCTACGAAAGCACAAAAAGGCGATTGGATGGACGATAGCTGACATTCAAGGCATTAGTCCGGCGTTATGCATGCACAAAATCCTTTTAGAGAACGATCATAAGCCGACTATAGATGCCCAAAGGCGGCTAAACCATGCTATGAAAGAGGTGGTTAGTAAAGAGATAATCAAATGGTTAGATGCTGGTATTATTTACGCCGTCTCCGACAGCAAATGGGTTAGCCCGGTGCAATGCGTTCCAAAGAAAGGAGGAATAACCGTGGTGACCAATGAAAACAACGAGTTAATCCCAACCAGGACTGTGACCGGTTGAAGGGTTTGTATGGACTATCGGAAGCTTAACAAAGCTACCCGAAAGGACCACTTTCCTTTACCCTTTATTGATCAAATGCTTGATAGATTAGCGGGTAAACCTTACTATTGTTTTCTTGATGGTTATTCAGGTTATAATCAAATTGCTATCGCACCGGAGGATCAAGAAAAGACGACTTTCACATGCCCCTACGGAACATATGCTTTTAGGAGGATGTTGTTTGGATTATGCAATGCACCCGCCACCTTCCAAAGGTGCATGATGGCCATATTCTCCGATATGGTGGAGGACTTCCTTGAGATTTTTATGGATGATTTTTCAGTCTTTGGAGACGATTTTGAGAGCTGCCTCGGCAATCTACAAAAGGTACTTGAAAGATGTGAAAAAGCAAACCTAGTTTTAAATTGGGAAAAATGCCACTTTATGGTGGATGAAGGGATAGTCCTTGGCCATAAGATTAGCTGCCGTGGCATAGAAGTCGATATGGCTAAGATAGAAGTGATCGAGAAGCTGCCGCCGCCGACCACAGTCAAGGGTATTAGAAGTTTCTTAGGGCATGCTGGTTTTTATCGGAGATTCATTGCAAATTTCTCAAAAATCACCAAGCCCCTATGCCATCTTTTGGAGCAGAACCGACCCTTTGACTTTAATGATGAATGTACTGAAGCATTCAAGGTTCTGAAGGAAAAACTGATAACAACCCCAATAGTACAGCCACCAGACTGGACACAGCCATTTGAGATTATGTGTGATGCTAGTGACTATGCTGTCGGGGCAACACTTGGGCAGCGCAGATATACGCTATTTCATGTCATATATTATGCCAGCAAGACGCTGAATGACGCCCAAGTGAACTACACTACCACCGAAAAGGAGCTATTAGCTGTGGTATTCTCCATTGACAAGTTTCGTTCTTACATACTTGGGACGAAGGTAATAGTGCACACAGACCATTCTGCCCTGAAGTATCTGTTCCCGAAAAAGGATGCAAAACCTAGATTGATACGGTGGATCCTGCTATTGCAAGAATTCAACCTTGAAATCAAGGACAAAAAAGGGACAGAAAATCAGGTGGCGGATCACTTGTCAAGGTTGGAGAAGGGACAGAGTCTACCAACAGATGAGACAAACATACTGGAGACCTTCCCAGATGAGTAGCTCTTTGCTGCCACAATCGCTGCCGCAACAGCCATGGCGGCAGGTAAGTCTTCTGAACTCCCCTGGTATGCTGATTACGTTAATTTTATAGTTAGCGGAATACTTCCTTCTGATCTTAATTATCAAGCCAGGAAGAGGTTCCAAAATGATGTTAAGCATTATTATTGGGACGAACCTCTTCTTTTCAAAATCTGTGCAGATCAGGTTATAAGGAGGTGTGTACCACAAGAAGAGCAAGAAGACATTCTTCATTATTGCTATGCTTCACAATATGGAGGTCATTTAGGAGGCAACAAAACTGCTGCCAAGGTGCTGCAGTCAGGGTTTTACTGGCCGTCATTGTACAAGGATGCACAAATCTTCTATAAGAGCTGTGACAGGTGCCAAAGGACAGGTAACATCTCACGGAGTAACGAGATGCCGCTGCAGAACATTCTAGAAGTCGAGATCTTCGACGTTTGGGGGATTGATTTTATGGGACCTTTTCAATCTTCATGTGGGAATTTATACATCCTCTTGGCAGTAGATTATGTCTCTAAGTGGGTAGAAGCTATCGCCACTCAAAAAAATGATGCCAAGACAGTCCAAAGGTTTTTACACAAAAACATCTTTTCGAGGTTTGGCATCCCTAAGGTGATTATCAGTGATGAAGGGAGACATTTTGACAATAGGGTTATTGCTGCCGCCTTGAAGAAATATGGTGTCAAGCATCGGATCGCAACAGCATACCATCCATAGACCAATAGACAAGCTGAAATATCTAACAAGGAAGTTAAGAACATTCTTGAGAAGATGGTTAAACCAACTAGGAAAGATTGGTCTTTACTTCTTAATGATGCATTATGGGCATATAGGACAGCTTTTAAGACTCCATTGGGCATGTCTCCATACTGATTGATTTATGGAAAAACCTGTCATCTGCCTGTCGAGATAGAGCACAGAGCATATTGGGCAATCAAGGCAGTGAATTTGGACTTGGACAAGGCAAGCCAGAAAAGGCTGTTAGATCTGAACGAGATTGAAGAAATACAGACAATGGCCTACGACAATGCAAGAATCTACAAGGAGAAAACTAAGAAGTGGCATGACAGGAAGTTGCTGCCACGACAGTTCTGCCCAGGGCAGCTTGTATTGTTGTTCAATTCTAGACTGAAACTCTTTCCAGGGAAGCTAAAATCTAGATGGTCTGGCCCGTTCCAAGTTGTACAAGTTTTTCCCCATGGTGTCATCACAATCCGATCATTAAAAGACGGGCACCAATTCAAATTCAATGGACAGCGCCTCAAGCATTATCAGGGGACTGAAGCCCCAGGAATACATTAAGTGGTTACATTAGGAGACGCCCCACATGGCATCCCTAACTTAATCTAAATTTTATTTTTATTTATTTTTATTATTTATTATTTATTAGGCATTAAGGTTTATTTTATTCGAATAATGTTTTTATGTTTTATGTTTTTAGGAAATAAAGGAGTCAAGAAGAATAGGAGAAGTGCCCCAAGCCCACCATCCATCCATCAGCCCAACAAAACCCTATATTGAAGCTTGCCGTTCCAGCTGCCGCCGCAGACACGGAAAAGACAGGCTATCACCAGACTGTCACGGCAGACGCAGAAGCGTGTGACAGATGCGTAACAGACGCATAAATGCGTGTTAGACGCGTCAGACACGCTAAAACCCCGTTATTCACGCTTGCCGTTACAGCTTCAACGGGCAGCAACTCTTCCTCTATAAAACCCCATTTCATTTTCATTTCATTCACTTCTGTTTTTCTTACTTGCTCTCCCCTTTAGTTTTTCTTTGTTTTCTTTACTTTCAAACAACCCTTGCAACTAACATGTCTTCCAGAAGAACCCGCCGCAGTGCTGCTTCAACCTCTTCACCGGCAGCACCCACCCCGTAGTCCTTCGCAACAAAGGATCTATGGGAAGAAAGAGGCTTTATTTACACTCGAAAGGCCGTCAATATGGGCCTCAAGCCGTTCATCGCAAGGACGATTAAGGCTCTCTTGTGGGAACAATTTGCAGAGCAACCAACAGAAATGAATGAAACGCTGGTGAGGGAATTCTATGCTGCCACCGGCAGCAAGACGAAAACAGCAGTAACCGTCCGAGGGACAGAGGTGCAGTTCACAACTGAGCGCATCAATTCTTTCTATGGCCTCTACTTCGGCCCCAACGACGATGCTCACCAGCAGTTCCTTGACACTCTAGGCGACGCTGCCTTCGACGTTGTCATGGCAGAAGTGACAGAAGAAGGAACTGAATGGAACACGAGCCGCAAAAATCCCCACACCGTGAAGAGGAGGCAGCTGCTGCCAAAAGCCAAACTGTGGAACGCCTTCATTAAAAAGAGGATTCTGCCGTCCTCACACTACACCATAGTGGACCAACAGAGGTTATCCCTAATCCACTCAATTATGAACAAACGACCCATTAATGTGGGGCGCTATATACGGGAGAGTATTTTGGACTGCGCCCATAGATCGACGACCCTCCTCTACCTTCCCTTCCTTATTACATCTCTCTGTCGAGGCTCTGCCGTGCCGGAAGCGGGAAGGGGCTAGACAGACGAAGCTATCATCAGCCTCATGGAGCTGACAGTACCAACCCCATCTCCTCCGTCAACCCTACTGCCGCCCCTGCTGAATCATCAGAGCGGCCCGCCCCTGAACCTGCCGTAGCAGCTGCTCCGACAGACCCATCCACTCAAATTCTCGCTGCTATTCAGAGGATGGACGACAGACAACTAGGTCTAATGACATTCATCAAGGATTTTGCCGCATCCACGATAAATTTCATTCACCATACTTTAAATTTTCCTGATATTGTCTTTCCCACCTTCCCTGCCCACTATTTCATCGTCCCCACCCCTGCCCACACACCTACCCCTGCTGCCACACCACCTACACAATCTGCTGCCTCCACTCCATCACCTGCCCCGACGGCAGCCGGCAGCCCTCAGGCCAACACATCCGCCCGAGGAACAAAGCGACCGCCCTCGGATGACATTGCTGCCTTTGTAGTTGGTTTTTCTTCTTCCTCCGTCTGGGCAGAAAGCGAAGCAGAACACTCTATTAGGAGGAACTTGGAGAAAGAATTCACACCTGTCAAGAGGCAGAAAAGAATAGCCAACAGAAAGCTTATGCCAAAGGCCAGCACCACCACCAGCAGCAACAGTTGGGACAACGGCAGCAGCTCTGACATCCAGGTCGTAGAGCAGCCAGCCCAGCCTGCCCCACAGCCCAGAATCTGCCGCCAAATCCGCCTCAGCAGTAGCAGTGAAGACAATGCTTAAAATTTAAGTTTCTTATTTTCTTATTGCTGCCTGCCTTATCTATATTTTGTGATGTACTGCCTTCATTTTTATTTTGTCATTTGCATTGAGGGCAATGCAACCCTTGAGTTTGGGGGTGGCAACCCTCCATTTTAATGGAGTCTAAGTACATCTTAATTAATTGTTCTGTCTTATTTATTTTTCTCTTAAAAAAATCAGAAAAGATTGAAAATTTGGCTTAAAACTGTGAATTGAACTTGCCTGTCGTGACAGCTCTGTCGTGGCAGCGACTTTAGGATAGTTTAAGGAGAAGTTTAGAGCCTTTCTATAGTTCTGAAAACTTAAACACCATTGTGACTGTTATACTGCTTAGATTTCTTTTAGCCAAACTAGAATAGGAAGCTTAGCACTTGAATATCCCCTAGAGGTGCCTAACACTGGCTCTAGGAAAGAAGTTTAGCAAAAGAGACTCAAAAACCCTAGAGGTGCCTGAAACTGGCTCTAGGAAGCTAACTAGAGGTGCCTAAAACTGGCTCTAGTAAAATTTTAGAGAAATCGAGTCAAAAGAAAGAAATCAAAGAAGCATGAAAATGTGCCTTCAAAAAGATAAACTTTTGCATAAAAATTCGAGTTAAGAGTTCAATATTCAAGTGAAACTAAGAGAGTCTTAGCATATAACTGTTCACAAGCATGCACACACTGCACGAGAACTATAGTGAGATTCCGGACAGATCCAAAATTATCCGACAGGTTGCTGCCGCCACAGGGAACGAACGACGGGTAAGGGAAAGTTCACTGTTCGAAAGCCAAATAAAAATATTTCATTTTTCTATTGAGTCTTAGTTGCTTGAGGACAAGCAAAAACTTGAGTTTGGGGGTGTGTTGGTGTGTAAAAGTTCTATTATTTACACCCTTTTTTAACCCATACTTCTGCTACATTCAAGCATCATTTCATTGCATTTAGGTTAGTTTAAAGCAAAACATCACAAATATATAAAAGGCACAGATTCTACTAAAAATGGTTGTTTTTGGCAGGTTGTCGCCGTCATAGACGGTGAAGGCGGGCGCGGGGCAGAGAAGCAGAAGAGCTGAACTGAACAAGCAGACAAAGAGGATGATGCTACCATGGTGCTGCCGTGACAGCAGAGGACGACAGCAAGTTAGTGGGGAAAAAGCAAAGTGTACCTCGATAGATAGAGAAAATTCTGCTCGTTTGTCGTGTGAAAACCTTATATTTTTTCAAGCCCCGGATCAAAAGATATGTCAAGCCCAAAGCTCAAGGAGAGAAAATCCCAAGAAACAAGGAGGACGGCTGGAAAGTAGATTCCTTGGAGATTAAGTATTTATTAGAATCATACTTTTAATTAAAGTTGTAATCCTTGTTAACTTAGATAACTTGAGCCCAAAGCTTATATAAGGGCATATATTTTAACCTAGGGATGATAGCCGATTACCCCATAACCGACAACCAAAAACCCCTAGCCGTTTACCCGCCGTCGACATGTTCTAAATACTCTCCTAGGGCCACGGGTTGATTTGTAAAGTAGTTGCAAGGGTTGTTTTGTTTTAGGAATTTTCAGTTCAATAAAATAAAGTTCAAGTTCTCTTATTTTGGTTATTAATATCTTGCAAGAGCATCGGGAGAGCATTGTGAGGTTATCTATTTACTTAGCATCGAGAGAGTTAAGTATACGAAAGAAATAAGAGCAAGTTCTCTAGTTTATAGTTGAACTATCTCGTGCCTAGGGATAGGGCGAGGTTAAGTGGCTAAAGAAGAATTCATACACATCGGTGTTCATCCTTCGATTCACGCCGGGAGGTATCATCAAGATGTGATCATCGACAGACTTGGACCTAGGGATAGGCCAAGGCAGATCTGGGATTCTTGCCAAACTTGAACGTACTAAGTTGGTGTGTTTGCTGCCGCGACGACCAACGGGCTGCTACCGCGACAGGTGCTGCCACGACGGGCGCGACGACAGAACTGGATTTCCTAAACTCTACAATACCTGCACTACTGAGCAATTCAATACCAGCCCATTCTCTCTATCTTGATATTTCTACTCTTTTATTTACGTTTACTTTATTATTCTCGTGACAACTTTCTCAAATATTTCCTTTACTTTCGTGCACTAAATTAAGGTGAAGCTATTAGCCCAATCCCTATGGAGACGATATCCGATACTTCATATCACTTTACTACTTGCGTCGTGTATACTTGCACTACCATTGCGATAGACTATTTTACGCGTAACAGTTTCCTCCTAAGCCTAGAAAAGGGGAAGATCAACTAGTAAAATTGTTTGGAAAATACTTAGTGGGAGCTAAGATTGTGGATGTAGAGTTCATTTGGAACTTGAACCACTATAAGTGCCTTTGTCTTCAACTTTTATTTTACCACTTCACTACCAACCAATTTAAAAATCCAATTCACCCACTCTTGGCATTTATCGATTCAACGATCCACTCAACAATCGAAGAACTAATGTTTTGATATAATAATTGAAACATAGTTTTGGACAAAATTGAAAAGATTTCAAAAGTGCCTTTAAGTCCAGACAACTTTAAAATAAGTTTGTGAATGTTTTTAAATGGTTTTGGCAAAGTTTAAAATGTTTTAAGTAACCAAACCAGGGTTTTGAAGGACCCATTTCGATACAGGGGGACTTGTTTCGAAACAGTTTGAAACTACCAAAACCCATACCGAAACAGGGCTTGCCCATTTCGATACGAAGGGTATTCGTTTCGAAACACCCTTTTGGTGTTTCGATATGCCCAACGGTCAAAACCTTCCCACCGGCTATTTTCCCAATGGTATTTTAAATTGCAGCTCAACTATCACTCGTTCCGAAACGGGTTGTAACCGTTTCGATATAGACCAAGAGCGTTTCGAAACGGCCCAAGGCGTTTCGATACGGCTTGCTGCAACAGACTTCAACGACTAGTTCTAAAGAAGGTCGTTCCGATACGGGGTTGCTTGTTCTGAAACAAACAACTGCAGAACAACATTAATGGTGGGAAATAGTCTCCAACAGCTCCAAAACAACCCAACGGTCCTCAACGGATACAAACTAAATTGGGAGTATAAAAGGGACCTCCAAGCATCAAGGATAGGTTAATGCTTCAATTGTAACAACACTATGATGAAATATTGTCTTTAGAGCTTTATTGTATATTTCTTGTATAGACAACACTTGTGAGCTTAATTGTCAAATTTGCTAAAGTGTTTAGGTTTGGGTGAGTGTTTAATAGTGCAAACAAATACCTATTAGAGGGATTTCAAGTTTGCTTAGAATTTCTCTTGTAAGAGAGTGCTTGATCAAGCTTTGGGTAGAAAGCTTGACCGTTGTAATGGTTTCCTCCTAATTCGAGAAAAAGGGACGAAATTCTAAGTGAATTTGTTTGAAATCCTTGATAGGAAGCTAAGGTAGTGGATGTAGGCTTTGGGTTAGAAAGCCGAACCACTTTAAATCCTTGTGTTCAATTCTTATCTTTTAACTTCCACAAAAACACCCAAAAATCAACCTTCTCCACCACTTGGCAAGCACATTGATTGTGACCATCGAGCTCAACACATTGCCAAGACATGTCTATTGCTGCAACAAAATTGTTATGGTAAAAAACATTTTGAGCTTTTTGATCATACCATGAAGGATTTTGTTGTTGGTTCCATCTATGGTCCTCCATGTAGTCATATGTATAAAAAAGTTGAGGGTAATTTTCAAACAAATGATTTTCTCCACTCATAGCACAAGATTTTTCACAATATATGCTTTTTCTGGTTGATTCATCTCTTCCAACATCAACTCTCGAACAATTTTGCTTTTATTTCCCCTCATGTTGATGTCCCTTAACTTGTAGCACCCTTGATTTTTTTTGATAAAACAAATAAAAAGAAAAGTTAGTAAAACTAATAAAAATGAAATAACAAAAGCAACTGACACCAATTGCCAATCCCTGACAACGGCGCCAAAAACTTGATGCAAGTGATAAGTGCTACGCAATTGTACAAGTATACACGTCACAAGTAATAAAGTAATAAGTATATCGAGTATCGTCTCCGTAGGGATTAGGCTTCGGGGCACTTGCTTAAGTTACTACATTGTAGAAAATAAAAACACAAATAAGTGATAGGAAGAGTTTTATCTAACTAATAAGCTAAAGAAAAATAAAAAATAAAAGATAGATAGGTCGAATAAGAGAGAAGAGTAGGGTGGGTTAAGTTGTGTCGTAGTGTGGAAACTAGTTGACTTGTCTCCGTCTTTTAATGCAAGGAACACATAACTACCTTGGTAGTGACCTAAGTCCCTACCATGCCCGTAATGGTTTAGTCCCTGGCGCGACAATCCCTTACTCGTGGGCAAATGCTGTTAAGGTTCGGCAAAGTGTCCTTAGATGACTTCTCTTTATCTCTAAGCTTGGAACATTGTTGATGAATGGACTTTGACCATACCTCTCGGCGTAAACCAAAGATAAATACCAACCAATCACACGCTTCTTTGAGCCATTAAAACTCTTAACCTATCCCTAGACCGAGTTAGTTAACACCACGTGGTATGGAAATCGTGCTTATTCATTTCGTGAATTCAACTCTCTCGATATTGAACAAATGGATAATCTCACAAACTCTTTCTCGATAAGTATGCAAGAATGATTGAAGCCAAGAATAAGCAAACCTCAACTTTATTGCATTAAGAACTTAAACAAAATACAATTGTTTTTCCCACAACTACAAAAAAATAACCCTAGCCTAAGAAAAGAACTAGAACATGCTAAACATCTCAAACTCTCTATACTCGACAATTTCAATTTGGTGGCTGGGCCTTCTTTAAATAAGAGGAGGCTTGGGGAAAAGTCTTTCTTGGATAGGAAGTTAAGTTGGAGTTGGACTTGTCTTCCTTAAAGTGCTGAATCTCTTTAATATATTGCCTTATCCACTTTTGCCGAATTCCATCTTTAACCTTCCTTCCATGCTTTTGTCATCTTCCTAAACTCTGATTGCCATGCAAAGTATGTAGAAAAATTTAGTGTTTTATGCTCTTCAAATCGACTACCACTTTGAATATTTTATCCGCCGGCAAGTTTGTTTGTACAATGCCTTGGCATTAGATGCTGCCGAGGCACTAAGCTGCCACGGCATAGAATTCTGCTACCTTGGCATGGGTCTGAAACTGGATATGCTCCGCAAGGCTTTATCTTCATAAATCAACTTCCTTCAGTAGAAGTTGTCGTCTTTGACACGGCTCGATCTGGACATGTCGAGAGCATGTTACTCACCATCCTCCCTTTTCTTCATTGCCCATGCGACATTACATGCCCTAGCAGTTGCTCGACATGGCTTGGCAATGAACTGCCGTGACATCACCTACTGGCACGGCATCACATGCCCGCACGACATCTCTTGCCCGTATTACATCACTTGCCTGCATCACCTGCCAGGGCAGTGATGCCCTGGCAGTTAGTAAATCTGCACAAGTACCAAAATGCATCAAAACAATACTTTGTTCATTAAATAAATCAAATGTAAGAATCAAGGATAGAAACAATGTAATTAATGCATAGAGGGCCATAATGCAGCTTAATTGAATGTAGTTTGAACAATAATTGCCATGTAAAAAGGCGAAAATATAGAACTTTTAGACACTTATCATCTATCTACCCCATAAAAGGATACCCGACCTTCTCTCTCTCAACTCTTCATCTTCTTCCCATAAACCTTGTCTGGCCACCGTTCCATTTTACACCACCATCAAGCCGTCCATGCCAACGTTGACACGAATCGAATCGTCGTTTAACCCTGACCTTAATCTTGTCGTCCAGTCACGCAGGCCAACCATCGTTCATCGGAGAAACGCGTTTGAAAGCTTCGATGAAAACCTTTCCTCTATTATTCGAGCTTTTCGTCACCGTCTAGCGTTGTGGATCAAATCCGAGGAGACCACCGTCCTGAAGAGTTATATCCGAGTAAAGCCCTTCATGTTAAACAACTGTTCGTTGCCGTTTAGCGCCCCGTCAGAGTTACGTTGGATTGGTCGTATTTCTTTCGGTTTTGGTAAGTTCGGTAAGCTATCCGACTCGATTCTAGGTTGATTAAGGATATAGATTAAATTTTGAGGTGGTTTTTGCATTTTGGGATGATTTTTGGCCATATAGGGTCGCGCATGGGCGTCACACATTGTCACCGGAAATCTTCTGGTCGCTTGGTTGGTGTCCCATAAACCGAACCGGCTGGACCAGTTTTGGACATGGTCTGGCCATTGAACAGAGCCACCCGAACTCGTCTAGTCATAACTGAGCTAGGCCTACTGATGAATCAAGCCCAAACCCGACTTGAGTTGACTCAAACCTAACCCGAGTTTGACTCGTTGACCGAGTCAACCAGTGAGTCAACCCGCCCGAGTCAACTCGGTTAACCAATGACGTCAACATTGACTTGACTGCTGATGTCAGCGTTAACTTCAACCGATGACATCAGCATAACGTCAGCGTTAACTTTGACCGTTGACGTCACTGTTGACTTTGACCAAAAAGTCAACTTTTTCTGAAAAGCCCTACTTTATGTTTTTTGAAGTCCTAAGTCCGATTTTAAAGCCCGTTTCGTGAACTTCTAACCGGAAGCCTCCAAATTGGACATTGAATCTGAACATGCATATATATTAAGTTAAATTATTTGAGAAAGGTTATAGAACAAAGGACTGACATTGATCTTTTGATTAAAGGTACTCGCGAATCTCTCAATCGTGCGTACACCCAGCCTAGCTCGTCCCGATCAGTGCCGCCTCGAGAGCCCATTGTTACCTGTATGATTCAGTAACTTAGTGTATTATATTGATAAAAATGTAAATCTGTTAGTAACCTTAATTTTTTTCGATCTAGGTTCCAGTACCGTAGTTAAGCGTTGTCCTGGTGCCCAATAAATTATCGAACCTGCCCGACTTTTGAAGTGTGTTCCTTATGTGCTATCTGACTGATTGCACTTTTTTTTTACCTATTTTATATGTTTATTTAAACTGACCATGTGCACATGATTGATACACTTGATTTCGCATAGACATGACATGTTTTTTTGGAGTAAGTATGATTATGCTATAGGTTTGATACATGCCCTAGTACCCAATATGACAAGCATGTTCTATGGTTACCGTTTATCACCATAGAAATGTGTTTATCAAGCATTGATATAACTATTTACTACTGCATACTATGATGTTTCCTGGAATGATTAGTAAGGGTACTTGGGTTATGATATGAAGTACCGTAAGGTTTAGCCTTGATCCGGCTGGTAATTTTGCCCGTTTAAGGTTCCTATGCTACGGCTAGGGTAATTTCGCCCGTATATGGTTCCTAGTTTCAGCTAGGGTAATTCCCCCCGGACCTAAGGTACTTTCTTAGGATGGTACTCACACGCCCAACACGCTCGGGTTAATGCCAGTATATGATACCATTCTAGGGAACTGTATCGTGGAGTTTGGTTGGAGGGTAGATAGGTTGCAAGAAAACCTTGTATGCTTGTATAACATGTTTTCCCGAATTGTTTTGTTATGTAAATGTTTTTACTTGCACTGTTGGAACACAATGATCTCCCTAGCTCATATCCCCTTTATCTTCCTTTCAGATATTTTGCATAGGCTACCCTGTACTTGACACTCGAAGGATCGACACAATCTGTAGTCTTCATAGATTGTAATGTTTCTATTCACTGCTTTTGCTCTTCAGGGTGAAACATGCCTATATTTTGTAATGTATGAAGCCTTATGTTACGAGTATTTTGTTGCTATACTTGATATATCCTATTTCGTAGCTACTACTAGATATGTTTTTATATGTTTACTTACTATGATCGCTTTATAGTGAGTAATGATATTATACTTTCAAACTAGATGCTTAAGTTTTCAAAAATGTTTTCTACTTTGAGTTTTAAATTTGAGATGTGCCCTGTTAGACATGGTTATTTCGCATAGGTTAGTCTAGGGGGTTACATTTGGCTAGTATCAGAGCTTTTGGTTTTAAAACCTTGGGTCGTGAATGTGTCCATTTAAATTACTATTTTAAAACATTTTGCAAAAGAATTTTGAAATGGGGCCATGTCACCAAATCTTATATATTTAATTGTGTTTGATTCTCTAGTGTCATAAACTGATCCTAGGTTCTATTCTTTGTAGAGATCCTCCGTTATGAGCACCAGCAGGGGACATCGACCCGCCCGTAGGTGAGGTCGACCTGTTAGATTTGCAGTCCTGATAGAAGATCCGGTGGTTGCTCCACCTACTTATGTTAATGCTCATGCTTCCGTAGATCCTCGAGTTTCCGTCGAGCCTTTTGCCCCTCATGCTCCTTCAGTTTCGACCACCCCGACTGCTCTGACACCTACCCCGAGTGCTCTTGGTATCGACATGACTACTCTGGTTAGAGGAGCGATAGTTTCTAGGCTCGAGCCTATGACTGCAGTTACTGATGAGAGTTCGAGTAGAAAGTTCCTCTAGTTGATTCAGGGTGTAGTTAGAGCATCAGGTGTCACTCCTTAAGTCCTCATCTCCCAGACCTTGCTTGTTAACGAGATTAAGACTTTCTTGGGATCTCTTAGTGGAGCGCCGATTGAGGCCGAGGAGTGACTGTACGACACCGAGCAACGTATGACTGAGATGAATTTTGAACCATCCAAGAAATACTTGGGGTGTTGTATCTATATTGAACCGCACGTGGTGGGAGTCCATTATGAGTAGCGTTCCCTTTGATATGTTGACATGGGATTTCTTTAAAGAGCATTTTAAGAACCGTTATCTAGGCGATCGTTTCTTGAGGGAGAGGTGCCAAGCATTCAAGGACTTGGTGCAAGTTTCCATGACAGTGACCGAATATGAGATACAATTTCTGGATTTGGAGAGATATGGTCCTAGTTTGGTTTTCACAGAGAAGGATAGATGCGAAAAGTTCTTAAAAGGCCTTCGTATTGGTGTACGTGATCGAGTAGCTATCCATCACATTGTGGTGTTTGAGGACTTGGTTTATCGGGCCAAGACTGCAAAATAGATGGAGATATAGGTTGCTAGTCAGAGAGGTAGAGACATAGATAGGGATCGAGGGTGAGACCGAGATCGAGATCAATCTTAGAGATCCTCTAGCTAGGGAGAGTCTCACGCTCGCCTTGATAAGAGGGCACTTTGTAAATTGCTCATAAGTCCTATATTTTATATGCATTCCATCTCATATTATTGCAGTTCTTAGGTACATTTTAGGCATATTTAGGTGCAAGCATGCATTATTTACAATAATCTTTACTTTACCCTATTTATATTGAATATCTTTAATTTGGTGAGAAAAGGTATTGTTTTAGTTTATTTTTAGTTTTAGGTACTAGAAGCTGGCAGAAGGACAGAGGAGCTGAGGAGTTGATGCTGAGGCAGCAAGCCAAGGAGATGTACTGAAGATGCTCAACACAGAGAGAACTGATGCCGAGTAGCTGCCCCCAGGGCAGCAACCTAAGGAATTGGTGAATTAGAGTGCGATTGGAAGAGCCTAATTTCTTGAGTCCAATGAGCTCATCCATGCAATTTATCGATGCCGGAAACAACGGACTGAGCCGCCTAATGGGAAATTGTCTAAGGCGGTATAAGGTTACTTGTGCCACAAGGAGTCCAACTTCATGTCAAAGAAGTTAGAATTTAAAGGATGCATTCAATGCTAAAGCTACTTTATGGTGAGAAAGACTTCTACTCCAAGGAGGACTTAACCTAGTCCAATGCCCTATATATACCCGACCATACCTTGTATTTTAGACACCTCATAGTCGGCATAGCCTAGGTTTCTCTTGTTTTTTCTTGCCGCCACTATGTTCTAAAATTCCCGAGGGTTTGGGTTATATTGTATAGTAGTTGTAAGAACGGTTGTTTAGGTTTTAAGTTTGTTTTTGAAATAATTTCAAGGTTTGCTTATTTCATGTTCTTCACTGTTTTCAATTGAGTTCGAAAGATCGATTGGAAGCAATCTATTTGTTTGGTATCGAGAGAGTCAAACTCACGAAAGAAGTAAGCACAATCTCATCAATACCATGTGTTGATCAATCAAGCCAAGGCATAGGTTAGGGTTTAAGGCGGCTAAAAAGGAACAAACCAAAGGTTGATGTTCATTGTAGGATTCACACCGATGGGTATCATCTGCAGTGGGAAACAACAACATTCCGACTTATACATAAGTGGGATCATTATCAAAGCGTTCTGTCGAGCCTTGAAGGACTACCGAGTTTTTCGCCGAGCCATCTGTCTATTCCACTACCGAAGCAGCGAAAGCGTCGAAGCAGCCAATCTGCCACCCTTTGCTGGGGCAGCAAAGTCTGGCAGCGCAAAGCAACATAACATGTTCAACGCAGTTTCACACTACTAAGCAGCATAACCTGACCCATTCTATCACCTTGATCTCTTCTATTAATTACTTGTGTTTATTTACTTTTCTTTACAAACTAAATTTACTTGTGCATTTATTTTCTGTGCAGGAATTGCGATTCAAATAAGCTGTCTAATCCTCGTGGGAGACGATATCTTTTATACTATAACTTGACAAGAGTGTGCACTTGCGCTCCTATTTTGAGAACACCTCAACACTCTACAAGTTTTTGGCGCCATTACCGGGGTTGGAAACAATTAATTCATTTTTATTTTTCTGCATCTTTAGTTTATTTTCATTTAATTTTAGTTTTTATTTTTCCTTTATATTTGAAAAAAATTATAGTTTTCTTGTCTAGTGCATGACCAGATCAAATTGTAAAGTGTTAACAAGTTCTATATTTCATGCACATTTAATCTCAAATTATTGCTGTTTTTTAGTACATTTTAGGCATAATTAGGAACATGCATTGCATTTTACAGTATTTCTTTACTTTGACATGTTTTTCTAGATTATCCTTTATTTGGTGAAGAAAATGTACTATTTTAGTATACTTTTGGTTTCAGGTACTAGAGGCTGACAGAGGAGAAGAGGAGCTGGGGACGTGATGCTGAGGCAGCAGACCTAGGAGCTATACTGATGCAGTTCCAGACAAAGACATCAGGTGCCTCCGCCCAAGACAGTAGACTATGGTGATGGAGAACCGGAGTGCGATCTGTAGAGTAGAAAATCCTGATTCTATCGATGATGTCCACTCAATTTTCGGACGTCTGTAGCAGCAAGGAGAGTCGCCGAAGGAGAACATCAAGATCCCCCAAGGCAACATCCCCCACTTTAGCCCAAGCAGCCACAGTATGTTCGAACCACCAGGGATTATCTGGAACATGACTTCAGAGGGTTCGATCCGACAGTGACAGAACCTGAGATTGAGGCGGATCACTTCGTGCTGAAGCCCGTTATGTTTAACATGATCAACACGTTAGGGCAATTTGGAGGGTCTGCCACAGAAGATGCTCGATAGCACTTAAAAGGATTCCTGGACATCTGCAGAGCATTCAAAATACATGGAGTCCATCAAGACGTATTGAGGCCGAGATTATTTCCCTATTCACTGAGGGATAGGGCAAAATAGTGGCTAAACAACCAGCCAGCAGGGTCGTTTAACACATGGAAAGAGCTGTGTAAGGATTTTCTAGACCGTTTCAACCCATCCAATGTCACAGACAGACTGAGAAACAAAATAACAGCCTTCCGACAAGGGGATGACGAGCCGATGTATGAAGCATGGGAGCGGTACCTACAAATGCTGAACAACTACCCGCTACATGGTTTTTCGGCTTGGACACAAGTGTCAATGTTCTATAATGGGGGTGAACTACCCAACACGAATGATGATTAATGCCTTAGCCAATGGAATCATCCTCGACAGACCACCAGAGAAGGAACTGTGGATTCTGAACCAAGCCGCCAAGAACGACTACAAGTACCCAACATCCCGCCGAGGTGGCGTTAGGCGACTAGCCACTGTGAACGAGGTAGAAGCCTCAAAATCTATCAATGTCTGATTCGACAAGCTGACAGAGCTGGTCATGATCATAATGAAACCCGCAGGGAAAGTCTATGAGGTAAAGGTTGTGGAGCCGTTTTGTGATGAGTTTGGGGGAAACAACGATTCCTCTTAGTGCACCGCATCTGCCAACTTTATGGGAGGATACGAGAGGAACATAAGACCTGCCCAGAACACCTACAACCCTGGATGGAAGAACCATCCCAGCTTCTCCTAGAGAAACCCAAAAACTACTACAAACCCACAACAACATCATGGAGGCTACCAACAAAACCTGTCCAGACAGTAGGCTCAGCAGCCGCAAAACAATAATGCACTAGAAGGAACTCTTCATACTTCTATGTCTAGAACTAGTGATTTTATTGTTCTCACTAATAAATTTATTGATAAAACTGAGTCTTTCATGGACATGACGTAGATGAAGATGAACAACCGGGAGGCTGCTATAAAGAACTTGGAGACCCAATTTGGGCAGTTCATGGAGATCTTTAGCAGCAAAACAATGGGAGCAACATCCAGCAGCATAGAGGCAGTAGCCAATCCCACTTATGAGCAGTGCAAAGCCATATCTACCAAAAGTGAGAAGTAGTTGGATGAACCCAGGGTAGAAAAGCAACCCGAAACACAGCCAACACAAAAAGAACAGCCTGTCGTGGCAACATCAACACCAGCCGCCTCGGCAGCTGAACCTGACAGTGGTCCTGAAGCAGATGATCTTACACAGATAAAGTTCCCATGCAAGGAGCGCATAAAGGACATCCGCCTGCCAGCACCTTTCCCCTAGAGGCTTAAGCAACAAAAGAAAGAGTACCAGTTCAAGAGGTTCCTGGATATTCTAAAGCAGGTGCACATAAACATCCCTCTAATAGAAGCCATTCAGAATATGCCCAACTATACCAAATACCTCAAGGAAATGGTTTCTAAAAGGAAATGATTAGGGAATTCAAAGTGGTTCCTGTAACAGAGGAGTACATGGCAATGCTGAACAACAAACTGCTGCCTAAGAAAACAGACCTGGGCAACTTTGTTATCCCATGTAGGATAGGTAGCAAGCACAAAACAAAAGCCTTGTGCGACTTGGGAGCTAGCATCAACTTAATGCCTAAAGTAGTCTTCGATAAATTATGAATTGGGCCAGCCAAACCTACCTCTATCATGCTGAAACTTGCCGATCATTCTTTTATGCAACCGGAGAGAAAAATAGAAGACATCCTAGTGAAGGTGGGACAAGCCACATCACCTCGGGAAGTGGTTATGTTTGGGAGATGCACCCAAATGCACTCCCAACATAATTTTTATATTTTTTTCTTTATTTTTATTTTATGCATTACAATTAAAGTTTAATTTATTGCAACTTATTTTTTAGGATTAGATTAATTTCCACATTTTTAATTTTCAGAATTTATTTTAGTATTTAATTATCTTTATTTAGTATTTCAGGATTAGGAATAAAAGAGCCGGATCAAGAAGAAGTCCCAGCAAGTAGCCCGCCCAGCGTCCTGCCGAGATAGCCCAATGCAGAAAATGCGAAACGGCTAGTTGCCCGCTAATGGCTAGATGCCAAGGGCTACAAAAATAACGAGCAAAAATCCCGTAACGTGCGCGAGATAACTGAACCGTTAGAAATTTAATGCCGCCACAGCACCGCTCAACAACCTCTATTTAAACCCTTCTCACTTCATTCATTTACTTTACTTTCACCTTCTTGCTATCTTATTCTTGCATCCACTGCTCTCACTTTATTTTCTATCAAGTTTTAGTAAACTTCAACCGTCTCACCTGGCTTCAACATCGATACCCAAACCCACCTTCCAACGCTTCTTCTCTCGCAAAGATGAAAAGAGATACAGAACCCAGTTCGCAAAACAGGCCATATGGGAGGAGCAAGGTTTTCACTATACAAAGCAAACATGAGATCTCGACCTAGAACCAAATATTTTCGAAGCCATCCACACTAAGGGATGGGAAATATTCGCAAGGCAGCCGGAGATAGCCAACGTCACCATGGCCAGGGAGTTCTATGCCCACCATCCTTGCCCTGAGATGTCGTTCATATTCATCCGAAGGGAAGTTATCAAGCTCAACGCTGCCGTAATCAACTTTTTCTATGGCCTGAATATGAACCACAACCCTCACGAGGAGTGGAGGCAGTCACTAACGACTGCCGATTATGAGAAACTCAAGGCCAAACTGTGCAAGCCCAACACACCATGGTGGCAGGGAAGCATGGCGGATCTGTCCAACGTCACCACCTGATGCTCGAGGCTATGCTGTGGAACACATTTATCAAGAGGCGTCTACTGCCCACCTCCCACAACTCCACTGTCGATCGGCAGCGCCTCGCCCTAATCCACAGAATCATGATAAACCATCCCATAAATGTTGGGAAGATTATATGCAAGGAGATCCACACCTGATTCCAGAAGATGAAGGGCATGTTGTAGTACTTTTCGTCACTCATCACTAGCCTTTGCGCCGATTTCAAAGTCCCGACCGACACCAAAGATGAGATGACGAAAACAAAGGACGGGTGGACAAGAAAATTTCACCTGTAGATGATGCAATCCCTAGAGAAAAAGCCCATAACGCCCAGCCAGCCCTCTGTCGCCCAGTCTGACACTCCAGCCGCCCCCGGCAATACTGAAGATGCCTCAGACAACAAAGTCCTCACACTGCTGCGCACCCTTATTGACAACAACAAGAGGATCGAGCAGAAGCATCTGACTTTCATTAAATATGTAGGGGAAGTCCAAGAAGCCTTTGTGGCTTATCTTCTTTAGAAGTTCCCTGATGACGGCCCCACCTTGCCTCCATACCCTACAGACCTTGCCGCAGCTGCCCTAGCACAAGGAACACCATTAGCCGCCGCTGCCCGCCATGCCACTTTCTGCCGTCAGGTGCCATCTCCGACGCACTACCATCTTACTCAGCCACCTCCGCTTCCAACACGGTGGCAGACTCCCCCGAGAGGCATCAACAACACCATTCACATGCCTGCACAACAGCGACAATGGCGAACACTTCCTCATTGGAGGAGATTGATCAGTAGCTGCCAGCACCAGCAACAGTAGTAGTAGCAGCAGCAGCAGCCATCGCAATGGCAATAGACTCTCTAGCAGCAGCAATAGAGGAAGGCACTAGGAAGAGGAAGCAACACATCATAGCCGCCGAGCCAGTGGACGACGAGATACAGTCAGAAGAGAGCGAAGCATCTCCTACAGAACCTCAAGAAGAGCCTCGTCCCACTCCCAAGAGTGTCCAGCCGCCGCAAACAGCCGAACTCTCACCCGCTAAGTCTGCCGCCCGGACATCTGCCGTCCGCTAAGCCTCCTCTCAACCCTCAGCCAATTTCTTGTTTTTTCTTTCTCATTTCTTTATTTTATTTTTCTATTTTTTATATATCACTTGTATTTTTTTGTTTTTTTTTGTTTTGCTTTAATTTTATGCATTAAGGGCAATGCCCATCTCGAGTTTGGGGGGATAGCTCTCGCATCTTTTTGTCTAGGCATACTTAGTAGCATATAGGTTGCATTGTACTTGCCTTAATATTAATAAGAACATAAAATTTTGTTATATAACTTGTGCCTATGATAGTTAGCCGATTACTTATTTTCGCACCAATAAATAAATTGAACTTAATATCGGAAAAGCATGCAAAATGACTTAGAATTTTTTTAATTTCCAAAACTATCAAACACTATTGTTACTTGCTAAATTTGCTAGAATATCTAATGAACACCGCCTGCTTTGTTTTTAGAATTCTTTGTAAAGTTCCAAAAATGGTTGCAGGTAGTCGCCGAGGCAGAAAACAGGAACAGAATAATAGATCACTGCCACGACAGCCGAAAGAAAAAAAGAAACACTGTTGTTTTACCTAGAGGTGCCCGCAACAGGCTCTTGGAAGAATCATGTGCGAGGACACTCCGCTGCTATCAAAGTCCATGAATCTGAAAATTTTGAAGTGACAGACAAATTAACATGAGTGAATGAAAGTCTTCATGGGATGACTCTACTCCATGGGTCCGGGATTTTGTAGTTTGCTCCTATCTTAATTTGAGACCTAGAAAAGTAGTTGTGATAAGCTGAAGCCCTCACTACCATGATTAAATATTATGCTTAACTGTGCTGTCTAGGTAGCAACCTTATATATCATAACATCATCTTTGTTTATCTAGTTATTATGCATATTCAGCTTGTACATAGTTCTCCGCACATTGCACTTGCATTAGAAATTAATCCTTAGTTATTCTCTTGCTAAGTTCCCCTCACTAATCTAATATAGGTGTCACGACCTTGAGGTATGAAATAAAATTAAAAACAAGTTTTTCCTTCTGGTTAATATAAGGGCAAGTATGTTTAGGTTGCATTGCTTGAGGACAAGCAATAATTCGAGTTTGGGGGTGTGTAAAGTGTCTACAAGTTCTATATTTCATGCACATTCCATCTCATATTATTGATGTTTTTGAGTACATTTTAGGCATAATTAGGACCATGCATTGCATTTTACAATGTTTCTTTACTTTGCCATGTTTTTCTAAATTATCTTTTATTTGGTGAAGAAAATGTATTATTTTAGTATACTTTTGGTTTCAGGTACTAGAGGCTGACAAAGGGAAAGAGGAGTTGAGGACGTGATGCTGAGGCATCAGACCTAGGACCTGTACTGATGTAGTTATAGATAGAGATAGCAGTTGCCGCCGCCCACCTTGCCGCCCAAGACAACACATTATGGAGTTGGAGAATCGAATTGCGATCTGTAGAGCAGAAAATCCTGATTCTATCGATAATGTCCACTCAATTTTCCGACGTCTGTAGAAGCGCGCAGAGCCGTCAAAGGAGAATCTCAAGATTACTTGTGGAGCAAGGCAACGCGATAAAGTCCACATTCAACTCAAAGAAGTCAGAGTTTAACGCCACATTTAATGTAAAAAGCTACTTTGAAGACTTCTACTTCAAGTACTTGACCTAGCTAATGCCTATATATACCCATTGTAATTCTAATTCAAAATAATTTAGGTTATCCTTAACCATAGTTTAGGTCTTCTTGTCAGTGACATGTTCAAAATTTCTCCTTGGGTTTGGGTTATGTTGTAATTAGTTGTGAGAACAGTTGTTTAGGATTTCATGTTTGTTTTTGCAAATAAAATTCAAGGTTTACTTATTCTATGTTCTTCATAGTTTTCAATTAAGGCGAAAGATTAGTTGAATTCTATCCATTTGTTCGGTATCGAGAGAGTCAAACTCACGAAAGGAGTAATGAATCAGGCCAAGACATAGGTTAAGGGTTTAAAGGCGGCTAAGAGAGGATGAATAAACATTGCTGTCTTTGCACGATTCACACCACGACTGGTATTATTTGCAGTGGGCATCAACAACACTCTGACTTAGACATAAGCGGAGTCACCTTCGAAGCGTTCCGCCGAGCCTTGTAGTTCTGCTGAGTTTGCAGCCGAGAAACAATTCCATTCCCCTGCCGAGGCAGCGAGAGGATCTCAGCAGTCTACCTTCCATCCACCGCCGAGGTAGTAGTGTCTGGCAGCGCAAAACGACTTGTCCTACTCAACGCATTTTCACACTAAACAGCAGCATAACCTTGCCCTCTCTATCAATCTGATTACTTCCTTTTCAATTACTTGTGTTTTTATTTTACTTTCTTTCTCAAACAACCAATTTAACTGTGCATTTATTTTTCTTGTGTAAGACCTACAATTCGAATCAAGCTGTCCAATCCCTGTGGGAAAGGATATCTTTTATACTATAACCTGACAGGTGTGTGCACTTGCGCTCATAAATAGAGAACACCCAAACGCTCATGTAACACCCCTCACCCGGTTACGAGCGAGCGATGTTACTATTCGGGTGATGGACAGATTCATACATGTCAACACGTCAACATACAATTATATGAGATTCAATTCATACTTAACAAGCATCAAAGCAAACAATCATATAATCATTTATCCAATAACAAGATCATAAATGCAAATAGGTGAGCCAATTTAAAACTTTTCTAATATTCTATTACCATTCGAACTATACAAATAATCCAACAACAATTCTAGATGCAACCTTCCTAATTCAAATAAAGATAACATACTTATACATACTCAACCATTCAAATCCATCAAGGGCATGAACCATATAAATGATGCTCAAATTCATATCAAGCTTAGTTAACTTCAAACATAGTTCATTCATATCATCATATCCATATTTACATAAACATTCATCAAGTCATTACGTAATATAACATGTCTTAGTTTTATACAAACCAAACTTAACAATTACATGTTCCATAATGCATGACAAACTAACTTAGACTATGCCACCAACTAGGAGACTAAGCAAGATTATATCATACTTGTTCTTGGCTTGCGAAGCTCTCGGAACAAAACGGATGGCTTTCGGATATCAACGAACCTGTTATTTTGGAAGAAGGAAACAAAGAGAATGATAAGTACACATAATGTACTTAGTGAGGCAGCCCTAGACTTTACTAGTTTCAATCTTTTAAAGTCTTATTCAATCTTTAAAGTTACTTAGCTAGGCTTAGCACGTATTGGAATACCTAGCTAGTCTATCAAAACCAAGATAACAAAGCTATTTTCATGTACTAACCAATAGGGCAGCAAGTATTTACATGTACAATGACTTATTGGGCAGCAACCATTTCATTTAAAACATACCAATTTGGGCAGCAAGTTACATGTACATTTCATACTAAATTGGACAGCAAGCAACATATACAATTCAAGCCAAATTTGGGCAGCAAGCACATGTACAATTCAAGCTAAATTGGACAACAAACAACATGTAATCTCATTATCATCTTGGCAGCAACATTTCATAGTTTCACATCACAACATAGTTCATTTTAAATCTCAACCAAGTACACATATTCATTCCATATCATAAGGGCTAATATCCAACTTGTTCGTTTAAACATATATCATTGTTCTAATCATGTTTTGCCTTGGATGATTAATGAATTAGGTAATCAAGTCTTCATGTAACATGTAACATTAGATACTCAGTATCCATTTCTCATTTCAACTTATAACAGAGGATGCATAGGCATCAATGGTGACTTACCACCATTCAATTATCAAGGTGACTAACCACCTTATCAGGTTTATAGGTGACTAACCACCATCCTGTAACAAAGATCAGAGGAGCTCAATGACTCTAAGGCATGCCCTTCTACCTATAGACACTAATCAAACCAAGGACTTTACTTATCTTTCTTTATTAACAATAGCATTTTACTTGTTTATCAAACACATATCAAAAAGTCATGTACACATTCAATCATGTTTACATTGTGCACATTCAAGCCATGTTCAATCAAATTTCCAGCAAGCATTTAGCATCATTTCAATCATATAAACATCTTCAAACAGTAGCTAAATCATCCATTAATTCAATTCAAGTGGCTCAAACAACTCATGTCACAAAGCAACCCATATAGACATCAACTAGCATATCTAGATAGCATCATATACCTAGTTCATAGTTCATTCCTTTAGTCCTTCTTCCTTAGCATTTAAATTTACCAATCCATTATTAAGTTCATTACATGCTTCATTTTAAATCATCCAAGAAACATAAACACATTGGTTGAGACACTAATCTCAACCCTAAACTAGCTACACTCACAAATACTTCCAAGCTTAGTTGTTATCCTTGATGATGATTCCTTTCCCCCTTCTCTTTGCTTGATCACTCCTTGAATCTTCTTGAAATTCTTCACCAATGTGATCTTAAAACATAAAATATCATATACAATATCCATTAGTAATTAATTCAAACATATAAATTCATTTACTTAAGCATAATCACCTAGACAAGTGAATCTGCCCCCTAAACTGGCAGTTTGAGTAACCTCTACTAAACTGGTCATATCTTTTTACTCACAACTCCAAATAAGGAGTTCTTTACCATTATAGAAAGCTTATAAACACACCTTTACAACCATGTATGGCACATAATTTTATCATTTCCCAGTTAATACAGTTTTACATTTGAAAACAGGACAATTTCAGGGCCTAATCTGTCCAAGCTTAACCTAGTGACTTTAGTGCATTTAAATCCTATATTTCACAATTCATTTGATTCTAATCTATTAACCACATTAACCTACATGTATTAGCATAACAATGCAGTTCTAACATCTTTAAAAACAGAGCATTGAAGTCCTCAATTTATCAATTTCCACAAAACAGTCCCCTTTAATCCTTTAATAATCCTACATGTGATCTAAATGCATTTAATCTACCAATTGAGACTTAATTCAAGCTTGGCCATTTAATTTTTATTCATTCCATGACTCCCCTGTTTCAAGAATAAATTCTCAGAATTTATTAACACCATTTTGACCCCTAAAAATTTCGAATTTCACAATTTAGTCCAGCAGATTCCAAATTCATTCAGTTTCAGTCCAGTCAACTTCTAACAACAATTCAGAGACCTATACTTAACATTTTCGTGCAATTCTTACCTCTATCTCATGTAAAATTTTGTCCTCTACAACTTTGTATAAGAACACTTTTTCCAGAAATGACTCTAACATACTCAATTTTCCAGATTTCTACAGGGTATCATACAAGTACGAATCTGGGCAGATTCATACCTAAGTTTATGTTCATGCTTTAATTTCCAGAAATTCGTCCTAAATTCAAGAACCCAACAACTTCACACAATATATCACATTTCTAAGCATTTTTCCAGCAATTATTCATAATCAAAATCATCAAAATAAACCATAAATCTCAAGAATAACATCAAATGACTAACAAACACTTACTTGAGCTATGGAATCAACATGCATGTATTTTTCCCTTTAATTTCCAGCAAAATAAAGATGTCCATAAGCCTAAGAATTCCAGATTTCTATCTCTCTTTTCCTCTCTTTGGTTCAGCAGGTTTGCATGAGAAAGATGATGATGGAAGTAAGTGGTTTACACATGTTAACTTTCTTTCCTTAGTGGGCTGACTATCTCTTGTATAAAGGACACATGGATTAGTTTATTTCCATGAAATTCTGTCATAATTCCACTTAATATCCCACTAACATTATAATATTTAACTACTTAATTATTAGTTTATCATATTTTACTTATAGATATACTTATATGTACATTTAAATACAACCCACCGAATCATACATATGTATATATGTATACTATTTTACGTTTCATATTATCTAACTTATATATATTAGTTACAAATTAATCTTCATTTCTTTAATTTTACATATGAACTTACATGTAGTGTTTAACCCATTTATATCTTAATAGAACATAGCTTATGTCGTTTCATTGTAATCTTAACTAAATTGTAAATTGTTTACGCTATCCTTGTCGTTTTCTATAATTCTAACTAGGGTGGTTTTTAGGGTGTTACAACTCCTCCCCCCTTAAAGAAAATTCGTCCTCGAATTTTACCTGAATCGAACAGATGAGGATACTGCTTCTTCATCGTGTCCTCAGGTTCCCACGTCGCTTCTTCGACGTTGTGATTCCTCCAAAGAACTTTGACAAGAGGAACACTTTTATTTCGAAGTCTCTTGACTTCTCGATCGAGGATTCGGATGGGTTCTTCTTCGTATGAAAGATCAGGATTGAGTTCAACTTCTTCAGGATCAAGAACGTGAGACGGATCTGATCGATATCTTCTGAGCATTGAGACGTGGAAGACATTGTGTATCTTATCGAACTCGGGAGGAAGAGCGAGTCGATAAGCTACAGGACCAATTCTTTCAACTACTTCAAATGGTCCGATAAACCGAGGACTTAGCTTGCCTCTTTTGCCGAATCAGAATACTTTCTTCCACGGGGAGACTTTAAGAAACACTTTATCTCCGACTTGATGTTGAATGTCTCTACGTTTCAGATCGGCATAAGACTTTTGGCGATCGAAAGCTTGCTTCAATCGAGAATGAATGATTTGAACTTGTTCTTCGGTTTCCCGAAGCAATTGTGGTCCCAAAACTTTATTATCACCGAGTTCAGACCAACATAAAGGTGTTCGACATCTTCTGCCATACAACGCTTCGAAAGGAGCCATTTGAATCGAAGATTGGAAGCTATTGTTGTAGGCGAATTCTACTAAAGGTATCGATTTCTCCCAGTTCTTTCCGAAGTCAATGATACAAGCTCTGAGCATGTCTTCGAGAATTTGAATTACTCGCTCGGATTGACCATCGCTTTGCGGATGGAAAGCTGTGCTAAGATTCAGTTTGGTTCCGAGAGCTTTATGTAATGTTTTCCAAAATCGAGCTGTGAATCGGGGATCTCGATCGGAGACTATTGAGATTGGAACTCCATGTAAACGAATTACTTCTCGGATGTATAATTCAGCCAAGGCTTCAAGACTGAGATTCATTCTCACTGGAATGAAGTGTGCTGACTTGGTGAAACGATCAACGATCACCCAGATAGCGTCGCACTTTCTTGGCGAACAAGGAAGACCGGTTACGAAATCCATTGTGATCCGTTCCCATTTCCATTGCGGAAATTTGAGAGGTTGGAGCAAACCAGTAGGGACTTGGTGCTCGGCTTTAACCTGTTGGCAGTTCAAACATTTTGCTACAGAGTCATTGATAGCCGTTTTCATTCCTGGCCACCAATACAAGGGCTTGAGATCCTTGTACATCTTAACTGATCCAGGGTGGATCGAAAAAGAACTTTGGTGCGCTTCTTGTAGGATTTCATCTTGTAATTCTTTGTTATTAGGGACACATATACGATCTTTGAAGTATAGAAGACCGTTCGACTTAACAGAGAAGTCAGGATTAGACTCAAGCTTAGAATTGATTTTCTGAAGTTCCGGATCAATTTGTTGAAGTTCTTTGATCCTGGTGATCAGAGTAGATTGAACTTGAAGTTCATTCAGATAATTCTGAGCCTTGCATAGCCGGAAATGAGCGTTGATAGCCAAGGTAGCAAGATTCGGTTTTCGACTCAGAGCGTCGGCAACGACGTTGGCTTTTCCGGGATGATAATCTATGATCAAATCGTAGTCTTTGAGTAACTCTAACAATCTTCTTTGCCTAAGGTTCAAATCCTTTTGAGTGAGCAAATACTTCAGGCTTTTGTGATCAGTGAACAACTTGCATCTTTCACCGTACAGATAGTGCCGCCAAATTTTGAGTGCAAACACAATGGCTGCAAGCTCGAGATCGTGAGTAGGATAATTCAATTCGTGTTGCTTCAGTTGCCGGGATGCGTATGCAATCACATTGCCTTCTTGCATCAAAACACAACCTAGGCCCGAGTGTGATGCATCGCTGTACACTATGAATTCTTTGCCCGATTCGGGTTGAATAAGAACAGGAGCGTGTGTCAAAGTTTGCTTGAGTTGATCAAAACTTCGTTGCTGCTTTTCTGACCACTCAAAGTTTACATCCTTTCGGAGGAGTTTGGTTAATGGTGCGGCAATAGTGGAAAATCCTTTCACAAATCTTCGGTAATAGCCGGCTAATCCGAGAAAACTTCGGACTTCGCTCACATTTCTCGGAGGTCTCCAATCAAGAATAGCTTGAATTTTCTTGGAGTCGACTTTGATTCCTTCGGCAGAAATGATGTGTCCGAGGAATGAAACTTCAGATAACCAAAACTCACACTTAGTGAATTTGGCAAACAATTGGTGATCTCGGAGCGTCTGAAGCACAATCCGAAGATGATCAGCATGTTCTTCCTTGTTCCGAGAGTATACAAGGATGTCGTCAATGAAGACAACTACGAACTTGTCAAGATAAGGCTTGAATACTCGATTCATCGGGTCCATGAACGCAGCAGGGGCATTCGTTAAACCGAATGGCATTACTAGGAACTCGAATGTCCATATCGAGTTCGGAAAGCTGTTTTGGGCACATCTTCTTCTTTTACCCTCATTTGATAGTAACCAGACCGAAGATCAATCTTAGAGAACACGGCTGCGTGTTTGAGTTGATCGAACAAATCTTCGATTCTCGGTAGCGGATACTTGTTCTTGATGGTTACTTTATTAAGTTGTCGGTAATCGATACAAAGTCGCATCGTACCGTCCTTCTTTTTCACGAATAGTACAGGAGCACCCCAGGGAGAGATGCTAGGTCGGATGAATCCTTTATCCTCGAGTTCTTGAATTTTCTTCTTTAGTTCTTTGAGTTCAACAGGTGCCATTCGATAAGGTGTAATGGACACAGGATTAGTTCCAGGTTGAACTTCGATCTTGAATTCAACTTCCCGAGTTGGAGGAAGGCCAGGGAGTTCCTCGGGAAAAACATCGGAAAATTCAGATACAACAGGCATTTCAAGTAAACCGAAATCAAGCTCGTCTTGCAGTGCCATAGCGGCGAAAATAGAGATCGGTTTCTTGTCTATCAATAGAATGGATTCTTTTCCTAAACCCTGTAAATATAACCTACGGTTTTGACAGTCTACCCAGGCTTCATGTTTTCCCAACCAATCTAGTCCTAAAACTAGATCAAATTCACATTTGGGTAATACATATAGATTACAAGGAAAGGGTACATTTCGGATTGTTATCCGACAGTCTTTACAAATCAAATTTATAGGCATACTACCTCCTATAGGGTTCGAAACAATTAGTCCAGATTGTACAGTTTCAGGTTTCAATTTAAGTTCATCTAACATGTATGAGCATATAAATGAATGGGTTGATCCCGAATCTATCAATGCGTAAACAGGTTTAAGGTTAAGTTCAACCGTACCCGTAATGACATCGGGAGACTCTTCTTCTTCCTTGCCACGAATGTGATAGACACGAGCTGGGGCTCGGGACTCCTGATAAGTGGTGGCTTTTGATTGGGCAGCCTTGCCTTTCCCGGGATTGTTCGACTGGACTTGTCTCGGATGTTTGCCTCGGCTAGACGGCACAGAACTTTGGTTAGCCGGTCGAACAAAAGATTGATCATTTCTTTTTGGACAGTCTCGGATGTAATGATCGTCAGCGCCACAAGCATAACAGAGGTTCACCTGGGCTCGACATTGGCCAAAGTGATTCTTCTGACAGAATTTGCAAACAGGAGGTCTGTCGACATTTCCAGTACTGTTGACGGAAACAACCGGAGTAGCCATCTTGTTGGAGTGTTGGGGTTGGAAATTATTCCGAGTAGATGGTATATAGGTGGAGGATGATTCCTTCTGATGTTTCGGCTTCTTAGACCACCGAGACTTGTCGTCACTCTTCCGCTTCTTATCAGTTCGGAATCCACTCTTTCGTTTCTCGGCATTCCGCATCTTAGATTCAGTGGCGATGGCCCGATTCACAAGGATTTGAAAATCCGAAATGTCAAGTGTTGTGAACATCGGACTCAATTCATCACTTAGCCCGTCGATGAACATTCAGCATTTATCTTTCTCGGTCTTGATGTACTCCGAGCCATACTTGCAGTATTTGCAGAAATCGGCAACATATTGTTCAATCGGCCGATTGGCCTGTTTCAAATGTATGAACTTCTTCCTCCGATCAGCAAGGTATTGTTCGTTAATATATTTCTTTTTGAATTCATCAACGAAGAATTTCCATGTAACTGACTCGGCAGGGGCAGTCAGAGTTGTGGTTTCCCACCAACTTAGAGCTTCTTCGTCTAGAAGTGCAATCGCACATTCAAGTTTATGTTCATCCGAACATTGAAGTTGACGAGTTAAGATTTGAGTGGTTCTTTCGAGCCAGTTCTCAGCTTCTTCCGGCTTTTCCTCGTTTTCACCGATGAATGTAGTTGCTCGATGTTGCGCGAGCTTGTCGATAGGGGCTCGACTCGGGGCAGCAACCACCGGAGTCGGTTGTTCTCGTCGGATGTTCATTACTAATTGATCGAACATCTCCTTCATACTTAGGAGACATTCCCGCTGAGCACTCTGAACAATCGGAATTGTCGGAGTTGTCTGATTAGGTTCAGGGAGTGGAGTCGGTTCTCGCGGTTCCGATCTTCTCGGAGGGTCCGCTTGCTCGGGAGGATTAGATTGTCCCGGAGCGTTGGTTTTCATCCTAACGCTACCATCCTCGTTAGATGATTCCCGAGGACTTCCATTATCACGAGCCAAACGTGATTCGGATATTCTAATAAGATTTCAAAAAAAGATCGAAGTTAGAGAGCGCAATCGCAAGCAGTTCAATATAAAACTCCTAGGTGGCATAGTTTAACCTATATGATGCAATAGACCCGATTTAGTCCGAGAATCGACTAAACCGAAGCTCTGATACCAATTTATGTAACACCCCTCACCCGGTTACGAGCGAGCGATGTTACTATTCGGGTGATGGACAGATTCATACATGTCAACACGTCAACATACAATTATATGAGATTCAATTCATACTTAACAAGCATCAAAGCAAACAATCATATAATCATTTATCCAATAACAAGATCATAAATGCAAATAGGTGAGCCAATTTAAAACTTTTCTAATATTCTATTACCATTCGAACTATACAAATCATCCAACAACAATTCTAGATGCAACCTTCCTAATTCAAATAAAGATAACATACTTATACATACTCAACCATTCAAATCCATCAAGGGCATGCACCATATAAATGATACTCAAATTCATATCAAGCTTAGTTAACTTCAAACATAGTTCATTCATATCATCATATCCATATTTACATAAACATTCATCAAGTCATTACGTAATATAACATGTCTTAGTTTTATACAAACCAAACTTAACAATTACATGTTCCATAATGCATGACAAACTAACTTAGACTATGCCACCAACTAGGAGACTAAGCAAGATTATATCATACTTGTTCTTGGCTTGCGAAGCTCTCGGAACAAAACGGATGGCTTTCGGATATCAACGAACCTGTTATTTTGGAAGAAGGAAACAAAGAGAGTGATAAGTACACATAATGTACTTAGTGAGGCAGCCCTAGACTTTACTAGTTTCAATCTTTTAAAGTCTTATTCAATCTTTAAAGTTACTTAGCTAGGCTTAGCACGTATTGGAATACCTAGCTAGTCTATCAAAACCAAGATAACAAAGCTATTTTCATGTACTAACCAATAGGGCAGCAAGTATTTACATGTACAATGACTTATTGGGCAGCAACCATTTCATTTAAAACATACCAATTTGGGCAGCAAGTTACATGTACATTTCATACTAAATTGGACAGCAAGCAACATATACAATTCAAGCCAAATTTGGGCAGCAAGCACATGTACAATTCAAGCTAAATTGGACAACAAACAACATGTAATCTCATTATCATCTTGGCAGCAACATTTCATAGTTTCACATCACAACATAGTTCATTTTAAATCTCAACCAAGTACACATATTCATTCCATATCATAAGGGCTAATATCCAACTTGTTCGTTTAAACATATATCATTGTTCTAATCATGTTTTGCCTTGGATGATTAATGAATTAGGTAATCAAGTCTTCATGTAACATGTAACATTAGATACTCAGTATCCATTTCTCATTTCAACTTATAACAGAGGATGCATAGGCATCAATGGTGACTTACCACCATTCAATTATCAAGGTGACTAACCACCTTATCAGGTTTATAGGTGACTAACCACCATCCTGTAACAAAGATCAGAGGAGCTCAATGACTCTAAGGCATGCCCTTCTACCTATAGACACTAATCAAACCAAGGACTTTACTTATCTTTCTTTATTAACAATAGCATTTTACTTGTTTATCAAACACATATCAAAAAGTCATGTACACATTCAATCATGTTTACATTGTGCACATTCAAGCCATGTTCAATCAAATTTCCAGCAAGCATTTAGCATCATTTCAATCATATAACCATCTTCAAACAGTAGCTAAATCATCCATTAATTCAATTCAAGTGGCTCAAACAACTCATGTCACAAAGCAACCCATATAGACATCAACTAGCATATCTAGATAGCATCATATACCTAGTTCATAGTTCATTCCTTTAGTCCTTCTTCCTTAGCATTTAAATTTACCAATCCATTATTAAGTTCATTACATGCTTCATTTTAAATCATCCAAGAAACATAAACACATTGGTTGAGACACTAATCTCAACCCTAAACTAGCTACACTCACAAATACTTCCAAGCTTAGTTGTTATCCTTGATGATGATTCCTTTCCCCCTTCTCTTTGCTTGATCACTCCTTGAATCTTCTTGAAATTCTTCACCAATGTGATCTTAAAACATAAAATATCATATACAATATCCATTAGTAATTAATTCAAACATATAAATTCATTTACTTAAGCATAATCACCTAGACAAGTGAATCTGCCCCCTAAACTGGCAGTTTGAGTAACCTCTACTAAACTGGTCATATCTTTTTACTCACAACTCCAAATAAGGAGTTCTTTACCATTATAGAAAGCTTATAAACACACCTTTACAACCATGTATGGCACATAATTTTATCATTTCCCAGTTAATACAGTTTTACATTTGAAAACAGGACAATTTCAGGGCCTAATTTGTCCAAGCTTAACCTAGTGACTTTAGTGCATTTAAATCCTATATTTCACAATTCATTTGATTCTAATCTATTAACCACATTAACCTACATGTATTAGCATAACAATGCAGTTCTAACATCTTTAAAAACAGAGCATTGAAGTCCTCAATTTATCAATTTCCACAAAACAGTCCCCTTTAATCCTTTAATAATCCTACATGTGATCTAAATGCATTTAATCTACCAATTGAGACTTAATTCAAGCTTGGCCATTTAATTTTTATTCATTCCATGACTCCCCTGTTTCAAGAATAAATTCGCAGAATTTATTAACACCATTTTGACCCCTAAACATTTCGAATTTCACAATTTAGTCCAGCAGATTCCAAATTCATTCAGTTTCAGTCCAGTCAACTTCTAACAACAATTCAGAGACCTATACTTAACATTTTCGTGCAATTCTTACCTCTATCTCATGTAAAATTTTGTCCTCTACAACTTTGTATAAGAACACTTTTTCCAGAAATGACTCTAACATACTAAATTTTCTAGATTTCTACAGGGTATCATACAAGTACGAATCTGGGCAGATTCATACCTAAGTTCATGTTCATGCTTTAATTTCCAGAAATTCGTCCTAAATTCAAGAACCCAGCAACTTTACACAATATATCACATTTCTAAGCATTTTTCCAGCAATTATTCATAATCAAAATCATCAAAATAAATCATAAATCTCAAGAATAACATCAAATGACTAACAAACACTTACTTGAGCTATGGAATCAACATGCATGTATTTTTCCCTTTAATTTCCAGCAAAATAAAGATGTCCATAAGCCTAAGAATTCCAGATTTCTATCTCTCCTTTCCTCTCTTTGGTTCAGCAGGTTTGCATGAGAAAGATGATGATGGAAGTAAGTGGTTTACACATGTTAACTTTCTTTCCTTAATGGGCTGACTATCTCTTGTATAAAGGACACATGGATTAGTTTATTTCCATGAAATTCTGTCATAATTCCACTTAATATCCCACTAACATTATAATATTTAACTACTTAATTATTAGTTTATCATATTTTACTTATAGATATACTTATATGTACATTTAAATACAACCCACCGAATCATACATATGTATATATGTATACTATTTTACGTTTCATATTATCTAACTTATATATATTAGTTACAAATTAATCTTCATTTCTTTAATTTTACATATGAACTTACATGTAGTGTTTAACCCATTTATATCTTAATAGAACATAGCTTATGTCGTTTCATTGTAATCTTAACTAAATTGTAAATTGTTTACGCTACCCTAGTCGTTTTCTATAATTCTAACTAGGGTGGTTTTTAGGGTGTTACAGCTCAACAAGTTTTTGGCGCCGTTGCCGGGGGTTGGTAACAGCGAAATTCGTTTTTAATTTTTGTACATTATTTTTTCTTTTTTGCATTTTATTTCATTTTCAACTTTATTTTTAGTCGAAAAAAAGAATTTTACGGTTTCCTTTGCTAGTGTATGACCAGGGCAAATCCAAAATGAGAAATCCTATTTTACGACGATATCGAATGAATAGCAAGAGAGTTCAAGAAGGAAATCAAAGTAGCCCTAGGGAAATCTAAAAAAGAAGGAAAAGAAGAGGTAAACATGGAAAACGACAACCCTGCTAACAATGCTGTGAACGACAGGGATGGGTAGCAAGACCCGCCGCCCAGAGAACATCAAGATCCCCCAAGGCAACACCCCCACTTTAGCCTAAGCAGCCATAGTATGTTCGAACCACCAGGGATTATCTGGACCATGACTTCAGAGGGTTCGATCCGACAGTGACAGAACCTGAGATTGAGGCAGATCACTTCGTGCTAAAGCCCGTTATGTTTAACATGATCAACACGTTAGGGAAATTTGGAGGGTCTGCCACAGAATATGCTCGGCAGCACTTAAAAGGATTCCTGGACATCTGCAGAGCATTCAAAATACACGGAGGTAGCGAGAGGATCTCAACAGTCTACCTTCCATCCACCGCCGAGGTAGTAGAGTCTGGCAACACAAAACGACTTGTCCTACTCAACGCATTTTCACACTAAGCAGCAACATAACCCTGCCCTCTCTATCAATCTGATTACTTCCTTTTCAATTACTTGGGTTTTTATTTTACTTTCTTTCTCAAACAACCAATTTAATTGTGCATTTATTTTTCTTGTGCAAGACCTACAATTCGAATCAAGCTGTCCAATCCCTGTAGGAGATGATATCTTTTATACTATAACTTGACAAGAGTGTGCACTTGCGCTCATAAATAGAGAACTCCCAAACGCTCTACACAAATCCATCAGGAGAAATCGTTTTCATAGACGAGACCGAAAGACGAGCAAGAAAGCTAAAGAATGAAGCAAGAGAAGCCTTCGAAGAAGCAAAAGAAAAAGGAAAAGTAGAGGCCACAATGGTTAACGACCAAGACGACAACCCTGCCAACGATGCTCGAAACGGCAGGGATGGGCAACAAGATCCACCGCCTAGACAACAACCAATTCCACCTAGGCAGATACCCCCAGTTTTGCCGAGGCAGCCACAATATATGGGAACCCCCAGGGACTACTTGAAGCACGACTTCAAAGGATTTGATCCAACTGTGACTAGGCCTGAAATCGAAGTTGACCACTTTGAGTTAAAGCCCATGATGTTCAATATGATCAACACATTTGGGCAATTTGGAGGAATTGCCACAGAAGATGCTCGACAAAACTTGAGGGGATTCCCTGATATTTGCAGAGCTTTCAAGATACATGGAGTCCATCAAGTCGTGCTGAAGTTGAGATTATTTCCCTATTCACTAAGGGATAGGGAAAAGTAGTGGCTCAACAATCAACCGACGAGATCATTCAATACTTGGACGAAGTTGTGCAAGGACTTCTTAGACCGTTTCAGTCCTTCAAACGTCACCGACAAATTGAGAAATGAGATCACAACATTCCGCCAATGGGATGACGAACCAATGTATGAAGCTTGGGAGAGGTACCAACAGAAGCTAAACAACTGTCCGCTTCACGGTTTCCCATCCTGAACTCAAGTGTCGATGTTCTATAATGGAGTAAATCAACCGACACAAATGATGCTCGATGCCTCAGCCAATGGAATCATCCTGGGTAGACCACCTGTGGAGGCACTACAGATTCTGAATAGAATTTCCAAGAATGACTACAAGTTTCCTACAGCCTATCGTGGCGGCATAAGGCGGCCAGCTGTTTTGAATGAAGTAGAGGCCACTGAATCTGTTAATGTCCGCCTGGATAAGCTGACATAGTTGGTAATGAGTATGGCCAAAGGAAAAAAAATATGCGGCCAAGGCTATTGAGCCATTTTGGGATGAGTGTTAGGGGAACCACGATTCCTCTAAATGCAGTGAATCCGCCAACTTCATGGGAACTTACGAGAGGAACAGAAGACCCAACACCAACACATACAACCCAAGCTGGAAGAAGAATCAGAACTTCTCTTGGAGTAACCCCAACATGGCTGCAAATCAGACCCAGGAACCAGGAGGATACCAACAGAACTTGTCACGACAGCAACCTCAGCAACAACAGAATACGAACAACAATTCACTAGAATCTACCTTACATACTTTTATGTCTTGCACTAGTGATTTTATTGTTTTTACTAACAAATTTGTTCATAAGACTGAGTATTTTATGGACAGGACTGAGATGAGGATGAACAACCAGGAGGCTGCAATAAAGAACCTGGAGACCCAGTTTTGGCAGTTCACGAAGATTATAAGTAACATGACAATGGGTGCGTCATCCAGCATCACAAAGGTTGCAGCCAAACCCACCCATGAGCAGTGTAAAGCTATAACTACAAGAAGCAGGAAACAATTTGATGAGCCCAGAGTTTATCAACCAAAGGAAAAGCAGCCATAACTACCCGCCATAGCAGCACATGAACAACCCATTGGGGTAGCACAACAAACTGATGCCCAGGCAGCTGACGGTAGCCCTGAGACAGATGATCCTGAACCTCCACAGATCAGGTTTCCCTGCGAGGAATGCATACATGACATCCATCTACCACCGCCCTTCCCCAATGGCTTAAACAGCAAAAACAAGAGCACCCGTTCAAGAAATTCCTAGATATACTTAAGCAGGTGCATATCAACATCCCACTCATGGAAGCCATACAAAACATGCCAAATTACGCGAAGTATTTGAAGGACATGGTTTCCAAAAGAAGAACAATTGGGGAATTCGAGATGATAGTTGTCACTAAAGAATGCATGGCAATGATGCATAATAAGGTTCCGCCCAAGAGGACAAATCCAGGAAGCTTCGTCATTCCATGGAAGAGAGGCAACAACCATGACATGCGAGCTCTATGCGACCTAGGAGCAAGCATAAATCTGATGCCCAAGGCTGTCTTCAACAAACTAGGAATTGGACAAGCAAAACCAACCTCCATCATGCTACAGCTTGCTAACCATTCCTTTGTACAACCGGAGGGAAAAGATGAAGATATCCTCGTACGAGTGGGCACCTTCATTTTTCCTGTTGATTTTCTTATCATGGAATGTGAGGCATACGAGAACGCCCCCATCATCCTTGGGCGACCATTCTTGGCCACGGGCAGAATATTGATAGATGTGGAGAATGGGGAACTCATCATGAGGGTGGACAATCAAAATATAAAAATACATGTCCTACAGCCCACGAATCCAGCTAAGGGAAAAGAAATCTGCCAAGACACACATGCCTACAAGGACAACCAACAGACAGGGCAAGGAAGTAGCTTCAGGGTAGGAATCAGAGCAACAAGAACCCCAAGGAGCTAGACAACCCACATGGAGAACAAGCAAATCACAACCAGCTCAGGAAGTGGTTATGCTTGGGAGATGCACCTCAATGCACTCACAACATAACTTATTTATTTCTAATCTCATTCTTTTTATTTTTATGTTTTAGGATTAAATTTTAATTTATTGCAAATTATTTTCCACATTTTTATTTTCAGATTTAAGTATTTTCATTTAAGTTTTTATTTATTTAGTTTATCATCTTGTTTTCAAGTTTTAGGAATAAATAAGCAGGACCAAAAAGAAGGCCCAACAAGGAGCTCACCTAAAATGTCATCGAGACAATTGTAAGCAGCCAACCGCAAAAGCACATAACAGCTAGTAACCCGCTAACGGCTAGCTGCGAACGGCTACAGCGTAACGAGCATTTAATCTCGTAAAACACGCTACGAAAATCTGCCCGTTGGAATTTAATGCCGCCACGACATCTCTCGGCAACCCCTATACATATCTCACTATTTCATTCATTCTCTTCACTTGACCTCCTTGTTTAATCTCTTCTACGTCCATTTTCTTCTTAAGATTTTTTCCTATTTTCAGTTACTTTATAATCACAACCGACTCACGACTATAGCAACATCACAATCTAAACCCACTTTCCAAAGATTCTTCTCCAAGCTAGACAAGCAAAGGCACCAAACTCAGTTTGCCAATAGAGCAGTATGGGAGGTGCAAGGGTTCTACTACTCAACGTAGACAAGAGACCTCGGTCTCGAGCCCGCCCTCTTCGAAAAGATCCACGACCAAGGGTGGGAAATATTTGCTAAGCATCAGGAGGTGGCCAACATCACGCTTGTCCCAAAATTCTTTTCCAACCAACCCCGCCCAGAGGTTGCCTTCGACTTTGCCAGAGGGGATGTAGGCAAACTCAATCCGGCCACCATCAACATGTTTTATAAGCTGGAGATGGACGACAACCCCCATGAAGAGTGGAGGCAGACGCTGACAGCAGTTGACTACGATCAGATGAAGGACAAGCTCTGTGAGCCAAACACCCCGTGGTTGGCAGGGAAGCACAACAGATATGTCCAGTGCCACCATCTGGTGCCGGAGGTAATGCTGTGGAACACGTTTATCAAATGATGACTACTTCCCACCTCCCACAACATAACGGTTTACCGCCTCACCCTAATTCATTCCATCATGAACAACCGGTTGATCAACATGGGCAACATCACTTGCAAGGAGATCCACAGCTGCTGCCGGAAATCCAAAGGCAGGGTCTTCTTCCCCTCCCTCATCACATGTCTGTGCGCAAACTTCAACGTGCCCTCCGACCCCAAAGACATGCTGACGCCACCAAGGCAGGGCTGGACAAGGAAGGTTCAGCTCCAGATGATGCAAGCCCCGGAAACAGAGCCGATCACACCTTCCCAGCCGTTGACCGACAACACCACTGCCCTGATAGCCAGAGGCAGTACTGAGGCTTCCCAACAAGCAGAAGTCATCCAACTGCTTAACACACTGATTGCCAACAACAAGAAGATCGAGCAGCAGCAGCTTACCTTCATGAAGTACGTAGGATAAGTCCAAGAGGCCTTTATGGCCTATCTTCTACAAAAATTCCCCAATGACGGTCCCTTTCTGCCCAGATTCCCTGAAGACATGGCCTCTGCATCTGAACTAGAGAAGGAACACCACCAGAAGCAGTTGCCCGCCACGCCACCTTCGGCCGCCAAATACCATCTCTGACGCACTATCCATCATACTCAGCCACCTCCTCCTCTCACACGGTGGGCAATACTTCTGAGAGGCATTAGCAACACCTCTCTCCGGTGATCACAGCGGCAAAGGTGGCATACACCTCCCCGTCCAACGATGTTGAGCAGGAGACGGTAGCAACAATGACACCCATGGAAACAGAGGATCCACCGGCAAAACCCATGGCAGAGGAAACCAGGAAAAGAAAGCGGCACATCATCTCAGCCGAGTTGGAGGAAGAGGAGTTAGAATCTGAACCGAAACAAAGTGAAGCTCCTCGCCCCACTCCCAAGAGAGTCCAGCCGCCGCGAACAACAAAAGTATCACCCGCCAAGCCTGCCGCCCAGACATCTGTCAGCCACCGCCTTGTCATCCAGTCTTCACCCTCCTCCTCTACTGAAGGAACCCAATCCTCTTCTCAGCCCTCCACCAACTTCTAGAGTTGTTTCTTTTCTTTCTTTTATTGCATACTTTTATGTTTTAATTATCTTACTTGTATTTATTTATTTATTTTTCTTGTATTTTATTTTGTGCATTGAGTGACATGCCCGTCTTGAGTTTGAAGGGTTAGCACTCATTTTGTTTAGGCGTAACTAGTGCATATATGTTGTATAATGTACTTGCCTTAAAAATTAATCAAAAGAAAAAAATTGTTAGAACTTGTGCCTATGATAGGATAGCCGACTTTAAATTTTTTGCACCAAGTAAAAAGAACTTAATTTTGGGGAAAGCATGAAGTAAACTTAGAATTTTTCTATAAATGCAAAAAATTAAAAACACTATTGTTACTTGCTGAATTTGTTTGAATTTCTGATAAACATTGACTACTGGAATTATTTGTAAAATTCTAACATGGTTGCAGGAAGTTGCCGCGGCGGGCAACAAACAGAAAAAGAAAAGCACTTCCACACTAGGAAAGAAAAAAAAATTATGATGTTTCTCCCTAGAGGTGCCCGAAACCGGCTCTAGGAAGAATCATGTGCAAGGACACTCCGTTGATATCAAAGTCCATGAATCTAAAAATCCTTAAAGTGACAGATAAATTAGCATGAGTGAATGAACGTCTTCACGGGATGACTCTACTCAATGGGATCGAGGTTTTGTAGTTTGCTCCTATCTTAATTCCGGACCTCAAAGAGTAGTTGTGATGAGCTAAAGCCCTTATTGCCATGATTATAAACTGTGCTTAATTATGATGCCTCGACAGCAACCTTATATTACCATGACAACATCTTTGTTTACTTAGAATATTCTTTAGATTCAGCCTGTACACAGTTTCTGCACACACTTCACTGGCATTGTAGTTTAATTCTGAGGTAATTCATGCTATTCTACTTTCAATAATCTAATAATTGGTGCCACGACCTTGAGGCGTTAAATCAAGTTTAAAACAGATTTTTCTTTTTGACTAGTGAAAGGGCAAGTGTGTTTAGGATTGGATTGCTTGAGGACAAGCAATAGTTTGAGTTTGGGGTGTTAAACTGCTCATAAGTCCTATATTTTATATGCATTCCATCTCATATTATTGTTGTTATTAGGTACATTTTAGGCATATTTAGGTGCATGCATGCATTATTTACAGTATTCTTTACTTTACCTTGTTTATATTGAATATCTTTAATTGGTGAGAAAAGGTACTATTTTAGTTTAGTTTTAGTTTCAGGTACTAGAAGTTGGCAGAAGGAGAGAGGTGTTGAGGCAGCAAGCCAAGGAGCTGTAATGAAGCAGCTCAACATAGAGAGAAGTGCTGCCGAGTAACTGACGCTGCCATAACTGCTCCCCAGGGCAGTAACTTATGGAATTGGTGAACTGGAGTGCGATTGGAAGAGCCTAATTTCTTGAGTCCAATGAGCCCATCCATGCAATTTATCGATGCCGGAAACAGCGAATTGAGCCGCCTAATGGGAAATTGTCTAAGGCGGCTTAAGGTTACTTGTGCCACAAGGAGTCTAACTTCAAGTCAAAGAAGTCATAATTTAAAGGATGCTTTCAATACTAAAGCTACTTTATGATGAGGAAGACTTCTACTACAAGGAGGACTTATCCTAGGCCAATGCCCTATATATACCCGACCATACCTTGTATTTTAGACACCTCATAGTCGACATAGCCTAGGTTTCTCTAGTGTTTTCTTTTCGCCACTATGTTCTTCAATTCCCTAGGTTTTGGGTTATGTTGTAAAGTATTTGTAAGAATGGTTGTTTAGGTTTTAAGTTTGTTTTTGCAATAAATTCAAGGTTTCCTTATTTCATGTTCTTCACTGTTTTCAACTGAGTTCGAAAGACCGATTGGAAGCAATCTATTTGTTTGGTATCGAGAGAGTTAAACTTGTGAAAGAAGTAAGCACGATCTCATCAACACCAGGTGTTGATCAATCCAGCCTAGACATATGTTAGTGTTTAAGGCGGCTAAAAAGGAATGAACCAAAGGTTGTTGTTCATTGTATGATTCACGCTGACGGGTATCATCAGCAGTGGGCAACAACAACATTTTGATTTAGAAATAAACGGGATCATTATTGAAGCGTTTTGCCGAGCCTTGAAGGACTGTCTAGTTTTTCATCGAGCCATCTGTCCATTCCACTGTTGAGGCAGCAAAAGTGTCGAAACAACCAATCTGCCACCCTCCGCCAGGGCTGCAAAGTCTGGCAGCGCAAAGCAACTTAACTTGTTCAACACAGTTTCACACTACTAAGAAGCATAACCTAACCTATTCTATCACCCTAATCTCTTCTATTAATTACTTGTGTTTATTTACTTTTCTTTACAAACTAAATTTACTTGTGTATTTATTTCTGTGCAGGAATTGTGATTCGAATAAGTTCTCCAATCCTTGTGGGAGACGATATCTTTTATACTATAACTTGACAAGAGTGTGCACTTGCGCTCCTATTTATAGAACACCTTAACACTCTACACATGCACTACAACATATAAGAGAGGTGGCCCGAGTTATAGGCCCCCGACACCATAGGGCCCAACAGTTAGTCGAGGTGATTCATCAGGGTTCACTCTTGTACCTTTGTGTGTGTATTGTTGTAAGTTACATCGAGGAGAGTGTAGGAAGATGTCAGGTGCTTGCTTCCGATGTGGATCTTTTGAGCACATCAAGAAAGAGTTTCCACGCCCACCTTCTGTAGATCGATCGTTGCTTCAGACCCGTGCTCGATCCCAGACTCCTGCTCGTTCATAGACATCTGTTCAGACACCAGTTTCAGGGCGTTATCAGAGTAGAGCTCCTGGGTCTTCTACTAGATCTTATAGTAGAGGACGATCATATCGGAGTGGGGGACCGGTCGTGAATGAGGCCAGACAACCTGCACTTGTTTATACTACTAGACGTCGTGACGACTAAGATGAGCCAGGCGTCATTGCAAGTATATTTACTGTATTTTTTGTTCTATACTTTGCATTTCTTGACAATGGTTCCACCCATTCCTATGTATCAAGATCTGTATCCCGAGACCTCTAAATTTTGAATGAGACCATTAAGAGTGCAATTACAATTATGAGTCTCGTGGGTCAATCAGTGGTTGTGTATAAGGTTTTCAAGCGATGTCCCCTCAAGGTGCAAGGGGAAATCTTTCCAGCCGACCTTATGGAGTTATCATTAGAACAATTTGATCTAATTCTTGGCACGGATTGGTTGGTTGAACACCAAGTTAACCTAGATTGTGAGTCGAAGAGAGCAATTTTGAAGACTTCTGATGATCGGACAGTGGTTCTTGATGGTGAACGTTGAGGGCATTTGTCTAATATGATATCTACTTTGGCTGCCAACAGGATGATCTAGAAGGGGTATCATACATTCATTGCTTGTTTCTTAAATACCAAAGGTTCCCTATCAAAGATTGATGAGATTCAGACTGTTTGCAAGTTTCCTGATGTTTTCGTGGAGGAGTTACCTGGGTTACCTCCGGATAGGGATGTCAAGCTTGAGATTGAGACCTATCTGGGATCTGCGCAAGTCTCCACGAACCCTTGTCGTATGGCTTCTAAAGAGCTTAAGGAGTTGAAGATTCAGTTGCAAGAGATCCTAGGCCGAGGATTTATCCGACATAGCTCTTCACTTTGGGGAGCCTCTGTTCTATTTGTAACCCCCTTAGCCCGGCCTAGACCGTTGACCCGAACTACGAGAATTACACGGGGAAAACCAAAGTCAACCCGAAAGTCAACCTTGATTAACGACCCTTTTTTTCTTTTTAATCTTGTCTAAATGCATATTAACCCTAGATATGTTCATAATATCAGCATACTCAAAAGTCACAGCAATCGGAGAACATTTAGGGACTCAATTGCACAACTTATGAATTTAGGGACCAAATTGCAAATTCTTGAAATTTCGAGGACTTTGCCAATTTTTAAATTACCAATATGCAATTAACCATATTCCATGCTTCTCTGCCAAATTTCACCCCAAACAGGCATCTCAAACTCCATCAATTGCATAAACAAAGTTCAGGACCAAAACGCAAGGATTTCAAAACATATAACCATCAGTTTCAGTGCCCAACGGTCAAGTGTTCCGGAACGGAGAATGACCGTTCCGAAACGTGGGACCGTTCCGAAACTTGTTGCGGAACAAGGTTTGGCAGTGGCAAATCCGTTCCGGAACGACTCTACCCGTTCCGGAACGCCAAGGCCATTTCAGGCCCTCTGTTCCGAAACGGTAGCACCTGTTCCGAAACGTGCTGCCAAGATTGCAGATTTTTTTCTGGTTTAATTCACTTTCAACCCATCATTCACATTCCAATGACCCTTAAATTATACCAGCAAGTCATTAAACACTTAGGGAACATAATAGCATCATCCAAACTCAATCATAGCATCATTCAAGGAAAATCCCAATTCTATAGGCATGCATCCTATATTGAGAATCATGCAACCATCAAAACACCAAATCAATTACCAAAAGGCCATTTACATGTTCCATCATTGTAAAAAGCATAAAACCAACTTAGGGAGTCCAAAACATCTCCCCAAAACAACAACATAGGTTCCCATTGCCAAATGCCAAAAGCTAATAGTGTTAGGAAAGCATTCACCATACATGAGCTTAGTCTTTCTCTTGGATCCTTGACCTCCTTGCTGCCCTTAATGAACTTCAATGCTCTGCAATATTGGTTTAGGAAAGAGAGAGAGCGTAAGCACATAGCTTAGTGAGGAATGCTCATTTAAAACATCACAATAATGCATTAGTAAAACACCTTTTCAAGACCTTAGTTCAAAACAACATTTAATCATGCACATATGCATATAAACCAAGCATTTCATGCTTCAAATCATTAACATGTCATATTGGCTTTCAAGTGATAATCGTAACCATCATTAACACACGCTTCATACACACTACCAATATCAAGGTGGAGTAAATGGTACAATCTCAACCCCTCAACACCCGTGATGGAGACTATGGTACAATCACAACCCCTCCACATCACTCATTGGTAGTTGTATAACATCACTAACGAGATCACGGGACTTACAACACAAGATCCACACATGGACTTTTAACCACCATTGTGATCTTAACAATACACAAGGTCCACACATGGACTTTTAACCACCATTGTGACCTTAACAATACACAAGGTCCACACATGGACTTTTAACCACCATTGTGACCTTAACACAAGATCCACCCATGGACTTTTGTACACCATGGTGTTCTTAACCATCTCGTTAGTGTACTTGGATGGAGTCTACGGTACAATCACAACCCCTCGACATCCAAGGCGACTTTATTCACGGTGCACCCAATCCTATAGCCGGCTAACTATATCCGATTCAAGTACTTTTAAACCAAACACATCACTTGCCAATATACATCATTTAACAACATTAATCCACTGTTTTAAAGCATTTAATAAAGCCATTAATCATCATGTATCACTATGCATCAAAACCACATTTGTCAATGTACAAAAACAAGGATCTCTTACCTTGAGCATCCTTCAACACATGGCTTATAAAACCAGCAATAAACATGTTAAAATATGCTTTCAAAAACAGAATTAAAACATGCAAACAAATCACATTGCATTTAACCAACTCATGGTTCATCAACAAGAGAGTTTTTCCGAAAACTTACTCTTGAGCTTAGCTAAGTTGTTTAGACTTAAACTAAGCTCCCAAAACCTTCAAACATTGGTTTCAAAGCTGAAAACCAAACTTCACTCACCGATTCCGTTTCGCAAGCTTGCCGAAACACCAATCAAGCTTCCGGATCAAAACAACAAGGATCCAAAGATGTCTCCCCTGTTTTAAACACATCAAAGCAGAAGATTAATGCATCATCATGCATTAATATCTTCAACCAAGACACCTAAACTCGCTGCTCTCATCAACACTCACATTTCGGCTACCAAACACAACCGAAATCACATCCAAACACCTCTACAACACTACCCAGCCAAGATCCATCAATTCCAAACATTTTTAGACATCAATTAACATCCAAAAAGGATCTAATCACGTCCTTATACCTCCAGCTATAGCAGAACATCAAGATCACCCCAGAAACAATCATTAACTCAATCAAAAACTTAGGAAAATCAACCTATTCGGGATTGCATTGATTAAACCTCAATTTCACATCAATTATACATCCAATTTACATCAAAAAGACATCTCAAAACAGTGCCCAATCATTTCATACGAATTTCATCAAAATTAAACCAAATATTGCATTTTAAAGCAAAGATCAAGAACACAACTATAAAACCTTTAATAAAACTCAAATCAAGGATTGAGAACTTGGGAATTTCAGTAAAGAATTGAGTATTTAGAGGAGAAGGACGTTCATACCTCTAAATGTGAGTTTCTCCTTGTTTAGAACCAAGATTCTTGAAAATTCAATAAGCAAATGCTAAGGATTTGATGTAGAAATGATTAGAGATCAATTGAAGATTGAAATCTCATCTTTAGATGTTAAAATCTGAGGAAAAATGGATGGGGAAAAGTGTTTGGGCTGAGAGAAAAATTTTGAGAAAAGTTAGTTATGACAACAAAATATCTATTTCCCTCATTTTCCCTTTTATTAAAAAAATCATTAATTAATTCTTTAATATTAAGAAAAATCTGGAGAAAACTCTTCTTGGGTAAATTATCTCCTTAAAGATTCAAAGTTTCATTCCTTTTAAAATAGTCACCAACTTTTAAAAAATTACATTTTAGTCACTAACCCAAAATGTCACACTTCCAAACCTCATTTTGTAAAATTGATTTCACCACTCTCTTATATATAATAAAAGAGGATTTTAAGATATTTTTCCATATTTTTAATGCATCCTAAACTAGGATTTCCTAAAATAACCCTTTTATATTCGAACCGCAATCCGACCGGTCCGGTCCAAACCCAAAACTTCTAAGCCCAAAATTGGGGTGTTACACTATTTGTGAAAAAGAAAGATAGTTCTCTCAGGTTGTGTATTAACTATCAGAAGTTGAACAAGATGATAGTTAAGAATAAATATTCTCTTCCTAGGATGGATGGCTTGTTCGATTAGTTTCATGGAGCCACAATTTTCTCGAAGATTGATCTTTTCTCTGGGTACTATCCGTTGAAGATAAAGGAGTCTGATGTAGCGAAGACGACCATTCACACCCGATACAGGCATTACAAATTGCTAGTGATGCCATTCGGCTTGACTGATGCTCCTATCGCTTTTATGGATCTGATGAAACGTGTATTTTGGCCCTACTTAGATCAGTTTGTGGTGGTGTTCATTGATGACATCCTGGTCTATTCCCGATCTGAGGCAGAACATGTCGAGAATTTGAGGATTGTTTTGCAGACTCTTAGAGAGAACAGGTTGTACGCCAAGTTGAGTAAGTGTGAATTTTGGCTCAACGAGATGACATTTCTCGGGCACGTACTATCGGCTAGGGGTAGTCAAGTTGACCCGAGCAAGATTGAGACTATTGTGAGTTGGAAGCAACCCAAGAATGTTTACGAGATTCGTAGTATCTTGGGTCTGCCCGGTAATTATAGACACTTCGTAAAGGGCTTATCCATCATTGTTGCCCCTCTAACAAAGATGTTGAGGAAGAATGTTCCATTCATTTGGACTGATGCTCAACATGATAGTTTTGAGAAATTGAAGACGGCTCTGACGCAAGCTCCAGTTTTGACCCAGCCCGAGTTTGGAAAAGACTTCACAATTTATAGTGATGCATCGCACTCTGGACTTGGATGTGTTCTGATGCAGAATGGCAGGGTGATCGTTTATGTGTCTCATTAGTTGAGACCGCACAAGTGTAACTATCCTACCCATGATCTAGAATTGGTTGTTGTGATCTTTGCCTTGAAGATTTGGAGACACTATCTCTACGAAGAGAATTGTTATATCTATACTGATCATAAGAGCATAAAGTATCTTCTTACATAGAAAGAGCTTAATCTGAGACATCATTGTTGGCTTGAACTTCTTAAAGATTATGATTGTGTGATCGAGTATCACTCAGGGAAAACCAATATTGTTGTGGACGCTTTGACATGTACGATAATTTCAGACCTGGGATCTCTGTTTTCCAGGAAGAGTATCTATGATGATGGCAGCCTATTAGTAGTGTTACATGTTAAACCGACTTTAGCCAAGGATATTAAGGCCAAACAACTCCTAGACAATTGCTTACTTCCTATTATACAGCAGGCTGAGCATAGATCTACATTTGTTTATGCCTTTGATCAAGATGGGGTCATGTGCTTTAAGGGCCAATATTATGTACTAGATGTTGCCGAGTTGAAGAAGTCTATCCTCTGTGAGGCTCATAGTAGCCCTTATTCCATGCATCCCAGCGGGGACAAGATGTACCAGAATCTGATACAGAGATATCGATGGGTTGGTATGAAGAAGGACATTTCTTTTTTGATAAAAGGAGGGGCCTTGTTAAAAACCCCCTTCATAATTGAACCGAAGCGAAAGCTAAGTTTCAACCAGGAGAAGGAGGAAAAGAGCGCCGAAGAATTTTATTACTAAATACGGAAACCATACATATAAGCGTCTAAGATACATAGCAAAACCATGATAAAGAATCCAAACTTCTAAACAACACAATCCTATACAATGATTGGGAAACATACAGAGCCTAACATTACTGCCCGGAAAATCTATATGATCCTAAACATGTTGTAGATCAAAAATCAATCCTCAATTTGGCCAATAGCTTGTTTGGCCAGTAAATCAGCTTCAACGTTGCAGTTCCTTGAAATGCATCGAACCATGATAACCTTCCTCACAATCAGATCAGAGCACTGCTTTATAATATTAGCGTGAATGGGTGGAGCTTTATGTGGGTGAAAAATCCAGTCTACAACATTTGCACTGTCACTCTCCACTATTAGGTGAAATTTCCCAAACTAGTGAGAGGAGCAGAACTCCAAAATAGCATGTTTAACGGCAAGTAATTCAGCTAGCCCAGGCGTACCTGGGCCAATAGGGATAGAGAAAGAGGTTAAAAGAGAGCTATTGCAATCTCTAAGCAAACCTCCGATACCCCCACTCGATCCATCTCGATTCATCGCTCCATCAACATTGAATTTTAGAAAGCCCTCAGGAGGAGCGAGCCAAATCTCATTTTTACCTGAAGACGACACAGGAACTAACTTATCCATAATAAGCAGATCAGCCACCAATGCATCAATAGAGACCTCACATTCTGGATGTTTAGCTTTGTACCACCAAGCTATCCGAGATTTAACAACAAATTTTAGTTCAAACAGATCCATTGATTTTCCTTTAAAGATAATCTCATTTCTCATGAGCCAAATTGACCAAATGGCCACGAAAGGGGCGATTGTTAGCATGACACTACTTGAACTGCCAATATTTCCAAACCAATTTATGAATAACATTACAGGATCGTTGTGAAAAATGCCAGTTTGTCCGCTCAAAGTAAGAAAGAAACACCATACCATCGAAGAAAAGCTGCATGAGAAGAAAAGATGCTCAACGGACTTCGGGAATTCCTTGCATAGTGGGCAGAGGTTATTATCAAAACTCAACACTCCTCTTCTTTGTAATTCGACCTTGACAGCAACTCTTTTATGTAATAGTAACCAGACGAAGGACTCGACTTGTGGTGGAGCTAGACCCAACCAGACTAGCTTATTCAAATTTAGAGCTGCAAGCGAAAATGGGTTGAGCGATTTGCGAACATATTTAACTGAATATGTTCCATCACTTGAACCTTTCAACACTACCCAATCTTCCTCTTTCGTAGATCTAATAAACTCGTCTAGTAATCCCATGAATTGATTCCATTGTGATAATTCCCAATCAAATAGCTCCCTATGATGATTGATAGACCATACCCATCCTAGCCCACTCTTAGAGCCAAAATCTGTAATGACACCATCTTTATTAGTGGCTAGGGAGAATATCCGAGGGAAATGATCTTTAAGTGGGCCAGACCCTATCCAATAATCAGACCAAAATTTCACCTTCAAACCATTTCCAACTTGTACTGCAATGTTCAATCAAAATTTTTCAGAGATAACATTATCACCATAGACAAGATTCAAAATATCTTTCCAGATCCAAGAGGACGACCGGGGCCTAACATTTGGGACCAAAAGCAAGTTGGGATTATATTGGTATTTACCGACAATTACCTATCTCCATAAGCTTTGTGGTTCGGCACTGAACCGCCAACCCCACTTTCCCAAAAGTGCCTGATTCAGCAAATCAAAATTAGCAACACCCAAGCCTCTTTTGTCAAGCGGGGGGCACACTATATACCAAGCAATCCAGTGAATTTTTCTTTTCTCCTCATTGCCTCCCCAAAGAAAATTAGAAATTAAGGAATTGATACGATTCAACACCCCAATTGGCATGCAAAATATCGAGAGGAAATAGATGGGCATGCTTGAAAGCACTGATTTTACAAGGACTAGCTTGCCGCTAAAAGATAACGAACTAACCTTCCAGCTTGCAAGTCTCTTGCTGATCTTGGCTACAATATGGTCCCATAGAGCGATAGAATTCCTTTTTGCTCCTAAGGGGAGACCCAAATATTCAGTAGGAAGAGTACCAACTTCGCAAGAACTTCTACTAGCCCAATCTTGAATTATCGCCAAATCTATCTTTATGCCAAAAATTCTGGATTTTGAGAGATTGAGCTGTAAACCTGACGCGATCTCAAAAACCCTCAGCACCCTTTTAATGTTCATAATTTGATCACATGACGCCTCACAAAAAATAAATAGGTAGTCGACGAATTGAAGGTGAGTTATACACACTTCACTCTCACCCGAACCCACATAACACCCATTGAACAAACACATTTGAGATGCCTTTTGTAACATAAGGCTAAGTGCCTCACCCACAATATTAAAGAGGAGTTGGGAAAGCAAACATCCCTGGCGTAATCCTCGTGAAATTTTAAATTTATCCGTCGGAGAACCATTAACCAGAACCACTATCGAAGCTGTAGAAATACACTTCTTAATCCAAGAACACCATTTACTCCCAAACCCCATCTTCCTCATGACCAGCAAAAGAAAGGACCAATCTATAGAATCATAGGCCCTTTTGAAATCTATTTTGATAGCAGTACCCCCTCTCTCTTTTTAGACAAAGAATCAACAACCTCATTTGAAATTAGGGAACAATCCAAAATTTGACGGCCCGGGATAAAAGCGAACTGTGAATTCCCGATTAAAGTATCCATAACTGTTCGTAACCTGTTAGCCAACACTTTCGACAGTATCTTGTAAATCCCACCAACATGACTAATAGGATGGTATTCTTCTATCGAACTCGGATTGAGCTTTTTAGAAATTAGCGTAATCAAGGAAAAGTTAACACAATCTTCAAATTTTATCCCGTGATAAAAGCCAGAGAAAAATGCTAGAATGTCAGACTTTAACACATCCCATTATCGTTTAAAAAACCCATGTTGAAACCATCCGGGCCAGGTGCTCGATTGTTGTCCGACGAACAAATAGCCGACCATATTTCCGCTTCAGTGAATTCAACCTCTAAAAGACGCGCATAATCCCTCGATAACTGCCTGAATTCAAGGCTCATATCTTCGACTTCCAGCGCACATTTAGTGTTGTATTGAGATTTGAAGAAATCAAAAATAAGTTGTTTGACACCTTTAGGGTTCGAAATAGGACCATTTTCTGTCGACATAAAATTTATTTGATTAGCTCTTCTTCTATTAGAGGCTGATAGGTGGAAAAAAATTGTATTTCAATCCCCCTCTTGGAACCATTTGAGTTTGGAATTTTGCAGCCAAGCACTCTCTTCTTTGCGATAAGCATCCCACAGATCCGACCGAAGTTTTTTTTATCTTGTTCGAAATACTAGAATCCCCTCTATTCACCTCCAATTCCTTCTCAAGAGACCTGATCTTCGACTCCAAACCCAAGATACTATTTCTAGATACAATCTCTTTCTTCCTAGCCAACTGTTGGATAGCAGTTTTGGAGCCCTTCAGAATCCCTCCTATGCATATTCTCATGTTTTTAACTTAGCCTCCCTTATAGACATCTCAAAAATTCCTTTGAATTCCTGTCATCATACCAGTAATTGAAGCATTTAAAAGGCCTGGGCCCCCAATTGATCTCATCTTCTACCAGAGCAACCGCATTGTGGTCGGATATCGATTTTTCGAGAAGTTTCTGAGAAGCCCTTGGAAACATTAAGTCAAAAGAAGGGGATAGAAGAAATCTATCCAATCGTACAAAAGTTGGATGATCTCGATTATTTGACCAAGTAAAGGCCCATCCATTCAATGGAAGATCCATAAGTTGAGAGTATCCTGTAGAAAATTTCTGAATTCAACCATCACAGAATTGTTAAGGGACAGCCCAACATTTTCTTCCACTGCTAAGAAAGCATCAAAGTCTCCTCTTACACACCATGGAACAGAGAAACTATTGAGAAAAGTAGCCAACTCCCTGAAAAAAGTTCCTTTCTCTGAATCAACACATGGCCCATAAACATTGATGAAACCACAGTGGAAATCTTTGTTCACAATCTTTCCAATTAAAGTAATAAACCTTTGGTGAATGTGTCTTACCAAAACTTTGAAGAATACATCATCCCACATACTGATTAGCCCTCCTGCAGTTCCGATCGAAGGCAAAAAGGCAAAATCCCAGTCGTTATTCCTCAAATTCTTGTTACAAAAGAATTTTGATACTTCTTCCATCTTAGATTCCTGAAAAAAGACCACTAGAGGTTTATTTGCATGAATTAGATTCTTAGCAGCTCTTATTTTTTCTTTCTTGCCGAAGCCCCTAACATTCCAAGATACTAATAAATTCATATCAGAAGAAAAAATGCCTAACAACCAGAAATCCTCCTTGATCAAACCTTTGCCCGCGACTCCTCTTCCAATTCTACAATTCGATTGATTACTGCGCTCTTACCCCCTTTGAAACAGATTTCCAACATTTTACTGATTTCCCAAACCTCTAAAGCTTCTCTTCTAGACTGGTTACACCCCCGATGAGAGATCTCCAACGAATCAGGAACAGTTGAAAATGAAGCATCAACCTCCAACGCTTCTCTGATATGTTTTCTAAGCTCACGTCTTTGTTGTGCATTACCCCTTGAAAAACTTGGGGAGAGACTCAGCCCCAAATGAGAGAAATTATTTCTTATGACAGGAGACCCCTTACCCCAACAGCAAAGGTCAATATGTTGGGAGCCCTTTGAATCCAGGTTATCCTTAACTACCTCTTCGAGAATTCTCTCATGCGAACCAGATAAAGAGAAACCCATCTCAGCAAACTTTGGGTCCTCAGTTGGTCCAACAACCAAACCCACCGAATGGGCCAGGCCACAATTGTCTGAAGCAATAGGGCTAGACTTGGGCTTATACTGTTGGTTAACCTACTCTGAATCTGACCGAGAGCCAAGACTTCTATCTCTTCCTTCAACATTTTCTCCACGTGATCATTAAAAAGGTTCTTTGATCCCCGAGCCATCAACGGTCTAACTTCCAAGGAGGGAACATTCTCTGTGCTAGAGCTAGTACTCTTAACCTCACCGATATTAATGCTCTTGGGGACTTCACCGGGCACCCCAGGATGGTTTCTGCAATTCTCCGGCGCAAGGGGAACGATTGCCCCTTTCGGAAAGTCTCTCTGATCCACCATTTGACAAGAGGCATTATCCACCACCCTGTCTTCTCCACCAACATCATATTTTAACCATGCATCACCACCCTCGTGAATATAGCCACCCTCATTGCCATCGATGTCCAACCTAATACTAATGCATAGAAGGCATCCATCCATGTAAATCTTGATGCTATCAGGGACATCATTTGGTTTTCTGAATCTTACCACCATTTTTGCGACATCAAATCTTCGGTTCTCCTTCGTCTCAGGAAGAAGACTAACGAACCTTCCCCACCGATTTCCAAGAGCTTGAAAAAACTTTGGTGACCAACACCTTAGAGGAACTCCTTTTAGGGATACAATGCACATCATGTAGGGCATATCACCGTCTAAGAGAAGAAGGGCTATCTCATTAAACCATGGAGAGAAAATCGCAGCTTGTAGTGGCCATACCGTATCAAAATCCTCCTTAGATTGGAAGGTTACTATGACGGAATCATAATCCCCCACCATTTTGCTACTATAACTCGAATTCCATCACTATTAAGAGCTTGCTAAACCATTTCAATACTGTAGAGTTCTTTGATGATCCCTACCAGGCTAAACTTGAGCCAATCCACTACCCCTTTAGGAATACTAATATCCAGGATAGATTTTTGTGTGTCTATAGGTTCTCGGGCCTCCACTGTATCCTTTTCTTCATTTTTAGGATTGTCTTGCTCCACCCTTGTTTCCCCTAAAAGGACATTTTTGTAGGATCTCCCATCGCGGAAAGCTTCCTTAAACTTACCCGTATTGGGCGCTCCACCTCTAGAGGGATCAGGGTCGGTATCAATCGGAGATTGTCTTTTCACCTGCCTATTTGCACCGAGTCTAGGAAAAGGGAACTTAGATTTGGAGACCGAGACTTTCCTTCCATCAATGAAAGACTCGTTGATCTTCGCAATTGCATTATTCATGTCCTTCTCAGAGACAAAGGAAACGAAACCGAAAGTTGACGTTTTGTATCTAAGCCTCTGGATCACTTTCGGGATAAACCCTATACAAACTCTACCATGGTGATTGAACAATTCCCACAAAGCTTTTCTTGAAACCCTTCTACTCAGATTATTGACGAAAACCTTGAACTCTTCCAAAAAGTTTTTAGAACCTGACTCCAGTGGGGAGACGATTGGTTTTTTCGACGAGAGCATTTTTTGCAATTCCTAGGTTCTGTTACAGGGGATCTTAATGAGAGCGTATAACAGGTTATCTATAACAGGTTGGTTGTAGTGGGGAGACAGTTGGTTTTTTCGACGAAAACATTTCTGATTATGTATAACAGGTTAAGGCCAAGCACCAACATCCTTCTGGTCTGTTGCAGCCGATTAAGATCCCCGAGTGGAAATGAGAGCGTATCACGATGGATTTTGTTACAGGGCTACCTCTAACTCCTTCGAAAAAGGGTAATGTCTGGGTGATTGTTGCCTGACTCACTAAGTCAGCTCGTTTTATTCCTATTCGAGATACTCATTCTTTGGAGAAGCTGGCTAAACTGTATATCTCTGAGATAGTCAGACTGCATGGTGTACCCTTATCTATCATCTATAATCGTGATCCAAGGTTTACCTCTCGATTCTGGTTGGCTTTGCACAGTGCTTTAGGTACCCGTCTGAATTTTAGTACATCCTTTCATCCACAGACTGGTGGTCAATCTGAGAGGGTGATTCAGATCATTGAGGATATGCTACGAGGATGTGTGATCGACTTTCGCGGCAGTTGGGAGGATTTCTTGCCCTTGGTCGAGTTTGTGTATAACAACAACTACCAGGCTAGCATCCGTATGGCACCATATAAGGCTCAATATGGCCGTAAATGTCGTACTCCTATATGTTGGATAGAGTTATATGATGGGAAGACTTTGGGCCCTGTGTTAGTTTGAGGGACCGAGGAGACTGGCAGAATGATCTGTGACCCTCTGAAAGAGGCTTTTGACTGACAAAAGTCTTATGCTGACCGCATGAAGAAAGTTTTGAGATTCAAGCGCAAAGGCAAGTTGAGTCCAAGATTTATCAGGCCATACCGTATACAGAAGAGAGTTGGACCTGTTGCTTATCAGCTCGAGTTGCCTCCTCAGTTTAGCCATATCCATGATGGGTTTCATGTATCTATGTTGAGGCAATACCACCTGGATTCGAGTCATGTTATTTAGATTCATTATGTGGAGTTAAGGCCAGACCTATCTTATGAGGAGGAGTCAGTCCAGATTTTGGATCAAGATGAGAGAGTCCTGAGGAACCGGTGTATTCCAATGGTTAAAATTCATTAGAGTAGTCGTGGTAAAAAAAGCCACTTGGGAGACTGGGGAGTCTATGAGAGAGTAGTTCCAACATCTGTTCAAGTCAGGTAAATTTCAAGGTCGAAATTTCTTTTTAGCGGGGAGAATTGTAACACCCCTAGTTAAAAAAAATAAAAATAAAAATGAATGAAATTTAATTTGAAAATGGAAAATGAAGTGAGAAAAAGAATGGGAATTTAATACCAAGGGGAATTGAACCCACAACCTTAAGCTTCATGAACCAAGTGCCCAACTAATTGAGCTATACATGCTTTTGGTTATAATCTACACCCACTTATTATTAAGTGGTTCTTGAAGGTCTAAAATAATAAAATAAACAAAATATCTCAACCACCCCTCATTATGGCACATTTATTGGGTCTATCTACCCCCCAAAAGAGATACCTAACCTTCTCTCTCTCGACTCTTCATCTTCCTCCCATAAACCTTCTCTGGCCATCGTTTCGTTTTACCCTACCGTTGTGTCGTGTGTGCCACCGCCGGCACAAATCAAACCGTCGTTCAACCCTGACCTCAATCTTGTTGTCTACTCGCACAGGCCAGCCATCGTTCATCGGAGAAACGCATTTGAAATCTTCGACGAAAACTCTTCCTTTGTTATTCAAGCTTTCCGTCACCGTCTAGCGTTGTGCTCGAATCTGATTTCACCATTGTCCTCAAGAGGTCTAGCCGAGCAACGCCCTGCCCGTTGAACAACCGTTCGGTGTCGTTTAGCGCCTCGTCAGAGTTACATTGGATTGGTCGTATTTCTTCGGATTTTGGTAAGTTCGGTAAGTTATCCGGCTTGATTCTGGGTTGATTAAGGATATAGATGAAATTTTGAGGTTGTTTTTGCATTTTGGGATGTTTTCGGCCAACTAGGGCCGCGCATGGGCGTCACGTGCCATCACTTGCGATCTTTTTGTCGCTTGGATGGTAAATGAACCAAACCGGCTGGACTGGTTTTGGACTCGATCTGGCCATTGAATCGAACCACCTGAACCAGTCTAGTCCCAATCGATCTAGGCCTACTGGTGAACCAAGCCCGAACCCGACCCGAGTTGACACAAACCCAACCTGAGTTTGACTCGTTGACCGAGTTAACCCAGTGAGTCAACCCGCCCGAGTCAACTCACCAAGTCAACCCGATTAACTATTGACGTCAACATTGACTTGACCGTTGACGTCAACGTTGAGTTCGACCGATGATGTTAGAATGACGTCTACGTTAACTACTGACGTCAGCGTTGATTTTAACCAAAAAGTCAACTTTTTTCCGAAAAGCCCAACTTTATATTTTTTGACATCCTAAGTCCAATTTTGAAGCCCGTTTCATGAAATTCTAACTCGAAAGCCTCCAAATTTGACATTGAATCCGGACATGCATTTGTATTTAGTTAAATTATTTGAGAAAGGTTATAGAACAAAGGACTAACATTGACCTTTTGATTGAGGGTACTCGCGGATCTCCCGATCGTGCCTACACCCATCCAAGCTCGTCCCGATCAGTGCCGCCTCGAGAGCCCATTGTTACCCATATGATTTCGTAACTTAGTGCATTATATTGATAAAATGTAAATATGTTAGTAACCCTAATCCTTGTCGATATAGGTTCCAGTACCGTAGCTAAGCGTGGTTCTGGTGCCTAGTAAATTATCGAACATACCCGACTTTTGAGGTGTGTTCCTTATGTGCTATATGATTGATTGCAAATTGTTTTACATGTTTACATGTTTATTTAAATTGGCCATGTGCACATGATTGATACACTTGATTTCGCATAGACATAACATGTTTTCTGAGTAAGTATGATTATGATATAGGTTTGATACATGCCTTAGTACCCGATATGACAAGAATTGTAACGCCCTGGTTTTGGGCCTAGATGTTTTAGACTTTGGATCGTGCCGGGCGGGAACAGTTCGAATCCTTGAGGTTGGTTTAGGGAAAACCTAGTTCGGGATGCTTTAAAAATATAGAAAAATATCTAAAAATCATTATTTTTTATGTAAATGAATATGGTGAAAACAATTTTACAAAATGAGTTTTGTAAATATTGCATTTTGGTATAGTGACCAAAATGCAGTTTTTGCAAAAGTTGGCTAGTGACTGTTTTGTAAAGGATTGGAACTTTGAATCTTTAAGGATCTATTTGTACCGTTTATTTTCATCATATTTATCTTTAATTTGGGAGCTTTTAATAAATGATTTGATAAAAGAAATAAAGGGAATTAAAAAGAAAACTAAAAGTTTACTTTTCATAACTAATTTCACGATAGCTTTCCTATTCTCATTTTCTCTCAACTTCTATTCAGCCAAACACTTTTCTCTCATCAAAGAACCTTTGATTTTCACCTTGATTGTTGAGATTTCATTCTCTAAATGATTCTCCAACTTTGTTTCATCAAATCAAATTGATTTTGCTTTGGATTTTTCAAGAAAACTTGCCCAAATTGAAGAGAGATCAACCATTAGAGGTAAGCATCGTTCTTCTCCTCTAATGATTAGTTCTTTACTAAAATTCCTAAGTTATCAATCCATTGTTAATGGTTTTTGAGTTGTTTTAATGTTATAAACAAGAAAGAGTTGTTAAATTTAAGATTCTTGATGAGATCTTGGTGATTTTCGTATTTCTATGTAATGATTTGATTTGAGGTTGATTTTCAACATATTTTGGATGTTATTTGATGTTGAGAATAAGGCTTTAACAAATAAATCCCGAATAGGCTTGGGTCCTTAAGTTTAAGATGTTAGATTTGTGGTTTTTGAGGTATTTTTGATGTTCTACTTTTGCTGGATGTATAAGGTCGTGTTTATGTTGGTTTTTGGTGTTAATTGAAGTTTAGGAAAGGTTAGAATTGATAGATCTTGGCTAGGCTTTGATTTGTGGAAGTTTGGAAGTGTTTTCGGTTATTTCGGATAGCCGAAATGCTAGTTTTGAGCAGGGCAGCGTGTTGGATTGAGTGACTGGTGATTTTAATGCATGATGATGCATTAATTCTCTGCTCTTATGTGTGTTGAATAGGGGAGACTTTATCGGACGTGTTTGGTGTTGATCCTAAAGTACCAGAAGCTTAGAAATCATTTCGGCAAGCAAGCCAAACGTCATCGGTGAGTGAAAATGGTTTTAGAAGTCCTTGAAGGACAAGGAAACGAGTTTTGGGGATTTAGGATTGGTTTGAAACACCATCCTAAGTCCAAAAGTAAGTATGTTTAGATTTGCTCTCGAAATGTGAATGATGCCCCTAAATGCTTTTGACATGCTCTTGATTTGAGAAAGATAAATTCCTACTCTTTTATGCATGATTTATGACATGAGATGATGTTTTATATTGATCCCATGAGATTGAACAATATGACAAAGAGTTTTGAGATTTTGATTAAATGCTATGCATGGACTTTGGTTTTGAAATGGAATGAGATTGGTTTAGAATTGTTGCATCAAAACAGTAGGTGAGATGATGTTTTAATGTTCTTATATTGGCATAATTGATGAGATGTTACCGAATATAATTGGTCAACCAATAGGATCTAAAGTGTATTCTAAACTAAAAAAAATTGTATGTGCTCTTTGAAGTCGGGCAATGGGGGTAGTGTCATCCCGATCCAAAGTGAGAGTCCGATGATGAGAGATACCATTGGGGTAGGTCTTGGTGAAACACTCAAGCTTTGTGGCGAAGATAGATACTGCCATGAGAGTCTAGTGATGTGAGATTCCACCGGGGTAGGACTTGACTTTATGTCAAGCTAATCCGCATATCCGAGTAAAGATAGAAAATGAAATGCCAATATATGAGAATGAGATATGATTCACATGTACTAGTGTTTGAAATGATTTTAAGCTATGAGAAATGCATATGAGATTTTGAGATTATGAAATGCTTTTGTATATCAACCATGTGTGGCCTTGCCATGAGTTTTGCATTGGTTGAATGCATGAGATAGATAGATGGTACATGTGGTTTTGAAATGATGTTTTGTTTTGGAATGGATTTCAAGCATGAGATAGAAAGAGCATGGTTTTAGAAATGGATTTCAAGATTATGTTTTAAAAGCTTGCATTGTTGTGTTGGTGTTTTTAGAGCATGCGTCACTAAGCTATTGTGCTTACGCTCTCTTTGACCAACAATGCAGATAATTGAGACATCTTGGGCAGCAAGGAGGCTTAAAGGAATCCAAGGAGTAGTTAAGCTCAAGTATGATGTTTTACATTTACCCTTAGTGATGATATATGGCAATGGGATTTAATGGATTGTTTTGGGAGATGTGTTTTGGACTCCCTTGTGTTGTTGCAAGTTATGTGTGCTCTTTTTGGTTTGTAGAAGGCCTTTATAATTGTCTTCTTGCTTTATATTGCCTTTTGGGATGTTTATGGTTTATGTTTTAAGCTTGCTCTTTTGTATGCTATGTGATCTTGTGATGCTATGTCAAATGCTTTCCATGTGCTTAGAGTTGCATGCTTTTATGTTAGTATTGATGTTATAAGCATGTCCATATGTTTTGGTGATGATTTGATGATGTTAAATGTGAGTTTGTGGAGAATTTTGGTAAGCATATCGATACTCGGGCTTGCGTATTGATACGCATAAGCAAAATTTGTGCCAAATTGTCAAGGGGTATCGGTACGAATAGGGAGCGTATCGATATGCTTGGGCAAGGTTTGAAGGGCGTGTCGATACACGGGGAAGTGTATCGATACCCTTTTCCCAAATTTGGCCACTACCTTTTCGTGTATCGATACAGCCTCTAGATGTACCGATACGCGACATTTAAAATCTGTTAAAAGCATCTTTTAAAGTACTGGAATGTTACGTTTTAGTCCATGAATTTTGTGTATGCAATTAGGTGAGTTTGGGTGGTCTGATTGTGATGAAATTTTGCAGAGAAGCACGGAATATGACTAATTGAATATTGATAACCCTAAAAATCAGAAAAGCCCTTGTATTTTTCAGAAATTACGTTTTGGTCCCTAAATGCTTATTTTATGCAATTAAACCCACAAATGAAATCTGATCGTTGTGTCGTTTCTTCCTATGCTCTTTGACGATCATATAGGATCTAATTTGCATCTAGAAAAGATAAAAAGAAAAAAAGGGTTGCTAATCGAAGTCGGGTTTAACGAGTTGGCTTCGGTTTTCCCTGTGTAAGCTCCTTGGTTCGGGTCATCCGTCTAGACCAGGCTAAAGGGGTTACAAGCATGCTCTTTGGTTACCATTTATCAGCATAGAAATGTGTTTATCAAGCATTGTTATAACTGTTTATCATTGCATACTATGATGCTGCATGGACTGATTAGTAAGGGTACTTGGGTTATAATATGAAGTACCGTAAGGTTCAGCCCTGATCCGGCTGATAATTCTGCCCGTATAAGGTTCCTATGCTACAACTAGTGTAATTCCGCCCATATAAGGTTCCTAGTTTCGGCTAGGGTAATTCCACCCGGACCTAAGGTACTTCCTTAGGATGGTACCCACACCCAATAGGCTCGGATTAATGCCAGTATATGATATTGTTGGAACACACTGAGCTCCCTAGCTCATACCCCCTTTATCTCCCTTTTAGATATTTTGCATAGGCTACCCTTTACCTGACACTCAGAGGATCGACACATTCAATATTCTTCATAGATTGTAATGTTTCTATCCACCGCTTTTGTTCTTCAAGGTGACATGTGTCTATATTTTGTAATGTATGAAGTCTTATGTTACGAGTATTTTGTTGCTATACTTGATGTAGCCTATTTTGTAGCTACTACTGGATATGTTTTTATATGTTTACTAACTATGATCGCTTTATAGTGATTTATGATATTGTACTTTCAAACTAGATGCTTAAGTTTTCCAACAAGTTTTCTAGTTGAGTTTTAAATTTGATATTTGCCCTGTTAGACATGGTCATTTCGCATAGGTCTGTCTAAAGGGTTACACTAGTTGTGTGCCAAGAACTTGTTGGCAGAGAGATGCCAGTGATGCCATGCCAAGAGATGATGAACCCCCAAAAAAATAGGAAAGGATCAGGCTCCTAAAAGATCACAATTGGATCAACTTCCAAAAAATAGCGGATAAAGTGGTGCCAAGTGATGTTGGCAACGTTGTGCCAAGCTTGGAATCCAAGGCAGCTTCCACATGATGACATCAGCCCTAGCCTGATAAGCTATCACATCAAGTTGATAACATGTCAAATGATCGGATAGAGCTCTATCTCTTATCCCTTTATCATTTCAAATTCAAATTCAAAGGCTTATCTCCTCTTTTCCCACTCACGCCTATATAAAGGCCAATCGATCAAGCATTAGATATAGCGAGAGATGAGAGCGAAGTGAAGACTTAAAGTGAACGAAGTGATGTGTTGAAGTTATCGGCGAGTGAAAGCGAGCTGCACCAAGGAAGGGTGGTTCAACTTCTTGGCCTAGAGCCTGGTGTGGAGGGCTGCATCGGGAGACCCTTCTACCTATTCCCTTGGCACAAGTTGTTTATTGTTAGTATTTTTATGATGATGGTTTTGAAAACGATTATGGTTGTGTTGGTTAACCCCCTCACCATAAACTAATTTTCAGAATTGGTGGGGGATGTTTGGATTGAATATTGGCTTTATGCCTTAGTTCTTTATAATAATTCTATTTTTGGCAAAGTTTTTCTATTTGGCATACTCTTATTTTTCCTAAACACTCTGCCAAGCGAGAGCTGGCACTGTAACACCCTAAAAACCACCCTAGTTAGAATTATAGAAAACGACAAGGGTAGCGTAAACAATTTACAATTTGGTTAAGATTATAATGAAATCATATAAACTAAGCTCTATTAAGTTACAAATAAAGTAAGAATAATAGATATGTTCATGTGTAAACTTATAAGTAATTGAATCTAATATGTAATAACATGTATGTCACATATGTTAGATTAAAGTTTAAATAGGACCAAATTAATGTTATTATAAGTAAAATATATAACTAATATACGTATATAATTAGATATATATATATATATATTGATAGTGGCTGATAAATAAACTATTATAAGAATAAAATACATATAATTCCACTTAGTGGAAATAAACATGGCTAACAAAGGAACCATGTGTCCTTTACTAAGCCATTAAGGCTTAAAATCAAACAAGTGTAAACCCAAAGCCATTATCATCTTCCACCTTCTTCATTCATCTTCTTCACCGAGAATTAAGAGAAATTAGAGAAGAGAGTTGCTGGAAATTAAATGGAAAATACATGCATGTTGATTCCATAGCTCAAGTAAGTGTGTGTTAGTCATTTGATGTTGTTCTTGAGATTTAGGGTATATTTTGATGATTTTGATTATGAATGGTTACTGTAAATAAGGTTAGAATTAATTCATCAAGTTGTATGATAGCTGGGTTCATGTTAGAATAGCTAAATTTCTGGAAATTTTAATATGAACATGAACTTAGAATGAATCTGCCTAGAATTTTCAATTATAGACATCTTTCGGAAATCTGGAAAATTGAGCATGTTAGAGTCATTTCTGGAAAAAGTGTTCTTATACAAAGTTGTAGAGGACAAAATTTTACATGAGATAGAAGTAAGAATTGCACGAAAATGTTAAGTATAGGTCTCTGAATTGTTGTTAGAAGTTGACTGGACTGAAACTGAATGAATTTGGAATCTGCTGGACTAAATTGTGAAATTCGAAATGTTTAGGGTTCAAAATGATGTTAATAAATTATGAAAATTTATGCTTGAAACAGGGTAGTCATGGAATGAATAAAAATTAAATGGCCAAGCTTGAATTAAGTCTCAATTGGTAGATTAAATGCATTTAGATCACATGTAGGATTATTAAAGGATTAAAGGGGACTGTTTTGTGGAAATTGATAAATTGAGGACTTCAATGCTCTGTTTTTAAAGATGTTAGAACTTCATTGTTATGTTAATACATGTAGGTTAATGTGGTTAATATATTAGAATCAAATGAATTGTGAAATATAGGATTTAAATGCACTAAAGTCACTAGGTTAAGCTTGGACAGATTAGGCCCTGAAATTGTCCTGTTTTCAAATGTAAAACTGTATTAACTGAGAAATGTTAAAAATATGAGGCATACATGATTTTAAAGGTGTGCTTATAAGCTTTCTAAAATGGTAAAGAACTCCTTATTTGGAGTTGTGAGTAAAAAGATATGACCAGTTTAGTAGAAGTTACTCAAACTGCCAGTTTAGGGGGCAGATTCACTTGTCTAGGTGATTATGCTTAAGTAAATGAATTTATATGTTTGAATTAATTACTAATGGATATTGTATATGATATTTTATGTTTTAAGATCACATTGGTGAAGAATTTCAAGAGGATTCAAGGAGTGATCAAGCAAAGAGAAGGGGGAAAGGAATCATCATCAAGGATAACAACTAAGCTTGGAAGTATTTGTGAGTGTAGCTAGTTTAGGGTTGAGATTAGTGTCTCAACCAATGTGTTTATGTTTCTTGGATGATTTAAAATGAAGCATGTAATGAACTTAATAATGGATTGGTAAATTTAAATGCTAAGGAAGAAGGACTAAAGGAATGAACTATGAACTAGGTATATGATGCTATCTAGATATGCTAGTTGATGTCTATGTGGGTTGCTTTGTGATATGAGTTGTTTGAGTCACTTGAATTGAATTAATGTATGATTTAGCTACTGTTTGAAGATGGTTATATGATTGAAATGATGCTAAATGCTTGCTGGAAATTTGATTGAGCATGGCTTGAATGTGCACAATGTAAACATGATTGAATGTGTACATGACTTTGTGATATGTGTTTGATAAACAAGTAAAATGCTATTGTTAATAAAGAAAGATAAGTAAAGTCCTTGGTTTGATTAGTGTCTATAGGTAGAAGGGCATGCCTTAGAGTCATTGAGCTCCTCTGATCTTTGTTACAGGATGGTGGTTAGTCACCTATAAACCTGATAAGGTGGTTAGTCACCTTGATAATTGAATGGTGGTAAGTCGCCATTGATGCCTATGCATCCTCTGTTATAAGTTGAAATGAGAAATGGGTACTGAGTATCTAATGTTACATGTTACATGAAGACTTGATTACCTAATTCATTAATCATCCAAGGCAAAACATGATTAGAACAATGATATATGTTTAAATGAACAAGTTGGATATTAGCCCTTATGATATGGAATGAATATGTGTACTTGGTTGGGATTTAAAATGAACTATGTTGTGATGTGAAGCTATGAAATGTTGCTGCCAAGATGATAATGAGATTACATGTTGTTTGTTGTCCAATTTAGCTTGAATTGTACATTTGCTTACTGCCCAAACTTGGCTTGAATTGTATATGTTGCTTGCTGTCCAATTTGGTATGAAATGTACATGTAGTTTGCTGCCCAAATTGGTATGTTTTAAATGAAATGGTTGCTGCCCAATAAGTCATTGTACATGTAAATACTTGCTGCCCTATTGGTTAGTACATGAAAATAGCTTTGTTAACTTGGTTTTGATAGGCTAGTTAGGTATTTCAATATGTGCTAAGCCTAGCTAAATAACTTTAAAGATTGAATAAGACTTTAAAAGATTGAAACTAGTAAAGTTTAGGGCTGCCTCACTAAGAACATTATGTGTACTTATCACTCTCTTTGTTTCCTTCTTCCAAAATAACAGGTTCGCTGATATCCGAAAGCCATCCGTTTTGTTCCGAGAGCTTCGCAAGCCAAGAACAAGTATGATATAATCTTGCTTAGTCTCCTAGTTGGTGGCATAGTCTAAGTTAGTTTGTCATGCATTATGGAACATGTAATTGTTAAGTTTGGTTTGTATAAAACTAAGACATGTTATATTACGTAATGACTTGATGAATGTTTATGTAAGTATGGATATGATGATATGAATGAACTATGTTTGAAGTTAACTAAGCTTGATATGAATTTGAGTATCATTTATATGGTTCATGCCCTTGGTGGATTTGAATGGTTGAGTATGTATAAGTATGTTATCTTTATTTGAATTAGGAAGGTTGCATCTAGAATTGTTGTTGGATGATTTGTATAGTTCGAATGGTAATAGAATATTAGAAAAGTTTTAAATTGGCTCACCTATTTGCATTTATGATCTTGTTATTGGATAAATGATTATATGATTGTTTGCTTTGATACTTGTTAAGTATGAATTGAATCTCATATAATTGTATGTTGATGTGTTGACATGTATGAATCTGTCCATCACCCGAATAGTAACATCGCTCGCTCGTAACTGGGTGAGGGGTGTTACATAAATTGGTATCAGAGCTTCGGTTTAGTCGATTCTCGGACTAAATCGGGTCTATTGCATCATATAGGTTAAACTATGCCACCTAGGAGTTTTATATCGAACTGCTTGCGATTGCGCTCTCTAACTTCGATCTTTTCTGAAATCTTATTAGAATGTCCGAATCACGTTTGGCTCGTGATAATGGAAGTCCTCGGGAATCATCTAACGAGGATGGTAGCGTTAGGATGAAAACCAACGCTCCGGGACAATCTAATCCTCCCGAGCAAGCGGACCCTCCGAGAAGATCGGAACCGCGAGAACCGACTCCACTCCCTGAACCTAATCAGACAACTCCGACAATTCCGACTGTTCAGAGTGCTCAGCGGGAATGTCTCCTAAGTATGAAGGAGATGTTCGATCAATTGGTAATGAACATCCGACGAGAACAACCGACTCCGGTGGTTGCTGCCCCGAGTCGAGCCCCTATCGACAAGCTCGCGCAACATCGAGCAACTACATTCACCGGTGAAAACGAGGAAAAGCCGGAAGAAGCTGAGAACTGGCTCGAAAGAACCACTCAAATCTTAACTCGTCAACTTCAATGTTCGGATGAACATAAACTTGAATGTGCGATTCCACTTCTAGCCGACGAAGCTCTAAGTTGGTGGGAAACCACAACTCTGACTGCCCCTGCCGAGTCAGTTACATGGAAATTCTTCGTTGATGAATTCAAAAAGAAATATATTAACGAACAATACCTTGCTGATCGGAGGAAGAAGTTCTTACATTTGAAACAGGCCAATCGGCCGATTGAACAATATGTTGCCGATTTCTGCAAATACTGCAAGTATGGCTCGGAGTACATCAAGACCGAGAAAGATAAATGCCGAATGTTCATCGACGGGCTAAGTGATGAATTGAGTCCGATGTTCACAGCACTTGACATTACAGATTTTCAAATCCTTGTGAATCGGGCCATCGCCACTGAATCTAAGATGCGGAATGCCGAGAAACGAAAGAGTGGATTCCGAACTGATAAGAAGCGGAAGAGTGACGACAAGTCTCGGTGGTCTAAGAAGCCGAAACATCAAAAGGAATCATCCTCCACCTATATACCATCTACTCGGAATAATTTCCAACCCCAACACTCCAACAAGATGGCTACTCCGGTTGTTTCCGTCAACAGTACTGGAAATGTCGACAGACCTCCTGTTTGCAAATTCTGTCAGAAGAATCACTTTGGCCAATGTCGAGCCCAGGCGAACCTTTGTTATGCTTGTGGCGCTGACGATCATTACATCCGAGACTGTCGAAAAAGAAATGATCAATCTTTTGTTCGACCGGTTAACCAAAGTTCTGTGCCGTCTAGCCGAGGCAAACATCCGAGACAAGTTCAGTCAAACAATCCCGGGAAAGGCAAGGCTGCCCAATCAAAAGCCACCACTTATCAGGAGTCTCGAGCCCCAGCTCGTGTCTATCACATTCGTGGCAAGGAAGAAGAAGAGTCTCCCGATGTTATTGCGGGTACGGTTGAACTTAACCTTAAACCTGTTTACGCATTGATAGATTCGGGATCAACCCATTCATTTATATGCTCATACTTGTTAGATGAACTTAAATTGAAACCTGAAACTGTACAATCTGGGCTAATTGTTTCGAATCCTATAGGAGGTAGTATGCCTATAAATTTGATTTGTAAAGACTGTCGGATAACAATCCGAAATGTACCCTTTCCTTGTAATCTATATGTATTACCCAAATGTGAATTTGATCTAGTTTTAGGACTAGATTGGTTGGGAAAACATGAAGCCTGGGTAGACTGTCAAAACCGTAGGTTATATTTACGGGGTTTAGGAAAAGAATCCATTCTATTGATAGACAAGAAACCGATCTCTATTTTCGCCGCTATGGCACTGCAAGACGAGCTTGATTTCGGTTTACTTGAAATGCCTGTTGTATCTGAATTTTCCAATGTTTTTCCCGAGGAACTCCCTGGCCTTCCTCCAACTCGGGAAGTTGAATTCAAGATCGAAGTTCAACCTGGAACTAATCCTGTGTCCAATACACCTTATCGGATGGCACCTGTTGAACTCAAAGAACTAAAGAAGCAAATTCAAGAACTCGAGGATAAAGGATTCATCCGACCTAGCATCTCTCCCTGGGGTGCTCCTGTACTATTCGTGAAAAAGAAGGACGGTACGATGCGACTTTGTATCGATTACCGGCAACTTAATAAAGTAACCATCAAGAACAAGTATCCGCTACCGAGAATCGAAGATTTGTTCGATCAACTCAAACACGCAGCCGTGTTCTCTAAGATTGATCTTCGGTCCGGTTACTATCAAATGAGGGTAAAAGAAGAAGATGTGCCCAAAACAGCTTTCCGAACTCGATATGGACATTACGAGTTCCTAGTAATGCCATTCGGTTTAACGAATGCCCCTGCTGCGTTCATGGACCTGATGAATCGAGTATTCAAGCCTTATCTTGACAAGTTCGTAGTTGTTTTCATTGACGACATCCTTGTATACTCTCGGAACAAGGAAGAACATGCTGATCATCTTCGGATTGTGCTTCAGACGCTCCGAGATCACCAATTGTTTGCCAAATTCACTAAGTGTGAGTTTTGGTTATCTGAAGTTTCATTCCTCGGACACATCATTTATGCCGAAGGAATCAAAGTCGACTCCAAGAAAATTCAAGCTATTCTTGATTGGAGACCTCCGAGAAATGTGAGCGAAGTCCGAAGTTTTCTCGGATTAGCCGGCTATTACCGAAGATTTGTGAAAGGATTTTCCACTATTGCCGCACCATTAACCAAACTCCTCCGAAAGGATGTAAACTTTGAGTGGTCAGAAAAGCAGCAACGAAGTTTTGATCAACTCAAGCAAACTTTGACACACGCTCCTGTTCTTATTCAACCCGAATCGGGCAAAGAATTCATAGTGTATAGCAATGCATCACACTCGGGCCTAGGTTGTGTTCTGATGCAAGAAGGCAATGTGATTGCATATGCATCCCGACAACTGAAGCAACATGAATTGAATTATCCTACTCACGATCTCGAGCTTGCAGCCATTGTGTTCGCGCTCAAAATTTGGCGACACTACTTGTACGGTGAAAGATGCAAGTTGTTCACTGATCACAAAAGCCTGAAGTATTTACTCACTCAAAAAGATCTGAACCTTAGACAAAGAAGATTGTTAGAGTTGCTCAAAGACTACGACCTGACCATCGATTATCATCCCGGAAAAGCCAATGTTCTTGCCGACGCTCTGAGTCGAAAACTGAACCTCTGTAAGTTACTCGAAATCCTCGAAAATTCGAAAACATTCAATCTTCAAATTTAAAGTGATCATTCAAATTCATTCTTGATAGCTAAGGAAGAATTTAAACACTTTCTTGTTTAGCAAGAAATCATTCAAATGAAATTTTGTAACCTAAGTAACGTCTGCAATTTGTTTATTCGTAGCTTCTTTGGCTATCAACGCTCATTTCCGGTTATGCAAGGCTCAGAATTATCTGAATGAACTTCAAGTTCAATCTACTCTGATCACCAGGATCAAAGAACTTCAACAAATTGATTCGGAACTTCAGAAAATCAATTCTAAGCTTGAGTCTAATCCTGACTTCTCTGTTAAGTCGAACGGTCTTCTATACTTCAAAGATCGTATATGTGTCCCTAATAACAAAGAATTACAGGATGAAATCCTACAAGAAGCGCACCAAAGTTCTTTTTCGATCCACCCTGGATCAGTTAAGATGTACAAGGATCTCAAGCCCTTGTATTGGTGGCCAGGAATGAAAACGGCTATCAACGACTCTGTAGCAAAATGTTTGAACTGCCAACGGGTTAAACCCAAGCACCAAGTCCCTACTGGTTTGCTCCAACCTCTCAAATTTCCGCAATGGAAATGGGAACGGATCACAATGGATTTCGTAACCGGTCTTCCTTGTTCACCAAGAAAGTGCGACGCTATCTGGGTGATCGTTGATCGTTTCACCAAGTCAGCACACTTCATTCCGCTAAGAATGAATCTCAGTCTTGAAGCCTTGGCTGAATTATACATCCGAGAAGTAATTCGTTTACATGGTGTTCCAATCTCAATAGTCTCCGATCGAGATCCCCGATTCACAGCTCGATTTTGGAAAACATTACATAAAGCTCTCGGAACCAAACTGAATCTTAGCACAGCTTTCCATCCGCAAAGCGATGGTCAATCCGAGCGAGTAATTCAAATTCTCGAAGACATGCTCAGAGCTTGTATCATTGACTTCGGAAAGAACTGGGAGAAATCGATACCTTTAGTAGAATTCGCCTACAACAATAGCTTCCAATCTTCGATTCAAATGGCTCCTTTCGAAGCGTTGTATGGCAGAAGATGTCGAACACCTTTATGTTGGTCTGAACTTGGTGATAATAAAGTTTTGGGACCACAATTGCTTCGGGAAACCGAAGAACAAGTTCAAATCATTCATTCTCGATTGAAGCAAGCTTTCGATCGCCAAAAGTCTTACGCCGATCTGAAACGTAGAGACATTCAACATCAAGTCGGAGATAAAGTGTTTCTTAAAGTCTCCCCGTGGAAGAAAGTATTCTGATTCGGCAAAAGAGGCAAACTAAGTCCTCGGTTTATCGGACCATTTGAAGTAGTTGAAAGAATTGGTCCTGTAGCTTATCGACTCGCTCTTCCTCCCGAGTTTGATAAGATACACAATGTCTTCCACGTCTCAATTCTCAGAAGATATCGATCTGATCCATCTCACGTTCTTGAGCCTGAAGAAGTTGAACTCAATCCTGATCTTTCATACGAAGAAGAGCCTGTTCAAATCCTTGATCGAGAAGTCAAGAGACTTCGAAATAAAAGTGTTCCTCTCGTCAAAGTTCTTTGGAGGAATCACAACGTCGAAGAAGCGACGTGGGAACCTGAGGACACGATGAAGAAGCAATATCCTCATCTGTTCGATTCAGGTAAAATTCGAGGACGAATTTTCTTTAAGGGGGGAGGAGTTGTAACACCCTAAAAACCACCCTAGTTAGAATTATAGAAAACGACAAGGGTAGCGTAAACAATTTACAATTTGGTTAAGATTATAATGAAATCATATAAACTAAGCTCTATTAAGTTACAAATAAAGTAAGAATAATAGATATGTTCATGTGTAAACTTATAAGTAATTGAATCTAATATGTAATAACATGTATGTCACATATGTTAGATTAAAGTTTAAATAGGACCAAATTAATGTTATTATAAGTAAAATATATAACTAATATACGTATATAATTAGATATATATATATATTGATAGTGGCTGATAAATAAACTATTATAAGAATAAAATACATATAATTCCACTTAGTGGAAATAAACGTGGCTAACAAAGGAACCATGTGTCCTTTACTAAGCCATTAAGGCTTAAAATCAAACAAGTGTAAACCCAAAGCCATTATCATCTTCCACCTTCTTCATTCATCTTCTTCACCGAGAATTAAGAGAAATTAGAGAAGAGAGTTGCTGGAAATTAAATGGAAAATACATGCATGTTGATTCCATAGCTCAAGTAAGTGTGTGTTAGTCATTTGATGTTGTTCTTGAGATTTAGGGTATATTTTGATGATTTTGATTATGAATGGTTACTGTAAATAAGGTTAGAATTAAGTCATCAAGTTGTATGATAGCTGGGTTCATGTTAGAATAGCTAAATTTATGGAAATTTTAATATGAACATGAACTTAGAATGAATCTGCCTAGAATTTTTAATTATAGACACCTTTCGGAAATCTGGAAAATTGAGCATGTTAGAGTCATTTCTGGAAAAAGTGTTCTTATACAAAGTTGTATAGGACAAAACTTTACATGAGATAGAGGTAAGAAGTGCACGAAAATGTTAAGTATAGGTCTCTGAATTGTTGTTAGAAGTTGACTGGACTGAAACTGAATGAATTTGGAATCTGCTGGACTAAATTGTGAAATTCGAAATGTTTAGGGTTCAAAATGATGTTAATAAATTATGAAAATTTATGCTTGAAACAGGGGTGTCATGGAATGAATAAAAATTAAATGGCCAAGCTTGAATTAAGTCTCAATTGGTAGATTAAATGCATTTAGATCACATGTAGGATTATTAAAGGATTAAAGGGGACTGTTTTGTGGAAATTGATAAATTGAGGACTTCAATGCTCTGTTTTTAAAGATGTTAGAACTTCATTGTTATGTTAATACATGTAGGTTAATGTGGTTAATATATTAGAATCAAATGAATTGTGAAATATAGGATATAAATGCACTAAAGTCACTAGGTTAAGCTTGGACAGATTAGGCCCTGAAATTGTCCTGTTTTCAAATGTAAAACTGTATTAACTGAGAAATGCTAAAAATATTAGGCATACATGATTTTAAAGGTGTGTTTATAAGCTTTCTAAAATGGTAAAGAACTCCTTATTTGGAGTTGTGAGTAAAAAGATATGACCAGTTTAGTAGAAGTTACTCAAACTGCCAGTTTAGGGGGCAGATTCACTTGTCTAGGTGATTATGCTTAAGTAAATGAATTTATATGTTTGAATTAATTACTAATGGATATTGTATATGATATTTTATGTTTTAAGATCACATTGGTGAAGAATTTCAAGAGGATTCAAGGAGTGATCAAGCAAAGAGAAGGGGGAAAGGAATCATCATCAAGGATAACAACTAAGCTTGGAAGTATTTGTGAGTGTAGCTAGTTTAGGGTTGAGATTAGTGTCTCAACCAATGTGTTTATGTTTCTTGGATGATTTAAAATGAAGCATGTAATGAACTTAATAATGGATTGGTAAATTTAAATGCTAAGGAAGAAGGACTAAAGGAATGAACTATGAACTAGGTATATGATGCTATCTAGATATGCTAGTTGATGTCTATGTGGGTTGCTTTGTGATATGAGTTGTTTGAGTCACTTGAATTGAATTAATGTATGATTTAGCTACTGTTTGAAGATGGTTATATGATTGAAATGATGCTAAATGCTTGCTGGAAATTTGATTGAGCATGGCTTGAATGTGCACAATGTAAACATGATTGAATGTGTACATGACTTTGTGATATGTGTTTGATAAACAAGTAAAATGCTATTGTTAATAAAGAAAGATAAGTAAAGTCCTTGGTTTGATTAGTGTCTATAGATAGAAGGGCATGCCTTAGAGTCATTGAGCTCCTCTGATCTTTGTTACAGGATGGTGGTTAGTCACCTATAAACCTGATAAGGTGGTTAGTCACCTTGATAATTGAATGGTGGTAAGTCACCATTGATGCCTATGCATCCTCTGTTATAAGTTGAAATGAGAAATGGATACTGAGTATCTAATGTTACATGTTACATGAAGACTTGATTACCTAATTCATTAATCATCCAAGGCAAAACATGATTAGAACAATGATATATGTTTAAATGAACAAGTTGGATATTAGCCCTTATGATATGGAATGAATATGTGTACTTGGTTGAGATTTAAAATGAACTATGTTGTGATGTGAAACTATGAAATGTTGCTGCCAAGATGATAATGAGATTACATGTTGTTTGTTGTCCAATTTAGCTTGAATTGTACATTTGCTTGCTGCCCAAACTTGGCTTGAATTGTATATGTTGCTTGCTGTCCAATTTGGTATAAAATGTACATGTAGTTTGCTGCCCAAATTGGTATGTTTTAAATGAAATGGTTGCTGCCCAATAAGTCATTGTACATGTAAATACTTGCTGCCCTATTGGTTAGTACATGAAAATAGCTTTGTTAACTTGGTTTTGATAGGCTAGTTAGGTATTTCAATACGTGCTAAGCCTAGCTAAATAACTTTAAAGATTGAATAAGACTTTAAAAGATTGAAACTAGTAAAGTTTAGGGCTGCCTCACTAAGTACATTATGTGTACTTATCACTCTCTTTGTTTCCTTCTTCCAAAATAACAGGTTCGTTGATATCCGAAAGCCATCCGTTTTGTTCCGAGAGCTTCGCAAGCCAAGAACAAGTATGATATAATCTTGCTTAGTCTCCTAGTTGGTGGCATAGTCTAAGTTAGTTTGTCATGCATTATGGAACATGTAATTGTTAAGTTTGGTTTGTATAAAACTAAGACATGTTATATTACGTAATGACTTGATGAATGTTTATGTAAGTATGGATATGATGATATGAATGAACTATGTTTGAAGTTAACTAAGCTTGATATGAATTTGAGTATCATTTATATGGTTCATGCCCTTGATGGATTTGAATGGTTGAGTATGTATAAGTATGTTATCCTTATTTGAATTAGGAAGGTTGCATCTACAATTGTTGTTGGATGATTTGTATAGTTCGAATGGTAATAGAATATTAGAAAAGTTTTAAATTGGCTCACCTATTTGCATTTATGATCTTGTTATTGGATAAATGATTATATGATTGTTTGCTTTGATGCTTGTTAAGTATGAATTGAATCTCATATAATTGTATGTTGATGTGTTGACATGTATGAATCTGTCCATCACCCGAATAGTAACATCGCTCGCTTGTAACCGGGTGAGGGGTGTTACAGGCACAACACGCCTATTGCCTCCCAATATCTTAATAGACTTGGGCTGGCGACGATTAAGTTGCTGAATACTTGGGAGAGAACCTTCGAGAGTAGTCGTTCAAGTAGATGAACTTACTTCGGAAGTGAAATCTACCACCGCAGAGTATAGATTGGTTTTAATTAAATTGGTTTACGAAAAACATACACTATAGAGATATAAAGGGTTTTAGTTGGCCAATTTAGAGCAATGACAATCGAGAGAGGCTTTGCTAATGTTGAATCTGCTCAACAAACAAAGCCAAGACAGTTTTCCCAATAAAGGTTGGCATGAGCCATGTTAAATCTAGGCATTCCCTGCCAACAATCATCACTCATTTAGAAACACTTTCCTTGCTATCATTTTACTTCATTTTTATTTATTTTCTTTAGTTTCTAAAAAAAACTCTGAAACAAATCATCTTTTTCCAAGATAAGTAAACCATCAATGCAATCAAATTCCAAGTCAATCTCTATGGGATCGATAACTCGGCTCACCAAACTGTATTACTTGTAGACCGTGTATACTTGCACACAAAAGACTCTTGGCATAACTTGCCCAAAACTATATAATTTACACCTTTTTCCAGCACTACTTTACACATCTCTCTAAAGAGTCTACAAGTTTTTGGCGCCTTTGTCGGGAATTTCAATGGAATTAATTGTTTGGATTTTTACTTGTCTTTATTTTAGTTTATGATTATTTTCCTTTTATTATTTATTTTTCTAACATTATTTTTAGTTTCATTTAATTTATGTACTCCTAGGAATATAGAGGATCGAAGAATGAGCATTAGAGACCCTACTGGAGCTTACAACCAATGACATTACGAACAAAATTTTTCATGGTATGATCAAGGAGTTGACATTTTTGCTTACGATAATGGCATTGCTGCACCTATACATATGCCATGGAAAGACAGTCTTCAACATCAGTCGAGCTACTCGTACGATGATTGAATAGACTTCTATGATGATTACAACTTTAATGATACAACACACATGTCTTGGCAAGAAAACTTACGGTCCATGGAGGCTATGATAGCTAGGATGGATGCTCGTTGTCAAGAGATGGAAGAAACATGCAGAAAAGTTGAAAATCACACAAAATTGATTGTGAACATCCTAAACAAGGTGCCAAGTGATACAGAGGATGCTTGGAAAAAGGGAAAGAACAATGCCAAGTTGTTGCTCCTTGGAGTGGCAAACAAGTCGAGAATGAAACAAATGCCAAGTGGCAGATGTTGATGATGTCAGACCACTATCTAATGTCGGACCGCTATCTGATTCCAGACAGTAGTCAAATGCCAACACCATCGCGACAAAATAAATGGAGCCACCATTTGCCAACCCTACGTTGCTAAGACAAGAAGGTATTACTGTTGACATTTTTAACGCTATTAAATGTATAGATGAAATTAAATGTCATGTAGTTGGGGCAATGGAATCCATTTTGGATGAGAAACTGCTAAGAAAAAGGAGGACATTGGAGCTTCCATTGTCGCCTCCAAGCAAGGATGGAAAGGGAAGAAAAAAATGGACCCTGAACGTAGGAACCAAACCATGAGAAAGAAAAAAGCTTGTGCCAAACGGGAGGAAGCCTCGTCTGAAGGGGAGCCCTCTTCTTCCTAAACTCCTTGCATTTCATTCTATTACATATTCGTGTTCATGCATTTTTATTTTTTTATATATGTGTTCTTCAATGCATTAAGGACAATGAACATCTTGGGTTTGAGGGTGTTCATTTCTTCACATTTATGCCATGCATTTCATGTTTACATTTATACTATCATATCCTATTTAGGTCATGTAGATTAGTTGCATACCGAGCTGCAAAAAAATTGCTTCGATTTAATTTTGAGGTTTGCCAACATTTGTTAGGCAAGTCTTGTTTGATATAGCTGTCTGTCCAATAAGGAAATTTAATCTTTAGTTGTTATGCCATGCCAGTAGGGTAGTATGTCGGGATTGATTGGCAATTGATCTCTAGTTTAGGGAATTGAATTTGTACATAAGCACATGATATGTATCTATTTCCCTAGCAAACTTAGATTGTTTGAAACTATGCTCAGTTTTGAAAAAAAAGAAAAAAAGAATGTCAGGGTAAAAGAAAATAAGGTAGCAATGTTCTGCCAACAAAATGAAATGAACTCTCCTCTACCTAGGGAAAATCAGTACTTAGGGCTTCATGGTTTGCTCCCTCTTGAGTTGAATAGAAAGCCTAGTGATGTCTGGATTAAGATGGGGATTTGTGGTATGCTCCCTCTTATCACTCACACTAAACAGTGTCTTCAAGCAAGCTTAAGATAATGCCAGAGACCCTTAGCAAAGAAGAAAAAAATGAAAATGGAAATAAGAATCAGAGTTTAGGAAGTAAAATTGGCTAATGGAGTGAAAGGATACTTGATGCATATTGCCCACACATCATGGACTCTTCATGATCTTAGAATAGAGTTATATTGTTGTGTCTTGAATTATTGTCTGCTTGGCATAATTACACTAAGATACTGAGGATAGAAATAGAGTCAAATTCTACTTGCTAGCAGTTGTTGGCATCCAAACCAGAATTTTGTCGAGGTAACCTTTTCACAATTTTTATTTTTTCTTTCTTTGCATTACTTGAGGATAATCAACGAGTTAGGTTTGGGATGTGTTACCTCTCCAAGAGTATTGTTTTTAATGTCAATTTTACAACATTTTTGCTTGTTTTTAGGTACATTTAGTTGCATTAGGTTGCTAGAATCATGCATTTGCATAAGGAGTTACGCTTTCTGTCTATGTCAGGGTGAAGGGTTGTTTTGTGGTTATTTTGCAGGTTTGGCATTGGATTTGGCGCAGGAAAGCAACACAATTAGGATTTCCAAGAAGAATTCCAAGTGTTGTTGGCACAAAAGGGCCAGTGGTGTGCCAAGCACTTGTTGGCAAAGAGATGTCAGTGATGCCATGCCAAGAGATGATGAACCCCCCCCCCCCCCCACCCCAAAAAAATAGGAAAGGATCAGGCTCCTAAGAGATCGCAATTGGATCAACTTCCAAAAAAATATCGGATAAGGCGGTGCCAAGCTTGGATTCTAAGGCAGCATCAACATGATGACATCAGCCCTAGCCTGATAAGCTATCACACCGAGCTGATAAGATGTCAAAATGATCGGATAGAGCTCTATCTTTTATCCCTTGATCATTTCAAATTCAAATGTAAAGGCTTATCTCATCCTTTCCCACTCACGCCTATATAAAGATCAACTGATCAAGCATTAGATATAGAGAGAAAGATGAGAGTGATGTGAAGACTTAGAGTGATTGGAGTGAGGTGTTGGAGTGACCGACGAGTAACGGCTGGCTGCACCGAGGAAAGGTGGTTCAACCTCTTAGCCGAGAGCCTGGCCTGGAGGGCTGCATCGAGAGACCCCACTGCCTACACTACAAAAAAATGCCCTATACCAACGGACACAAATCCGTCAGTAAAACACCAAAAATCCGTCAGTATAGGGTCTAAATATTTTTACCGACGGACAAAAAAGAAATTTCGACAGACAAAGTGTCGTCGGTAGTACGCTTGTCGGTATAAAGTTATACCGACAGACAAAACCGTTGGTATAGATATTCTGACCCTATACCGACAGACACAATCGTAGGCATAGGTATTGGCTACCCCGACAAATTAGGGTATATATTCCGACAAATTTTATTCATCGGTATATATTGCGGCTTTTACTGACGGTGTGTCCGTCGGTATAAGTTCTATCTGTACTGACGGTGCGTCCGTCGGTATAGGTTCTATCCGTATCTTTACTGACGCTTGTGTCTGTCGGTATGGGTATCATGTAAGATCTCTATAAAATATTTATACCGACAATTATTCTATCAGTATAGGTGTAATTGGTATTTATTTGTTTTTTTAAATATTAATAATTATTAATACATTCCATTATTTTTATACCACAACAAGAAATAAATTTCCCGAACTTGAGTTAAAAGAAATCCATATAATCTGCAAAAAGTAACTTGAAAGATTCCAGTGGGATTCAATCAGTTGCAAACATCATTAAATACTCTAGAATCAAGTCCAGTCAACTTGGTTGGAACCAAACATTGTGCACCACCGACTATATGGATACGGATAGGAAACCTCTAGTTCCCGTCTAGATTCTTTTCTAACAACTCTCTAATATAGCAATACGTGGAACTTGTGAGTGTTCATAGGTCTGGTGAAGGTGCAAGCAAGTGAAGATGCACGCCAAATCCCATGGACAAGCAGTTGCGATGAGAGCTCCAATATCAGATATAAACAGGTTTAACATCATTGGCACCGAAGCTTGCAGCACACACTGGACACTTGCGGTGACGACTTTCGGTGATTTTCTGTACACAGGGGTTGCAGAAGAGATGGTAGCATTTTGTAATAACAACCTGCAGAATGGACAAAAAACTATAAGCAAATTTGGAACAGAAACGAACAAGCTATAAGTTATGTTTACTCGGACTCGGGTAAGTGTCAAATATGGGTACGCTAGTTTTTTCCATATATTTGGAGAATCATAACCCATATCCATGCCCAATTATGTGTCAGATATGGGTGTCGGAAAGGATACTTAATGAAGAGTCAAATATGGGTACGCTAGTTTTGTTTACTCGGACTCGGGTAAGTGTCAAATATGGGTACGCTAGTTTTTTCCATATATTTGGAGAATCATAACCCATATCCATGCCCAATTATGTGTCAGATACGGGTGTCGGAAAGGATACTTATTGAAGATTCAAATGAATTTAAATGACACAGAAGCATCCTATACAATTGTCAGCGCCAATGGGAACAAAAGCTGAAACTACAACAAGGGCCTAGTTGAACAACAGTGACCTTGAAATACTAATTTAGAATCACACATTTACCTCTTTCGGTCTGTCAAGACAGATGCTGCACTTCAGTATTTCTCTATACTCTCTAAGTTCTTGTTGAAGCCTATATATAAACATCTCACATACAGCAAAGAGATTCATGATGACAAATGAGGATTAATATTCCTAAGCTAGATAAGATTAAGCAACCACCAAATTTGGGTCAGTTAGCCATAATCGAGTTGAGACCAAATCAGGGCATTCACTTTACCCATACTTGTTTTGCAGCCTACCATGAGACCCAAATATATAGCATGGTGCCAATGCGAGGATGTTATCACTTTGTCAGAGATCTCATCAAGTTCTACAACTAAAAGTCAACCATCCAGAACACTCCCAAATATGTACCCCGCGAGCGCACACGCACACGCACACACATATTTTCATAATATTCAAAAGAAAAATGGTAAGCATACACTTGTTATCGAGAATGATCACCAGGATCTAGATGAAAACACTAGTGCAAAAAGTGAGTTCAACTTCCTAACTCTCCAACCCAACAGAAGTAGAAGACCTCAGATTTACTCAATATTCAATTGAACTATTTGTTGCCTGAAATTGAAGTAATAGCTTAAGCTTCTTATATGCCGGATATTAAGTATAAATCAAAACAATGCACAAGGAAAACAATTACAGACAATCTGGTTTACAACTTTGTACATTGACTATCACATGAGGAGAAAAGGGACGAGTCCCTTTGGATGCACTTGTAACGCGCAGTCGCAGAAAAAGCAAATTCAGTGCGAGAAATACCTGAAAGTTATCGCTAATGGAAGGTGACACGGAGGTGTGCAGGTTGGGAAGGAGAGTCACTGGGAGAAGTGCTCATGGAAACTACTTGTGCAGCAAATTGCAAGTTCCACAGCACATCCTCAATAGACAGTCTCTCTGTCGGGTCCGTTAGCAGACGTCGGACACAAATTTCCATCATTGTTTTTAACGACTGATCAGAGCAAGATGTCTGAACTGCTAGATCAGCAATGCTTCTTCTAGTTGCATCATCGGTTGCTACAACTGCTTGTAACTGCACATGATTGTAAGACAATTAATTAAGGATTCATAGGCGAGATTGTTTGTTCATCTAGAAACAGAAAATGATGCAGAGAATACATAGAAGCCATCATTGTTTTCCTTGTACAAAGTTGTAAACCAGATTGTCTGTAATTGTTTTCCTTGTGCATTGTTTTGATTTACACTTAATATCCGGCATATAAGAAGCTTAAGCTTAATATAAATCGTAGTCATTAAGTGCGATGCAATTGAGGAGTCCAAGCAGGATAGTTTCATGAATTAATTGAACTTATTGAAATGGGAATTATGAAATGGTCGTCAATGCTAAAAACTTTAACAGCAAGCTCAAAGAAGATGGAAATTGACAAGTGCTATAGAAAACCTGGTAACAGCACCCATTGAGTGGCCCCATAAGCCAATCAAAGAGACATTTCCATCTGCCCGCAAATAATCAACCACTGCTTTCAGATCATCTTTCTGAAAAAATAGGAAAAGAATGCCAGGCAGCAAATGTTTGGTATGCAAGAAACACCTGGAATGGACATGTGTGGCGTTATACAAATATGAATTAAATGTACACTACAAAGTGAAAAATTTTAATGCATACGTAAACTTTCAAAACCTAAAGACCCCAAATATTCACCCCCAAAACAAGTTTTAGCAGAAGAAACTAATAGTCGGTGTACGACACATCTATATTAAGTAAGAATACCCAAATAACCCAATACATAATACCAGTAATGATTGTATGCAAAAAAATTACTAAAATTATCAATGAAACATGAGTAGACGCATTTTCTGCATTCATAAGAATGAGAGAAAGAAGGTCTAGATTTTTTTCAATTAGTTCGTAACCACTTACTTCATACCAACCCAAGGTGACATACTCTCCTCCGGCCTAAGGGACCGAGCGGCCTGAGGGATGACCGACGGCGACAAGGAGAACAGCGAGGAGAAGCACGAGGAGGAGAAGCACGAGCAGGGGGATTTAGGGATTTTTTTACTTTCACGATTGATTTGGGGATTTTAACTTTTGGAGGAATCCTAAACAGCAGAAACAATTAAATCACATGTAAAAATTTTAATCCTTTATATCGACGGCCACAAATAACAGTCGGTCTAAACTAAACTTATACCGACACACATAAAACACCGTCAGTATATAGTTTTCCTATACCGACACACACAAAAAACCGTCAGTATATGGTTTACCTATACCGACAGTCTCAGTACATCGTCGGTAAATATTACAGCTATACCAACGCATTTTTGTTTCCCGTCGGTATATAGTACATCTATACCGACAAATTCTGTATCCGTCGGTATACATCAGAACTTTTACCGACAGTGTTGTTTTCTGTCGGCATATAGTATCTATAGCAACGACTTGTGTCTGTCGGTATAACCGGGCGTCGGTATATGTACAATTTTTTGTAGTGCTATTCCCTTGGCACAAGTTGTTTATCTTTAGTTTTTTTATGATGATGTTTTTGAAAACAATTATGGTTGTGTTGGTTAACCCCTCACCATGAACTAATTTTCATAGTTAGTGGGGGATGTTTGGATTGAATATTTTCTTTATGTCTTAGTTCCTTTATAATAATTCTGTTTCTGATAAAGTTTTTCAATTTGAAATACTCAAATTTTTCCTAAACACTCTGCCAAACGAGAGCTGGCATAGTACGCTTATTGCCTCCCAATATCTTAGTAGACTTGGGATGGAAACGATTAAGTTGTTGAATACTTGGGAGAAAAGCTTCGGGAGAAGTCGTTCAAGTAGATGAACTTACTTTAGAAGTGAAATCTACCCCCCCCCCCCTCAGAGTATAGATTGGTTTTAATCAAATTGGTTTAAGAAAAACATACACTATAGAGATATAAGGGTTTTTACTTGGCCAATTTAAGGCAATGACCATCGAGAAAGACTTTTCTAATGTTGAATCTGCTCGATAAACAATGCCAAGACAATTTTTCCAATAAAGGATGGCATGAGCCATGTTGAATCCAAGCATTCCCTGCCAACAATTATTACTCATTTAGAAACACATTCCTTGCCAACATTTTACTTCAATTTTCTTTCTTTTCTTTAGTTTCTAAAACAACTCCAAAACAAATCATCTTTTTCCCAAGACAAGTAAATCATCAAAGCAATTGAATTCCAAGTCAATCTCAGTGGGATCGATAACTCAACTCACCAAGTTGTATTACTTGCAAACCGTGTATACTTGCACGCAAAAGACTCTTGGCATAACTTGCCCAAAACTATATAATTTACACCTTTTGTCAACATTACTTTACACATCTCCCTAAAGAGTCTACGACGAGCAACCATCATCATATTTTTCCTCTTGCAAGTCTAATACCAAATCTTTATATTTTAATCCAAAACTAAGTAATATAAAAGAAATATGTGGGATTATTTGAAATATACTAAGTAATCATATATTTTTAAGAAAAAATTTGGGAAACAAAATTATTTGGTATCTTAATTATTTGGAAACAAATCATGTGTAATGTTTGTATATATTGGTATTAGTTCCTGTATTAAATTATAACATCTTATTATTTTTATTCCTTAAAAATTATTGAAGCTGGAAAAGGACATTGGATATGGCCAGGGCTGTCTATGAAATTCAACCAGAAATAGCTTTGGTTAATAGCAATGCTCATTTGAAACGAAAATAGTCAAGTTGAAAAATTAGCTCCTCGAACTCGTTAGAGTGTATACAAAATTTCGAGCTACTAGCTTAGACTTGGGTTTTTGAGGTTAGCGATGGACATTTTGATAGGCAATATCATGTTGTATGTAACAGTGCTTGAAGGATGATCACGGGAGATTTTGATAGGGTGCTTCGGGTAGAATGGGGTAAAGTTGTTGGGCGTGGGCTGGTTGCTGGGGTGTCGAGTTTGGTTGAGATTTCACAATGTTTGTTTATTTTGTCTGGGAGTTGGTTTCCATTTCAGATCTTTTTGGTGTATCTTTCTTTTCTTCGTTCCACTATCATGTTGTATTCCTTTCTACCAGTTGAGTTTAGGGGGTTTTCACTAGGCACATGATAGTACATAGTTGTATGATTTTTCTCTTTTAATAAAACCATACTTTACCTGGTAAAAAAAATATGAAAGCAAATTGAGAAACTAGTGAGCTAGATGATGCCAACTATCATCTTGTTATTGGCTCCCTCTTTAGGAACAAGGTAGTAAATATAGTTTTATTTTGGCTTGTTTTAACGTCAACTGATGCACCTACTTTGGCACCTATTCCAACTAAAAATGAAACTTTAGACATCTATTTCAGCCAAAAAATACTTTAGGCACCTATTTCAGCAAAAAATGAAACTTTAGGCACCTACTTCAACCAAAAAATACTTTAGGCACCAATTGAAAAAAAGAGACATAATTTGGACACTTATTTTATAGTTAAGCCATGCTATTACTAATAATACTTAAGTATACATATTTGTTGCAATAACACCAATTATTTGTACTTGGTCGTAGATCTTGATCGTCCTTGTCTGAGTTCCACTACCGCTAACTGCGAGAAAAATGCTATGCTTGTTGGTAGGCTTACTTTTGCATTTTTCTAGGTGTCTGTATTTACTGTGTTATAATCGTTTGTTTGAATATTTCGGTTATATACTAAATAAATTGTATGTCTATGATTTTTTTGTTAACACAGTTGATTGTGGTACGTGCTTGAGACTTTTTGATTGACTGGTGTAGTTTGATCTGTTGTTAAATTCATGTAAAGAATGTTATTGACTTATGTGTTAAATGATGTTAACTGAAGCCTAAAATATTGTTAAATTTGTTATCTATGTAGCTTACTATTAAAGCATCATTGAAAGTTGAAACTTTTTTTTCTCAACAAATAAAATTTTATTAGAAGAAATTAAAATTTACAATCCATGGACTAAGTAGTGTGTCTTATTAAAGCCCCCTTATTCTAAGGAGGAAAAGAGTACAACACAACTAGGCATAATCAAAACCAAATCATAGTCTCGCAAGCCACTCAATCACCTAATTAAAAATACAATAGATCTTCCTAGAAAATTGTAACACCCCAATTTTTTCTCCAATTCATAACCCTAATTTGTTTGAAGGACTTAATTTGGTAAAATCGGAATGTTAGGGCTTATTTCAGAATTTTGGTTACCAAATTGGAATCATGGCAAAACCTTGTGCTCAGTTTATGAACCCTAGAGAGTATAAGGTCGTGCCTTGTTGTTTACCCATTTCTTTAGAGTATTCTAACTCTTTTACAAGTTTGTGTAAAACATTTTGGCAATTTGATAGTTGGCAGCTACATCATTTCCCTCTCTCACTCAGTCTCTGGTTCTAATAACCGCCCTACCTCCTTATTTTCCGATCACGCTACGACGAAGATGCTAACACCGACCGTATTCAAATCCGAAACAACCAGAACGCTCCCCTTTCTCGTCTGAACTAAACCATGTCCTCATGTTCTTTCCATTACTACTCGTTTTCTCGAAAACGATACAAAACTATTTGGAAATTCCTTGCGCCACCGTCGTCTTGTTCGTGTGAGTTGGGTAAGCCTTTGTGGTCTTTGATTTGGTCCCCTTTTAGTTGTGCTTTTAACTTTACCCTTATTCCTCTGTATTAGGCCGAGAAAAATGACCATTGTGATCACCAAAAGTATTACCAGCGACTGGCGTCGTCAAGGGTTGTCAAACCCTAGTTTCAGTTGCTAGAAATGGGTGTCCGGGCTTGGGTGTGTGTTTTGTGTATATTTGGGTTAGCCCAAAATAGTGGTGAGCCCAAGAGTGAGAGAGAGAGAGTCCGAACCGGAAAGTAAACCAAACCGGCCGGCTAATCCTAACCGAACCAACTCAATGGGTCGAACCTAGTTAGTTGAACCGGGCCGAGTGGACCGAACCGTCAGAGCCATTATCTGAACCGAACCGGATGATGGAAACATTGACGTGGTGCATGACATCAGTGTCGCCATTGACTTTGATCGTTGTCGTTGACTTTTTAAAGTTGACTTTTTTGGATCAAAGTCAACTTTAGATTTTTCGACGTTCTGATTCCAAATCTGCTGCCAGTTTCTCCAAATTCGAACCCAAAAGACTATTTTGCTATTTACATTTACTTGTACTTAGTATTTGAATTCGTATATATATATCAGAAATTGATTCAGTTAATATTGTTCTTCAGGTGACATTGATTCAGACACAGAGATTCTTCTTCCTCCTCCAGCCGGACGACCACCTATTGCACAACCTGCGAGATCCGCACGTGAGTTTAGTTGGCATTAATGTATTAGCGTTATGGCATAGTAGTAGTGGGAACTTATGTAGTGCTTACTCTCGTAGGTGTTGACTCTATCCGACCTAGTGCTAGGGCTGAGCGTGGGAGACGTCACTCTTGACGTTGAGTTATTAGCTGCCTAAGGTGTGTTCTCTTTTTATGTTACATGTTTCGGTGCTTATGTGTAAAAGAGCATGTTGATATGACTTGTGAATTTATGATATGATATGATTTGTAGTTGTTGTTCACTAAATTTTCACCTTAATTTTTAATAATAAAAAAGGGAAAAAGAGAAAATATAAAAAAAAGAAAAGAAAACCCTTTTAAGGCCCACTTTTTAAATAAACAAAGACTCGTCCTTAAAAAGCTCATTTTGAAGTCCACTTTTAAAGAAAAAAGAACAAGATCCATTTTTTATTTTGAAGCCCGCTTTAAAAGAAAAAAAATGAAAAATAATAATAATTATGGTGCAAAATAATTATGAAGAAAAAAGAAATAAAGTGAGGTGAAAAAATATTAATAAATGTGATAAAAAAAACAAAAAAAAGCTAAAATTCAGCAAAAAAAGAAAAAAAAAAGAGAGAAAGAAAACAAAAAAATAAAAAAGCTAAAACCAGCACGTGAGCCGCACGCGCGCGGGCTGCTTCCTCAACCAAACCCTTGTCGCACATTCCTAGTGGTCGGTCGGCGCCTACCGGCCACAGCCACCAACACCGATGGTACCGGCCGGTCCGCCTCGCCGCCGGTGACCTAATCCCACCAACCTCGCTCGCCGCCACCGCTTGTGCTCGTCGGAATCTGCAAAAAATAGTGTGAAATGAGTCAAACCCTATGCTCGAATCAAGGGGAAATTCAATCTTGATTTTGAACCAAATTGGGATATTTTTGAGGGGTTTTTACGAAGATCAAGCCATTGGTCTGATTTTGGCTCAAATTTGGGGATTGAAACACATATTATAGCTTAATTTGCAAGCTCAAGATAACTATAAAAACCCTCCTTTTAACTTGTTCAAAACACACACAATTTGAAGTGAAAAATCCACTTGGAAAAGGCTTAGGAAAAATCCAAAAATTCTCTAAATATTTGTTCCAGAGTTGCTGTAATTTTTTCGTAGTAGTTCGAGTTGGGAAGCAATTTTCCGCAGGTAATTAGGAGCATTTCGAGAAGCTTGGATTTGAGTTCTTCGTTCGTTATTTCGATAAAATTTCTTTCTTTTCATTTTTTTATTTTGACTTTTATGCGTGTTCTTGGATGAATTTTTTGGTGTTTGTGTTTGTGTTTTTGTGAATTTTAGGTTGCTATCTCGAAGTCGGAAAAATCATTTTACGATTCCGGTAACTTTTTCGTTTTAAATTTCTGTTTTAATTTTAGTTTGATCTTTTAAAAATATTTGCATGCTAAAAATGTTGTTAGGATTGTTTTGATCTTTAGAAGTGTAGAAATAAATTTTTAGTGTTTAAATTAAAATGCAAGAATAAAATGAATAAATGTTGTTTAATTGAACAAACTTAAAGTTGGGGATTTAATTAGGAAAAATAATAATGCGTGAGTAGAAATAATAAAGGGGCTTGATTTAAAAAATATAAAAAGATTTTTATGAAATTTAGTTTTTAATAATAAATGGGTTAGGTGATTTTAAAAATAAAGAGAATAAATAAGATGTTTTTTATAAAAAAAAATAAGTCATAAAGTTTTGGAAAAGGAAAATAAAAAGAATTTACAAATAGAGTTTAGGGTTTAGGATAAAATAAATTTTGAAAAAAAAATAAAAAGGAAGTTCTCTAGAAAAAATAAAATTTATTTTTAAAAAAAAGTTTTTTTAAAAAAGAAAAGCTTAAAAATGAAAAATGAAAAAGAGATTTTAAAAGAAGAATTTTTTTTCTGAAATGAAAAATAAAAAGGTAAAAAGTATAAAAATGAAAAAGGTAAAAAAAATATAAAAAGAGTCTTGACTTTTAAAAAGTAAAAAAAGAAATAATGTTTTTTAAAGCAATAATAAAAGAAAAGAAACGTAAAATAGAGTTTGCTTGCTTTTTGTAATATCCTCATTGTAACTTAGAAGAAAATAATTTAAGTCGAATTATTTAATTAAATTAATTGATCACAAATTAAATATAATTAGAAGATTTAGTAGCTAATTGAATGAAATGGAAAATATGAAAGCTAAATTAAGATGATCTAACTAGAATTGAGCTTAAATAAAAAGATTGCCTGCAAAAGTTTTAAATCGACTAAGTCTACCCCTTGTAAATAGTTAGTTCTAAAAGAGTGTTGATGGGTAAAATTAAGCTTTCTCATCCCCTAATCATCACTTGGCCGGCCACATGAGAGAGAAAGGGGATTGGACATATCCCACTATCAAACAAAACTTTCTCTTCTCCTTCTTCCTTTCTTCTTCTTGACGTGAGTTTAGAGTGAAAAGGGAGAGAATTGTTGTTGGTTTTGCTGGCCATGGAGGGGTGTTGAAGCTCAATTTGATATTAGAATTGAGAGGAATTAGAGATTTTGCAATGTAAGTAGCCTCATTGTCACCATATTGTTAACCGATTGAGTGGTGGATTTGCATGAGTCTTATTTTGAATTTATAGATGAAAATGATAGTATCATACATGCATGTGTTTGTCATGATCTTAGAATTTAAATTTGATCAAGGATTGTACTTGAAATCTGATTTTTAGCTAGAATTAGAGAACCAATTAACCTAAGGGCAGATTTGAAGATAATGTTTAAGGCTTTGGACTAATCTATAAAACTGAAAGAATTAGGGTTTGAATTGGGAAATTTCCATTAGGAATGAATTGAAGATTAGGGTCTAAATTATAAGATTTAGGGTTTGAATTGGCTAAAATGTGATTAAAATGAAGTTAGATTGAGGGAATTATCAAATTGGTTCGGTAAATCATGAAAACTGAATTGTGGGACTGTTTTGTAACAATTAGAATAATCTAGGATTGAAATTGGTTAAATTGTGATTCTGGAAATTGATTTAAAAATCATGAGATTGTGTTTAGTAACCTGAATTGAACTTAAAATGGCTCAATTTGATAAATTAAGCACATTAGTGAAATATGTCCAAGAACAGTCCTGTCCCGGACAACAACTTTGAAAATTCACTATAAATTGTATATAGAGATTTTTAAGCTGAAATTTTGATAGATTAAACTTTCACGTGTCTATTTAGTTGAGAGAAAACGGAGTTCAATATTTAGCTATGTGCTAAAATCTGGAAGTGAATTAAGTTAGGCACACCAAAACTGTTTTGAATCTGGAATACCTATAAAGAAGTAATAAAATGTATTAATCTAGAAGTGATTAAAATGTGAGGCCAATTTGGTTAAATAGGATATTGAATTACCTTTCTAAGCATGTATGATAATTGATTACAAATACCATGCTAGCAAGATGCACCTTAAGCCATGACAAGCTATCATTCATATATTTACAACAAAATAGAACCATACAAGACCACCAAGCCTGACTTACATATTTACAACAAAAATGAGGCTTACATACTAATTACAAAACGTGTTACTAGCCTCCAAACTAGCAATCAAGAAGCATATAACAAGTTCAAACACCATCGTAGATTAATAATACAATCAAACAAAATGAGATGAACATCTAAACAGATTTCCAAGCCACCATCTAGAAGTCTAAATACAAGACTTAGGTCATACATTTTTCTGACTTGTGATTTGCTCCGATCAGAAATGCTAGCTTTATGCCCAAGATATCTTGCTATTTGGGAAGAAGGAAACAAAGGAGCATTAAGTACAAAATTGTACTTAGCGAGGTAATTCTAAAAATTATTGGATATGCTAATTTAAAAAGCTACAAGACCTTAGTTTACTAGATGGCTTAGGTAGAAGGGCATGCCTTAGGGTCTAGAGCTCTCTTGATTTGGGTATTGACATACCTTCTGGTATTGGTGATTATATACCTTCTTGATTAGCACCTTGTGTGCCCTGTGAAATGGTACTATATGTACTAGTGGATTTGGTGTCTTAGCACCTACTTGTGATACTATCAAGTATCTTCTTGTTTAGGTACAAATGTACCAACTTGTGACTCGATTACCTAGACCAATCTAATAACCAAGGCAACTTAATTACAAGATTAAACATAAAATGACTTGTCTTCCATGGATTGTTCTTATGATAATTGTTATTGTGACCTAAATTGCAAGCATTGATTATTGTTATATGATTCTTATGAATGTATATGATTGAATATTCCATGAGACTAGCTAGGTCTTCTTAGTAAAAGCTTATGTAGGAAATCTTGGTGAAACTGTGAATAAGATCCAACTTGATTTAAAATTGAATAATAATTGCTACCTCACTAAGTACAACTTTGTACTTACCATCTCTTGTTTCCTTCTTCCCAACCTAGCAGATTGAACCTGGTTCGATAGCTAATACTTCCTTGATCGAGAGCAAAGACTACAAGCATAGTATTCATATATGACTTGACCCCTTCTTGTTCGACTTCTGAATGGTGGCCTAGAGTCAGTTTTTGTGTTGGTTATGTCATGCATTTTGGGTCTAGATGATGCGGTTAATGATGCTTGCTAGTTGATTTTGGCTTGTAATGAATGGAAGACATATTTGTAAATACAAACTTGACATGTAATGTTTTGGGACCTTGGTTGTAAATATAATCTTGGTTATGGCATTCATTTATATGTGATGCTAGAATCATATTTTGAGACGCGACTTGTAAATATGTTAACTTGGTTTTATAAATGATAGTATGATCTTGTTTGAAATATGGAATGGTTTATATTATGGATTAAAATGTTAGTTTGATATGATTGTTTAATTGTCCGTTACCTTGAAATAAATCAAATGGGAATTTATATTGTATGGGTGGATGTTTCAAATAGGTTAATAAGGGTTAGGATACATTGTTTCCTCGTATGATTCAAATACTTAAGCCACATTTGTATGTGATTGAAATTTTATATATAGGTTGACTAAGATGTTAACATTAGTATATTTTAATGTTAGTTAAGTTTGGGAGATTGAACTTGAATCTCATCCAACTTGGAAATTAATTAAATGTCATGTATATGAATATGTTGGTTTGCTTAGCGTTATGGTTGTTCGTTGCTTACTAGCCAAGCAACTCATTCCTAAAAAAGTTTTAAATTTTTCACGTTTTCGTGACACCTCCCGACCGGTTTACTGCTAAGCTAGGAGGGAGGTGTCACACTTGTTTTTTTAGAAGTAGGTTTAAAACTTAAGATTAGGGACTAAAACTTAGATAGAGACATGTTTTGCTGAAAAATGTTCTTCACAAAAAATAAAATACACTTAAGCATACTTAAACTTTAAGTTAGGAATAAAAGACTTAGACGTTTTTAGGGTTTTTAAATAATCAAACTTAGAAATGAATAAAATGTTCAACACACTAAATCTTTTTGTTGTTTGAAAAAGTGAAACTAATTTAATGTGGTTTCTTATCAAACGGGAATGACGGGTTAGCGCCAGAAATGTTGGCAGTGATTTAAGTTCATCTCCCGGGCGATAAGGCCGTTAAAATAGACTAATATTCATTAAACGGACAAGTAAAGTCAAACCTTTTTGAACTTGCAAATTCCAGTTTTGAAAACAATTTTAAAACCAATTAGGTACCAATTTTGGGCGTCGTGGGGTGCTAACCCTTCCCCACGCGTAACCGACCCCCCAAACCTATTTTCTAATTTTCGCAGACCAAAACCGTTGTTTTTTAAAAACAAAACGTTTTATTAAAATAACCCAATTTTTAAAAAGTGATCCAATCACACTTTTTTCCCAAAAAAAATTGGTGGCGACTCCGTTTTTTTAAGTTTTCAAAAATTCGAAGCTCGAAAGGGTTGCGACAGCTTGGCAACTCCGATGGGGACGTGTTTTTGTTTTTCTAAATAAAAAAAGAGGGTCAGGCCACAAATTGGTTTTAAATGGTTTTCAAAAAAAATGTTTTTTTAAATATGGAATTTGCAAGTTCACAATAGGTTCTATTTATTTGTCCATTTAAATGAATATAATTCTATTTTACGCATGTAAGACTTAATTCCAAGCTCTATTCCCGAGCTTTGTCTTGTTCGTTTAAGTGGGGGACATGCTTTGCTCGTGTAAGAATATTGATTCTTCGTATGAGCTTAGCAAGTACCTTTGGGACTCATTCCCTTTGCCTTCGTAAGGATATTGATTCTTCGGGAAGGCTTCGGTTGTGAGTCCTCCTGAGTTGAACTCGATTCGTTTGGAGCCTATAATGGGTGAGAATCGAGGGCCTTGCTACCCTTAGTAGGGGACAACAAGGACAGCTCGGGTACCTTTTTAGAACCAAACAAAGTTTGAGAATATAGAGCCTACCCCTAATAGAGCCATGCGAAAAGCCTAGGGTGTTGAGTCACAGGAATAATTCGTGGAGACATGTCCTGAAATGTTGGAATGCCGACCTAGAATTATCGTGCGTTAAAATTGTTTTGAACTGTTTCATTTGTTTCATTTTTCTTGCTTTATTAATCTTTGTTTATTATCTTGTTTATTTTGCATGTGCATCATTTCATATTTAGAAGGGGTTGATTCTGGAAAACTGTTAAATTATGGATGGAAAGCTCTTAAAGAATGAGGAGAACTAAGCACGTGACAATATTGGCGACCGAAGCTGCAACCCTTCGTCAGTACATCAAGCCCGTTGGAGAAGTTGGACCAAGACTCATGTGGCTAGTTGAAGACATTAAGGAGTTAGGCGTTCAAGCAGAAAAATATTTGTAATTCAAAAAAAGATGTAATAAAAACTTTCGTATTCAATAAAGAGTTTCTTTTCATGAGTAGATTTTCAAAATTATGGCCCTTCGACTGCATTCATGCGTTTGCATTGTCTTGTTTGCTTTTTTGAATTCATTTGTGCATACATTCATTCACGTCATAAACTAAATTAATATTAAAAACGATAGAATATCCAAAATTGCTAAGACAACTCGTAAATATGGTACACGAGCCCAAAACCGAGCCATGAACTCTGAGGAAAGATTGATAACTTTGGATGCGAACCAAAAGAACATTCAAGATAAGCTAGAGAAAATGGAGGTTGACCTGAAACAACAAGTTGAGGCAGCCCATCAAAAGACGGTCAGTTCGATAGCTGCTATGCTTAGATTCAAGGACCCAGGTGCAGTTGAAGAAGGAGGGAATACTACTGCCATTCCACGACTCCCAGGAATGACCTTTAGGAGGGAGGCTGTTACTAAGGCTAAAACACTCATCCATGTAGCTGAATCTTCCACTCATGTTCCAAATGTGGAGGCCAATAATTACGAGGTACATGACCTCGATGAAGTCGCTGATAAGGCTCGAACTGAGAAGAAGTTGGAAGAAAAGAATGAAAAGTTAGAAGGGATGATCAAGTTTTTCCAAGATGAGCTGCTTATGGTGGAATGGATGCCAAGGATCTGAGCTTGGTAAACGATTTAGTTGCGCCACCAAAATTCAAGATCCTAGACTTTGAGAAATACAATAGGACCACATGCCCATCAGCAAGTCTAACTATGTACTGTAGAAAGATGTCAATGTACCTCGACAATGAAAAGCTGCTCATTCACTACTTTCAAGACAGGCTAGTAGGATCCGCTGCACGTTGGTATTCGCAGTTAAGTCGAGTGAACATCAAATCCTGGAGGGACCTGTCCAGAGCCTTTAGTGAGCAATACAAGCATGTTTCAGACATGGTTCCAACCCGTTTGGTCTTGCAAGGGATGGAGTAAAAGCACCACGAGAGCTTTCAACAATACGCACAAAGGTGGGGGATGTAGCGGCACAAGTACAGCCACCGTTACTGGAAAACAAGATTACCTTGATGTTTTTAGAAACACTAAAATGTCCTTTTTATGATCGTATGCTCAACCATGCTACGAAGAACTTCGTGGACATGTTAATGAATGGCGAACTGATCCTAGCCGCCATGAAGAGTGGAAGATTGGATAGTGTAGAAACAAAGAAGACATATAAAAGGTAGGAAAAAATGAAGTCAATGCAACGAATGTCTACAACCCCAATTACTCAAAAAGTGTTGTGTTCAACAAGCCCAACACTTTCAACAAGACCAACACCTCAGCTCTGACGGTTGCAAATGCTCCAAAAGGAGAGCAAAGATATCAAGGAAACTCGAGACCCTACTTTCCTCCCATCTCCATGACTTACACAGAGTTGTTCACCAAGTTGGTCATGTCACAGATGGTGCTGCCAAGACATGTTCCTCCGTTCTCACCTCCTTATCCACCGTGGTATGATTAGAAAGCCCAATGTGAATACCACGCAGGAGTAAGAGGGCATACCATCAAAAATTGCACCACATTCAAAATGGTGGTGGATGATTTAAGAAAATCAAGTATGTTGTCATTTGAAACTTCCGAGGATAAATGAAACCTTTTGCCAAACCACCAATAGACGAAGGTGAATATTGTGCTCGAGGAAGAAAAGAGAGTGATCAAGGAGTATGTCGAAGAAATTAAGGCACCCATGATTTGGGTATGGGCTCAAAGTAGCGGTAGGGATATTGAAGGGAGAGAATCCGAAGATGAAGGTCGTTGAAAAACCATACTGTGAATACCAAGAAAGTTGAAGGACATGAGGTCCAGTGTTGCCTGGAGTTTAAGCGAGTGGTTCAAGCCAAGATGAATAGCAAGGAACCTGTGTTCTTCGAGAAGGGAGATGTTGAGCATGAATCAAATCTATGTGCGACAGAGGAAATTTCCTTTGAGAAGCAAGAAGAGGAAGTTGAAGAAGAAAGATGAGGAAAGCTTTATCCTGTAGTGATCCCAGTGAAGAGGGGTCGGTTCAGTTTGGGCTTTAGGCCCGATAAATGGCAAAAGAAAGATGAGACTAAGAAGCAACAAGAAACCACGAAAATAAAGCAGAAGGAAGAACAAGTTGAAGGGGAGCCAATGACATACCCACCCCTAAGTGTTACTTTCAAGGCCGGAGGGCTTCTAGACCCAAATGCCCGCTTCGACGAGGAGGAGAAAGGAGAAAATGACTTATGCAAGGTTTTTGAGAATTTGAGCATTAACGCCATCATTGACGAGGAGGAAAAAGAAAACAAATATGTGTCCAATATTTGCCCCTGCACCAAATTGAAGAATTGGATCGCGAAAATAGTCCCTGAAGTTTTTAAAACTGCACCAGAGTAATTCTCAGAACCAACTCTTTTACCCTTAGGCCCTGGGGTAATTAGATATCTTATGTAAAAGGGTCTATGTCAAAACCATGATTCAGATTTCAATAAAAGATGCATTTTTTCCCAATTACATCTTGTGGCAAACTTTCTTTCGCAACGCAAAACCAACAAAACCAAAAAGATCATAAAAACCCAAAAGGCAAAAACAAAACCTAAAAACATAACAAATCATATCATTTCATTTATTCTTTCTTTCTTGGTATATATATATATATATTGTCTCCTTTTATTTGCATGTTTTTAGATATCAATGGTCCAAATGACTCTGAATCAGATTCTTAGGTTAATTTGGAATTACCACTATGTTTAGAGGAAGTTGAGAGTACTAGTGATGAAGAAGTGTATGACTTGTCAGATGATCTGATTAGAATGGTAGAAGGGGAGGAAAAGCAAAATTTTCCCCACAAAGTAGAGTTAAAGGTTTTGAATCTTGGAACTGAAGAAGAGAAGCGTGAAGTAAAGATTGGCACCACCATCTCGGTTGAGACACGGCAACATTTGGTTGAGTTTCTACAAGAATATAAAGACATCTTTGCCTGGTCATATCAGGATATGCCTGGTCTCGACACAGATATTGCCATGCATAGGCTTCCTATAAGGGAAGGATTGGAGCTAGTGAAACAAAAGCTAGAAGAATAAAGGCTGATACACTCTTGAAAATCAGAGACGAGATCAAGAAGCAATACAATGAAGGATTCCTCGAAGTAGCTAAATATCCGGAATGGGTGGCAAAAATCGTCCTAGTGCCTAAGAAGGATGGAAAAGTAAGGATGTGCGTCGACTACAGAGATCTTAATAAAACAAGCCCCAAAGACAATTTTCCGCTTCCACATATTGACACCTTGGTCGACAATATAGCTGGTCATTCCCTTTTCTCGTTCATGGACAGATTTTCGGGTTACAATCAAATAAAAATGTGCCCAGAAGATATGGAGAAGACTACTTTTGTAACACTTTGGGGGACCTTCTGTTATAAGGTAATGCCTTTTGGATTGAAGAACGCAGTGGCAACGTATCAGAGAGCTATGGTCACTCTTTTTCATGACATGATGCACAAGGAAATAGAAGTTTATGTGGATGATATGATCACCAAGTCCAGAACTGAAGAAGAGCATCTAGCAAACTTGGGTAAGCTTTTTCAAAGATTGAGAAAGTTTCAGTTAAAGCTTAATCCTGCCAAGTGCACATTTTGGGTTACATCTGGGAAATTGTTAGGCTTTGTAGTAAGCAAAAGAGGAATTGAAATCGACCCAGACAAGATAAAGGCCATACAAGTGCTTCCACCTCCTCAAACACAGAAGCAAGTTCGAGGATTCTTGGGAAGGTTATATTACATAGCCCGATTCATTTCCCAACTTACGAATAAATGTGATCCAATATTCAGGTTGCTTAGAAAGAACAACTCGGGGACCTGGAATGAAGAATGTCAAGCAGCTTTAGAAAAGATCAAGGAGCAGCTAACTAATCCTCCAGTGTTAATGCCACCTGTTTCGGGGAAACCGTTAATACTTTATCTAACGGTGTGTGAAAATTCAATAGGCTGCGTACTAGGTCAACATGACGAAACTGGAAGGAAGGAAAGGGTGATATATTATATAAGCAAGAAGTTTACTAACTGTGAGACAAGATATACTCCGATTGAAAAGGTATGTTGCGCTTTGGTATGGGCCACTAAGAGGCTTAGGCAATATATGTTGTATCATACCACATGGTTGATCTCACGGTTAGATCCATTGAAGTTTATGATGGAAGCTCTAGCCCTATCAGGAAGAATAGTACGATGGCAGATGTTGCTTTCAGAATATAACATTCAATATGTGAATCAGAAAGCGGTAAAAAGAAGTGACATAGCATATTTTCTTGCCAATCGTACACAAGATGATTATGAGGCATTAGATTTCAGTTTCCTCGATGAGGATTTGATGTGTATTACGAAAGATGAAGAGTCACCAACAGAATCATGGGTCATGCATTTTGATGGTGTTGTAAATGCTTTAGGACGAGGTATTTGAGTAGTTTTGGCTTCACCAGAAGGAGATCATTATCCTTTCACTTGTTGATTGGAATTATTTTGCACCAATAATATGGCAGAATACGAGGTATACATATTGGGCCTAAGGGAAGCCATCAATAGAAAAATTTGAAAGTTGAGTCTATGGGGATTCATCATTGATCATCTACCAAACATGTGGTGAATGGGAAATAAAAGATGCAAAATTGATAGAGTATCACAAGTTGGTCCTTGAGTTAACTAAAGAATTTGAGGTGATCACTTTTAAGCATCTCCCAAGAGAAGATAATCAGATGGCTGATGCGTTAGCTACTTTGGCTGCCATGATTAAAGCAAGTGAGGATTCTTAGATGATGCCCATTAAGTTACAAATGATGGAGTCCCCAACATATTGTTACAGTGTAGAAGAAGAAGAAGATGGTTTATCGTGGTACTATGACATCTTACAGTACTTAAAGCTTCAACAATACCCAGCACAGGCTTCAGAAAATGAAAAGAAAATGATCAAGAAAATGGCATCAGGATACGTCCTTGATGGGGAGATCCTTTACAAACGAAGTCGAGACCAGGTGCTACAGAGATGCGTGGATGCAAAAGAAGCGCAGTTGGTTTTGGAAGACGTCCATGAGGGAATTTGTGGAACCCATCCTAGTGTTTTCACTATGGCTAGAAGAATTATGCGTTTCGGATATTATTGGTCAACAATGGAAGGGGGTTGCATTAATTATTCTCGTAAATGCCACAAGTGACAGGTTTATGCTGACAAGGTTTATGTACCTCCTCAGTCTCTTCATGTCATGTCGTCTCCATGGCCGTTTTCTATGTGGGGAATAGACGCCATTGGACAGATTCATCCGAAAGCATCAAATGGTCATCGCTTTATCTTGGTAGCTATTGATTACTTCACAAAGTGGGTGGAAGCGGCCTCATATGCAAATGTAACTAGGTCCACTGTTCTTAATTTCTTAAAGAAGGAGATTATTTGTCGATATGGTCTACCTGAAAGCACAATCACTGAAAATGCCTCTAATCTGAACAACCGAATGATTGTTGGGGTCTGTGAGCAATTTAACATTAAGCATCGCAACTCAGTAGTATATCGCCCAAAGAAGAATGGAGCAGTAGAAGCAGCCAATAAGAATATTAAGAAGATAGTTGCAAATATGACTGATACGTGTAAAGATTGGCATGAAAAGTTACCATTTTCTTTGTTTGCATATCGAACAGTGATACGAACATCTATTGGGGCAACTCTGTTTTCATTAGTATATGGAGTTTAAGATATGCTACCAATCAAGATAGAGATATCATCGTTGCGTGTCTTGATGGAAGCCAAGTTAGATAAAGTAGAATAGGTACAGGCAATGTATGACCAGTTGAACTTAATTGAGGAAAAGAGGCTGAAAGTCGTGTGTCATGGTCAAATGTACCAAACAAGAATGATTAGGGCTTATGAGAAGAAGGTTCGCCCTAGAGAATTCCAAGAAGGTGATTTGGTCTTAAAGAGGAAGTTGCCAATTCAAAGTGATCCCCGAAGAGAATGGGCGCCTAATTGGGAGGGACCGTATATTGTGACAAAGGAGGGTCTGAGTTGAAAGCTCGTAAAGGGCAGCTCAGATAATATGATAGATTTCAGGGCTTCACATATCATGCGATGTGCTCAAGGTTTCTTTGACACTGGCGGCGTTCAAGATTACTTCTGACGTTTGAAAGGAGATATTTGGACTATTGATATTTGAATTCTTGTTTCCCTTCCTTTTTTATAAACATTCTTGTGTTTTCCACAAGGTTAATAAATTTGTTTCATGGATTTTTATTTCTTTTTTGTTTCCTTCCCTATCTTTGTTAGCATCTTGCTTTGAAATAAGGATCGATGGATTTGACAATCATTTATATATACAAAAGATTTTTTAGCATTACTTTGAGAATGTTTTGGAAAGTTCAGGCATTACGAAGTGTTCCATAACTATTATTTGGGGCATAAAATGTTTGAAGTAGAGATAAAGTCTTGTTGCAAAATTCTTTAAAAGGAAGAGCCATATGAATGCCTGGGCGCTTAAACAGCATTTCTTAACCACTAGCTTTCCTAACATGATGATAAGAGTAGCCTTACAATGTCAGAAATGTTGACTAATAGATAAAGATTAAATGTTTCCAATGAAGTAAGAATAGGATGTAAAGACGGAACCAGTCAGCAGAAGATCAGAAAATAAAGTAAAAGCTAGAGTTGTTCATAACTCACGAGTGAATTCCAAGGCAAATGAGATGGCCTTATCTCGGGGAATGATGAATTTGAAGTCAAAAAGCCAAGAAGGGTTGAAAGAAAAGTGAAGCAAATCATCTTACCCATGCAAATTTAGGAGAGAATTCATGTTAATCGGGTTGGCCTCGATAAACATAATTTCATTGAAATTTAAAAAAACGATTTAAGTAAAAAGAGTTTTATAAGGAAAAACTTGTCATGCATTCATATTCTAGACATCCCTAGGGGCATGCACATCATAAATGTATTGCATGACGCATTTTGTTTTTTCCAGGTAGATGGAAGACCTGTTCAAATGAAAGTTTGCTTATTCATCCAAGCATAAGGAGGATGAAATGTTTAAGAAGATTCGCATATCCGTTCAGGCAAAAGGAGAATGGGGTTTGCTTATTCATCCAAGCATAAGGAGGATGAAGTGTTTTAGAAGAATCACCTATTCGTTCAAGCATAAGGAGAATGGAGCTTGCTTATTTATCCAAGCATGAGGAGGATGAAAGTTTCCAGAAGACTTGGCCTAATTGAGCATTTGGGAGAACCAACCCAGCTCAGTTGTTTAGGCATTTTGGGAGAATAGAACCCAGCTCAGCTATTCGAGCATAAGGAGAATTGAATCAACCTATTCGTTCGGGCATATAAAGAATGGAACCCAGCTTAGCTATTCGAGCGTTGGGAGAATAGAGCACCCCTATCCGTTCGGGCATTTGGAGAAAGGAGTCAATCAGTAAATTGGTGAAAATTAGTATCTTTTTATCTTTGCTTTATCTTTGATACACAGAGATAAGCAAAGAGGGGCAGTTGTTATCACTAAACTTTCACCTTAATTTTTAATAATAAAAAAGGGGAAAAGAGAACACATAAAACAAGAAAATCCTTTTAAGGCCCACTTTTTAAATAAACAAAGACCCATCCTTAAAAATCCAACTTTTAAAGAAAAAAGAACAAGGCCCATTTTTTATTTTGAAGCCCACTTTTAAAGAAACAAGAGAGAAAAAGGGAGAAAAAAGGAAAAAAAAAAGAAATAATAATAATAATAATGGTGCAAAATAATTATGGAGAAGAAAAAGGAAATAAAGTGAGGTGAAAAAATAATAATAAATGTGATAAAAAAACAGCCAAAAATCAGCAAAGAAAGAAAGAAAGAAAGAAAGAAAACAAAAAAAGAAAAAAAAGGGAACCAGCGCGTGGGCTGGTTCCCCAACCAAACCCTTGTCGCACATTCTTGGTGGCCGGCTGCCGACGCCGTTGGTACCGGCCAGTCCGCCTCGCTGTCGTCGACCCATTGCCACCAACCCCACTCGCCGCCGCCGCCTGTGCTCGCCGGAATCTGCAAAAAATAGTGTGAAAGAATTCAAACCCTAGGCTCGAATCAAGGGGAAATTCGATCCTAATTTTGAACCAAATTAGGATATTTTTAAAGGTTTTTCCAAGGATTAAGCCATTGGTCTGATTTTGGCTTCAATTTGGGGATTGAAACGCGGATTATAGCTTGATTTGCAAGCTCAAGATAACTATAAAAACCCTCTCTTTTCAGTTGTTCAAAACACACAATTTGAAGTGCAAATCCACTTGGAAAAGGCTTAGGAAAAATTCGCAAATTCTCTAAAAATTTGTTCAAGAGTTGCTGGAATTTTTGAATAGTAGTTCGAGTTGGGAAGCAATTTTTCGGAGGCAGTTAGGAGCATTTCGAGAAGCCCAGATTCGAGTTCTTCGTTCGTTAATTCGGTAAAATTTATATCTTTCTTTTCATTTTTTTTATTTTGATTTTTATGCTTGTTCTTGGATGAATTTTTTGGTGTTTGTGTTTTTGTGAATTTTATGTTGCTATCTCAAAGTCTGAAAAATCATTTCACGATTCCGGTAACTTTTTCGTTTCAATTTTCCATTTTAATTTTAGTTTGATCTTTTAAAAATATGGGAAAACTACATCGGTGGTCCCCAAACTATTACTATTTTCCTAATTTGGTCCCCAAACTATGTTTTTCGGCAAAATCGTCCCTTCTGTTACATAGTTCTCATGTTTTAGTCCCCGGCGTTAAATAGTTAACGGTTTTGCTGACGTGGCATTTTTTAAGAGGAGAGAGAAATGATTAAAAACATTTAAAAATGCCACGTCAACAAAACTGTTAGCTATATAACGTCGGGGAGCAAAATAGGAGAACTATGTAACAGAAGGGACGGTTTTGCCGGAAAACATAGTTTAGGGACCAAAATAGGAAAAAACGATAATAGTTTGGGGACCACCGGTGTAGTTTTCCCTAAAAATATTTACATGATAAAAAATGTTGTTAGGATTCTTTTGATCTTTAGAAGTGTAGAAATAAAATTTTAAAGTGTTTAAATTAAAGTGCAAGAATAAATTAATAAATGTGGTTTAATTGAAAAAACTTAAAGTTGGGATTTAATTAGGAAAAATAATAATGCATGGGTAGAAATAATAAAGGGGCTTGATTTAAAAAATATGAAAAGATTTTTATGAAATTTAGTTTTTAATAATCAATGAGCTAGGTGATTTTAAAAATAAAGAGGATAAATATGATGTTTTTTTTAAATAAATAAGTCATCAAGTTTTGGAAAAAGAAAATAAAAAGGATTTACAAATAGAATTTAGGGTTTAGGATAAAAAATAAATTTTTAAAAAAACTAAAAAGGAAGTTCTCTAGAAAAAAATAAAGTTTATTTTAAAAAAGGGTTTTTTAAAGAAAAGCGTAAAAAATGAAAAATGAAAGAGAGGTTTTAAAAGAAGAATTTTTTTTGAAATGAAAAATAAAAAGGTAAAAAAACATAAAAATGAAAAAGGTAAAAAATGTAAAAAGAGTCTTGTCTTTCAAAAGTAAAAAAGAAACAGAGTTTTTTTCAAGGAATAATTAAAGAAAAGAAACGTAAAAAAGAGTTTGCTTGCTTGTTTTTTAGAAGTAGATTTAAAACTTAAGATTAGGGACTAAAGCTTAGATAGAGACATGTTTCGATACGGGTATTTACAATGGCAAAACATTTCGTATAGCCTTAAGCTGTTTCGAAACGGGTTTCAAGATGGGTGAGTATTTTTATTGTCGTTTCGATACGGCCAAGACCGTTTCGATACGCCTATGTGGCATGACCTCAACGGTCATAAAACCCCCGACGACTATTTCCCAACTACCTTTTAAATGCAGAACGTTTCAATATGGGAACAAGCGTTTCGATACGCCATTTCGATACGGCCAATGGCGTTTCGATATGGGTGCTGCATTAGACTGCAACGGCTCTTTCTATTTCAAGAGTGTTTCGAAACGGGGTCGAGCGTTTCGAAACAAGGAGCTGCAAAACTGCATTTATGGTGGGAAATGAAGTCTCCAACGACTCCAATTCAACCCCAACGGCTAGTAACGGCTACAAACTCATTAAGGAGTATAAAAGGGACCTCCAAGCATCTTGTAATGGTTAATGCTTCAATTGTAATACAACATATGATCAAAATGTGTCTTCGTGCTTAAGTGTCAATTCTTTGCATAGACAAACACTAGTGAGCCAAAATTGTTAGATTTGCTTAAGTGTTTTAGGATTGGGTGTGAGCTTAATTGTGCAAACGAATACCTATTAGAGGGATTTGAGTTTGATTATTTTTATCTCTTTGTAAAGAGGGTTTGATTAAGGCTTTGGGTAGAAAGTCTGGTCGGTTTGTAAAGGTTTCCTTCTAAGCCTAGAAAATGGGACGAATCAATAGTGGATTGCTTGGAAATCCTTAGTGGGAAGCTAAGGCAGTGGATGTAGACCTTGGATAGAAGGTTGAACCACTATAAATCATCTTGTCTTTATCATTTTAGCTTCCACACCTCTTTCACCCAAAATTCCACTTCTCCACCACTTGGCGAGCAAGAACGGTTGAAGGAATCGAGCACCGAAAAACCCAACAATTGGTATCAGAGCTTGGCTCAATTGAATGGGATTAACATTCTATTGAGAAGATCCGGCAAGCTTGATCAACATTTCAAACAACCGGCTCAATGGCGCAATCCATCGACAAACCGCCCTTCTTCGACGGAACACACTATGCCCATTGGAAGACAAGGATGAAGTTCTTCATAAAGTCAAAGGACTACAAGTTTTGGGACATAGTAGAAGATGGTTCGTTCGTGCCACAACAAAGCAAGGCGGATTGGAGTGTCGACGATCTCAAGAAGATGGAGCTTAATTGCAAAGCCTTGCACATCCTCTTTTGTGCATTTGGTCCCAACATCTATGAGAAGATGTCTTTTGTGAGAGTGCCAAGGAAGTTTGGGACAAGCTCGAAGTTACATACGAGGGGACAAAAGAAGTAAAGGAGACCAAGATCGGGCTCCTCATCCTAGCGTATGAAAACTTCAAGATGGATCCAGGTGAGAACATTGAGAAGATGTTAGATAGGTTCTCCACCATCACCAATGGACTCAAAGGTTATGGAGAAGCCATCTAGGAAGAAAAGCTTATCTATTCTCTTCCCGAGTCATGGGACTCAAAGAGGACCGCCATCATCGAAGCTAAGAATTTGAAGACCTTGAAGCTTGATGAACTCATGGGGTCACTTCTCAGTCATCAAATTATGTAGAAAGAAAAAGAAGAGAAGAATGAAGAGATAAGAAAGATGGGGAAGAAGAAGATCATGGAGCTAGCCATCAACGCAAGTGTCGTTGCTCTCAAATCATCCACATGCCATCATGTAGAACTAAGTGAGAAGGAAAGCGAAGATGAAGAGATGGCCTATCTCTTCAACAAATTTGCCTGGTTCATGAAGAACAAAATGGAAAAATCCAAGCATGAATTGAGGAAGAAGATGAAGGAATCCCACAAGTCCAACAAGAAGGGATCATCTTCAAAGCAAGCATATGTGGCCACTTGGAGTGATGAAGACTCCATCGATGATGAAGTAGCCCACCTATGGTTGATGGCCCTCAATGAGGGGGGAGGTAACTTCTAACTCATCCATTTTAAATTCTTATACTTTTTATGAGTTACAAGAAGCCTATGATGAATTGGTTTTTGAATTCAAGGCTTCATTTTCAAAAATCAAGAAATTGATTTCAAAGTTAAAAACCGAAAATGATTTGCTTTCTAAAACCAATTTAGAGTTTGAAGCAAAACTTAATGATTTTGAGCTTAAAGTTTTAGACTTACAAAAATTGCTTCAAACGATGGAAAAAGATCATTAAAAAGAATTTAATGATCTCAAAAAGGAAAACGATTTGATTTTCAATGAACTTCAAAAGAAAAATAATTTAAGAAAATCAAATTATTATGTAAGACAATCTTGTGCCCCTAGATTTGTGAACGGAAAATGTTTTAGAAGTATTTGGGTCCCAAAAGGACTAAGTACTTCAACTGAAAAGGATGAAATTGAAAAATGGATTCCTAATGTGACAAAATTATGTGCTACTAATGTCTATGGATCCAAAGCAATTTGGATACCAAAAATTACTTGAATTTCTTGTTTGGGTGTGATGGAGTTTGATCAACAAGTCAAACATTGAGGGGGGCTCCATGCACACAAAGAAAGACACTTGAAGAAGGAAGGCTTCACATCCTCTCTTGTGTTCAAGTGTGGTAAAAATCTAGTTGTTTTATTCGTTTAATTTGATTTATTTTTTTATTTCAACTAGATTATGACATGTATTAGACTAACATTGTGATGATGCTTTGAGTAAGAGGGGCCATTTTAAAACCAAAATTCTAAATTTTTATCATCTTTTCAAACCTCCTAAGTTATTTTGAACTTAATGTCTTTGGAATTCTTTTTTATATAACAAAAAGAGGGAGAGTTTGGTTTGAAAAATTGCATTTTCAAATGAATAAGAGGGGATTTAATTTATTTTAAATTTTTCATCTCTTATTCACATTTTTAAACTTAAGGAGGAGAATCCCAAACAATTTTTCAAGTTGGTTTTATTATATCAAAAAGGGGGAGATTGTAGAACTAATGTTTTGATATAATAATTGAAAAATGTTTTGGTCAAAGTTAAAAAGAATTCAAAACCATTTCTAAGTCCAAACAACTTGAAACTGTATTTATGGGATATTTCAAAAGGTTTTCAAACGTTTTTAAATCCAAATCCAACAAAACCACCCAGGCGTTTCGAAACGCCCCTAGGTGTTTCAATACAGGTATTTACAGTGGCAAAACGTTTCGATACAACCTTCCACTGTTTTGAAACGGGTTTCAATCTGGGTGAGTATTTTTCTTGGCGTTTCGATACGGCCAAGACCATTTCGATACGCCTATGTGGCATGACCTCAACGGTCATAAAACCCCCAACGACTATTTCCCAACTACCTTTTAAATGCAAAACGTTTTGATACAAGAACAAGCGTTTCGATATGCCATTTCGATACGGTCAAGGGTGTTTCGATACGGGTGCTGTAACAGACTACAATGGCTCTTTCTATTTCAAGAGTGTTTTGAAACGGGGTCGAGTGTTTCAAAACGGGGAGCTGCAAAACTGCATTTACCGTGGGAAATGAAGGCTCCAATTCAACCCCAACGGCTAGTAACGGCTACAAACTCATTAAGGAGTATAAAAGGGACCTCAAAGCATCTTGTAATGGTTAATGCTTCAATTGTAATACAACATATGATCAAAATGTGTCTTAGTGCTTAAGTGTCAATTCTTTGTATAGACAAACACTAGTGAGCCAAAATTGTTAGATTTGCTCAAGTGTTTTAAGATTGGGTGAGAGCTTAATTGTGCAAACAAAAACCTATTAGAGTGATTTGAGTTTGCTTATTTTTATCTCTTTGTAAAGAGGGTTTGATCAAGGCTTTGGGTAGAAAGCTTGATCGATTTGTAAGGGTTTCCTCCTAAGCCTAGAAAAGGGGACGAATCAATAGTGGATTGATTGGAAATCCTTAGTGGGAAGCTAAGGTAGTGGATGTAGACATTGGTTAGAAGGTTGAACCACTATAAATCATCTTGTCTTTATCATTTTAGCTTCCACAACTCTTTCACCCAAAATTCCACTTCTCCACCACTTGGCAAGCAAGAACGGTTGAAGGAATCGAGCACCGAAAAACCCAACAATTTTTAAATAATCGAACTTAGAAATGAATGAAATGCTCAACACACTAAATCTTTTTGTTGTTTGAAAAAGTGAAATTAATTTAATGTGGTGTCTTATCAAACGTGAATGACGGGTTAGCGCAAAAAATGTTGGCGGTGATTTAAGTTCATCTCCCGAGCGATAAGGCCGTTAAAATAGACTAATATTCATTAAACGGAGAAGTAAAGTTGAACATTTTTGAACTTGCAAATTCCAGTTTTGAGAACGATTTTAAAACCAATTAGGTACCAATTTTGGGCGTCGTGGGGGTGCTAACCCTTCCCCACGCGTAACCGACCCCCAAACCTATTTCTGATTTTCGCAGACCAAAACTGTTGTTTTATTAAAACAAAATGTTTTATTAAAATAAACCCAATTTTTTAAAAAGTGGTCCAATCACACTTTTTTTCCAAAAAAGATTGGTGGCGACTCCATTTTTTTAAGTTTTCAAAAAGTCGAAGCTTGAAAGGATTGCGACAATATGACTTTTGATATGTGACACGATCTAAGAGATTTGTGATTTATGATATGATTTGTATGACTTGTGAAAAGTGACATGATATAAGTGATTTTTTATTTATGATATGATCCGTACGACTTGTGAAGTGTGACATGATCTAAGTGATTTGTGATTTTTGACATGATTTCTATGATGCCATGCCATGCATCATACATCGGAATTAGACTAATTAATATTGGACTATTTGTACATGCATCTTTGTATATTAACAAGAATGCATTCGGACTCAGAAATTGGAATAGCATGTTATATAATATGGGTTGGGAAATGTACGGGGAAGATCAGTGGTTTCACCCTTCGGGCTGAATTCCACTTCGAACATGGTGACGATGTAGAGAGTTGTTCTAGGGAACCTTACTCTTCGGACGGTGATGTAGATAAGTGCATGTCATTGTGTCTCGTGCATTGTTTTTATACATACTTGTATATTGGAATGTCTGTTTGAATTTGAACATGTTGATCGGATTATCTTGATATATGTTTTGTGTTTTGCACTTTAGAGACACACTAAGCTTTACAACTGACTCCCCCTTAGTTCCTATTTCAGATACTCAGACTTAGGCACACAGTACTTGGAGGACCTCGTTTTCTCAAACTATATTATATATCTCAGTATGGACTATTTCAGACTCCTAGACTTTATGTTATTATTTTTTCAAAACTTATATGTAATTTTGGACTCAAACTTTAATATTTGGATTATTGATTTAGCATGCATTTTAAAGACATTTCGGACATTTTACCGGTTTAGTTAAACAATGTTTTATACGACTGCGTCTTATAAATATTGTGCCTTTTGCTTTTAAATAATACTTTATACTTTAAATATGAAATTCAACTATTGGATAAGTTGTGCATTTTATTATCCAAGACAAAGAAATACATAGATATTATAAGGCATTTTGGGCTTCCATCCCACCTAGGGAATTCCCCAAGATGCACAATGGCACTATTAACAGTATCCATATGAGTAAGCCTATTTTGTGTTCTAATACATACAACCTCCCTTATACAGTATATCAAACTATCACTAGACCTATATGCATTTTGAAACCTTCTACGGTTCCTCTCCTCCCAGACAAAGTAGACAAACGCACTCCAAGCTATCATAAGGACGTGGACAATCAGATATTTTCCCTTAAGTCTTGAACACAGCCAACAAAGTTCACTTTCCCAGTCTTCCATACTCCTAGTCAATCCACACAAACGTAAAACAGCAGTCCAAATCTCTTTTGAGTAAGTGCAAGCTGCAAAGATATGATTTCGATTCTCTTGATCACTTCCACAAAATATACAGCCATCCCCAATGTTCAAACCCATCTTGCTTAGCCTGTCAAGCATAGGTAATCTATCAAGAACTGCCATTCATAGTATTAGAGAGTGCTTAGGCACATGCAAGCTGAACCACACCAGCTTATGCCATCTCACTGTGACTCCAACATTTTGGACTTCATTCCATACATCCTTGGTAGTCAATGACAATCTTCCACTCTGCATCACATGCTGAAGACGGCTCCTTAGCTTCAAGATTTTCCTCAAACACCAACTGAAGTGTGGTTTAGGATCAACACACCAAATATCAGTCCCCTTAAACACATAGGTATGCACCCAGACCACCCATATAAACCCTTCAAAGGCAAGCAATTTCTTTAGTAGCAATATTGCACAAGTCTGATTCCAAGCCTGCAGGTCCTTAAGCCCCAACCCCCCTCACTCTTAGGGGTACAAATGTGCGTCCAGTTCACTATTGCACCTTGTGCTGAAGCATCCTCCCCTTTCCAAAAGAATCGAGAACAAAGTTGCTCAATCTTCCTTATGACCCCTTTCAGTAGAATCATTTGCCTGCACCAGTAATTAACAATGCTGAAAATGACAGCTTTAATGAGAAACATTCTACCAGCATAGCTTCAAAGCAGTTTAGACCATTTTACAATCTTGGATTTCACCTTATCAATCAACACATGACAATCCCTTTCAGATAACCTCCTTGTAACCAGAGGCACTCCTAAGTATCGTACATGGAGTCTCCCAATTGAAAATCTAGTCTTCTCACTCAACTCAAGTTGTCGTTCAAGGTACACACCAGCCACAAACAGCTCATACTTGCTAACATTAAACCTCAAACCAGATATCTCATAATATTTCTCAAGCACACATTGCAGTCCCACCAGCGAGTCAATATTGCCCTTACAAAACACATGCAGATTATCAGTGAAACAAAGATGTGTCAGTTTAAGCTTTTTACATTTGGGATGAAACTGAAATATCCCCTGTGAGGCAGCCTTATCCAATAATCCAGATAGGATGTTCATAGCAATAACAAACAAGTAAGAGGAGAGAGGATCTCCCTACCTGACCCCCTGCCCCTTAAAGAACCCTACCAAACTTCCATTTAGCGAGACTGAAAACCTACTCCCAGTGTAGCAGGCTATAATCTAGTTCTTAAATTTCTCAGGCACTTCCATTGCTTCAAGGACCTTAGCAATAAAACGCCAACTGAGTGAGTCAAAAGCTTTTTGCAAATCGAGCTTCAAAGCACATATTGGTGAGATATTTTTCCTATTGTATCCCTTGACTAATTCTTGTGCCAAAAGAGTGTTTTTCTCCCTCGAATGAAAGCTGACTGGTTTGGAGCAATCAATCCAGGCAAATACTCATTCAATCTTCTTACGAAGATCTTTGTAATTTTCTTGTAAACAACTGAGCAGCGGGATATAGGGCGAAACTCCTTGGCCATGCAAGCATTTGGCACTTTTGGGACCAGAGTTATAGAAGTAGCATTAAAAGCTAGTATTAATGCAAAAGCATGGAAAAAATATCTCACGGCAGCAAGGAAATCCTTTCCCACAATGCTCCAGGCTTCCTTAAAGAAAAAAGAGGTATATTCATCCGGTCCAGGAGCTTTATCTTTGCCCTAATTAAAAATAGCCTCCTTAATCTCAGCATCTGTAATTTCTCGAACCAAATTCACTTGAGCACTTGGAGAAATGGTGCCAGGCAAACTATTTTCAACTCATCAACTCTACAGCCAGTGACATGCTCATCCATAGATCCAATATGCTTAGTGAAGAACTGAATAAACTCATTTGCAATACCTTCATAGGAATTAAGGTGGTTGCCTTCTTCATCTCTCAAGGAACTGATAGTGTTTCTTCTCCTCTTTTCAGCCACTGCAGAATGAAAAAATTTTGTGCCCTGATCACCCTCCTGCAACCATTGGATCTTAGCTTTTTGCTGATAATAAAGGGTTTCAGCCCTCTCTAAATCAAGCAACTCAGCCTGCAGTTTCTTCTCCATCTCAATGTTACTATCAACCACATCACCAGAAAGATTATTGAGTTGTATATCTTCCAATTGCTTCCTCTTGGCCAGTACTTGTTTCAAAATCTTAGCATAGTGTTTTTGATTCAAAGCCTTCAAGGGCATCTTAAGTTTACAAAATAAAATCTGTAATGGAGTACCCTACACAGGTTCAACCCAGGACTCCTCTACAATCTTGTTAAAATCGGGATGCATAACCCAAAAGTTGAAAAACTTGAAAGGTTTGGGCTTGTGAATAGGAACATCCACTACTAATCGAACCACTGCAGGGTTGTGATCAGACACTCCAGGCGCTTGGAACTCCACTTGCATATTGGCCATCTCAATGTACCAGCTAGAGTTAACCAACACACGGTCTAACTTCCTAGCTAAAAACCGGTCTTCCTGCTTGTTAGACCATGTGAAAATAGGCCCAGAGAATGGGTGATCCTTTAACCCAACATTTGCTCAAACAGTTGCAAAATTCATCCATGTCAGTAATAACATGAGATCTCAAACTTTCACCATTAGAACTCTTTGTGGCATAAGCATGAACATTAAAATCCCCCCACCAACCAAGGAGTAGATCCCACCATACCTTCAATAGTCTCGAGTTGTTGCCATAAATCTCCCCTCATAATTTTGTCATTGCTTCCAGATATGGTTGAAATAACAATTTCTCCCCCCCCCCCAAGCTTCACCTTAATAGTGATAGATTGGTTAGCAGTGAGCAGCACAGAGAACTGAAGACCTCTCTTACAAAGGATCAAAATTCTACCATTGCTTTCCATGGCATAATTTGTAAAACATGTCCAACTGCTTGAGTACTTAGAAAAAACTCTAGGGAAATTTTTCTCTTGCACCCTAGTTTCCAGCAGACACAACACTTCAACTTGCAACCTCTCCATGCGTTGCAATACCTTAAACTGTTTTTGAGGATGGTTGAATCCTCTAACATTCCAGAAAACTATAATCATTGGGATATTAAATCAGTACCACCCCGACCAGCAGCTTTACTCTGCACTTTCAGCTTATCTATCTTCTTGGCTTTAATCTCATGGAGGAGATTAGCAACACCAAGGGAAGCAATTTGTGGTTGCCTAACCATCCCCTTCTTTGAGTCAGATCCATCACTAGTTGCATGACCATCAGCCTCTTCATAATTCAGAGCCTCAAACTTATTCTTAGAGTTTGCAAAAGCTTTCCCCCTTCCGCCTTTCCCTTTATCCTTCTTTTCAGAACCAGATAGAGAAGGGAACTCACCTTTATCAGTTAGAAACCCCTCCCTAACTGGGGAAGCATTAGAAGAACCTCCAGCCAAGAAAGTAGGTTCAACAAAACTACACACCTCCTGAGAAATTACAACACCAACACTAGCTTCAGCACATGCGAGCTTAACAGCATCATCAGTTGTTGTAGCAATGGCAGTACTGGCCTCAGTTGGTATAAGCTCACCACAATTCACAGCCTTATTAACATCAGAATCAACAGTGGTAGGAGCCGCCTCTCTAGTGGCATCATCCTTAACTCTCCATTCAGCTTTCTCAACATGAGTTTCCTTAACAGCAACACAGCTTTTCTCAGAATGCTCAAAGGTTTTACACTGGGAGCAACACACAGGCATACATAGGACTTTAACCTTGATGTAAACAATAGACTTGTCTCTCATCTTCACAGGAATAGATCGAGGGATCTTACACCCAGCAGATACTTCCACGCACACCTTAGCAAATTCCAGGCGTTCCTTCGAAGCAGTTATAGAATCCATGTATAATGGAACTCCTAAACCACTAGCTATGTAGCTCAAACCTCACCTCGAATAAAGCTCCAAAGGCACATTATAAAGCTGAGCCCAGACAGGCATCTTTGCCAAATCAAAATCCCAATCGCGTTAAATTAGGTTCCCACTTTTGCAATACCAGAGGTTTATGCTGAATGTGCCAGGGACCATTCTCCAAAACCCATTCCCTGGCCGTAGCATTGATGAAAGAAAAGACATAGAGATTGGATCCTGCTAAACTAACCTTAGTCAACGAGCCTTTCTCCCACAATGTTTCGACTATTTTCTTCAAAGCAAGGAAGTTCGGTGCCGCACCAATGAATTGACCCACTAACGCATGCCTCCAATCAGCCACGCCCTCGTTGAAGATCTCTGTCGGCGGATCAATGGTGAATCTATCCTCATGAGCCACATGAGGGAAAAAAATCTAGGGTTTGTTCGTCTCCTCCTCCAGTGAAAAATTGCCTCCAATCAACCGTTGACATGAAAATTTCTGATAATGAATCAACAATCAGTGTAGAAATCAATTAGATCACTCAGAAAATCTTGAAAATGGCGGAAAGAATGAAGAGCACTCAGAGGCCGTTAGGCCCGCTAACGTTCGCCTGCAGAGAAAACCCTCTTCATCGATTATCCAAGATTAACCATTGAAATTCAACTATTGATTTGTTGAGGAGCAAGTTTTCTAACATGACTTCTTAGATTCGGTTATTTATTCTAAGCCGAGTTTAAGGGTTATAAAAATGAGAATCGCCTATGCGCTTAAAGTGACGCTACACCTTAGCAATTCAAAATTAGCTACCACCATGCTATTGAACAAGACGTACCTAGACATTCCATGCTTCGCTTCAATTTGATGTCTCGTCACCATCAACATTATGATATAGCACCACACTCTTTAAGATAACCAACTTCAACTATACACTAGCCTCCCAATGCAAGCTCCTAGAATCAAATCCCCAAAACCAAAAGCAATTATAGCAAACAGAGCTCAACAAGTAAAAGCTCACCAAAACCACATAAACCACCACAAGCGAGAGAGACAACAAAACCAGTGCAAAAACCAATCCGAGTCCAAAATTGCTCAACCCCTCTATTCAGGTAGAAAAAACGCCTTACACCAGTTCATACTCAAGAGTTTCGAGTGGATCGAGTACACAATTTTCTCGTAACTGACCATACAATTAACATCTTGTTTTCTTTCCCAGCTTGTTAATTTATTTCTCTTCATATAGTTTTCAATGAAAGGATTGAAATTGTCGATTCTTGATTGTAGGCTAGATCATCCTCTTCTTTCGGATATGTTTCTAACTAAGTTGTAGTCTCCACTCATGAACCAAAGACTATGCCTACCCCTTTTAAGAGTCTCAATTTCACTCCAAAGAGGTTTTTGCCTTGACATACCACAAGGGGCGTAGACGTTGATAAAAGAGCAGCTCGAGCCATTGGCTAACCATTTCCCTCTATTACTATAACATTATCGCTAATTAGGAATTCGCTATTGTCCCTGATGGATAAGAGTCCCCCTATCTCCCGTTGGCTTCTAAAATCCAAAAGTCGAAATCATCATCAAACCATAATCTACGAGTGTCATCAAACCAGAGTTATCTTTTTGTTCTACGTTTAGGGTAAGGATGAAGGTTGCTCTAGCCTAGCAACTAAGTTGTTATTCAATTTATCTACCTGGTCAGCCCAAGATGAGGAGCTTGTTGGTCTTGAGGCAATTTGTTAAATGGTATGGATCCAAGGGAGATGATAACATTCTTTCCACAGTTCAACCTCTGAAAAGATTTGCCTTTTTAGCTGGTTTCCAAGAAAATTGAGGAGCTCTTGATCCTAAGATTAAACGGTATGGCTTAGTTGAAACTATCACTATGATTATTGAGGCAAGCCACTATTGTTTTTCAGACTGTATTCGCATGACACCGTTATTCGTTTGTTTCACACGTTCTATCGTATATCATATTATAATGTTACATTGGGATTGGGATTGGGATTGGGATTGATGTGGAACTTAGACTTACTACTGGTTTATCCATACAGGACTGGCAGAGAATTTGAAATTAAATTATACGTCATATTAATTAATAAAATTCCATCATAACATACTATAGTATTTATATTTATATTTTAAATAATTTATGACAAATGAAAATAGAAAAAATAAAAAAAAAATGTTTATTTGCTATAAATTATTTATATTCATTTACATTTTAAATTTTAAACTTATTTAACAAAATGAAGTTTAATTTATTGACCAGTCATAGAATTCAATATTGCTCACCAGGGACCAAGTCATGTTATGGTTGGGAGGGGCTATTGCGCATTACAAAATGTTTAGACATAATAGTGTTTTAAGTCTCTATTAGTTTAATTATTAGTTAATAAGACTTTTGTCTTTTTAAATTTTTAGACTTAAAGGCTTAATAGACTATTGTCTTTCTCAATGTTTGATCATAATTACTGAGACATAAAAAAGTATTTCCACAAAAATATACGAAAAGAATGAATCCAAAATAGGAAGAATTTTTATTTGATAAAAAAATAAAAGGGAAAAAGTTCAAACGAGAACATTAAAACCATGTCAAAAACAACACTCTTAAAATAATATAATCAACATTAAAAAGAGTAGAAATTATCTGCCATTTTTGGTGCCCCAATTTATAAAACTACAATACCCTTAATCAAGATTTTGATACAATATCTAAAACTTAATCTAGCAGCTAGTCTGTTCCTAAGTTCTTCAACGAGACGACAGTTTTGGTGTAAGGGATAAGCACCGGCTGCCTTTCGTAACAGAATTCATCATTTCTCTCTAATTCAATCTTTCTCAGAGTATTTGTTAACATGTTGTAGCGAAACACCCCTTTTCCGAATGCTCACAAGCTTCAGATCGTAATAATCTTGGGCACGGTAGTGGTTAAAATCCTGCGTTAAATCGAGAACACGATCACATATCCGAGTCCAACGCGCATCGACAGTTTCGAAAACCCATGCTTGGACCATTAATCCCAGCAAACACCAACATGTTAGCCGACCATCCATCTCGAGAAGTTTGATCCATTGTCTTAATATTTAGAAAATTTTTGTTCTAAAAACTATGTGATAACGTGTTCTCTTTCTAAATATTTAGAAAAATTTTCACCACGCTGAGCACCCTCTTTTATCTCACCCTTTTAGGTAGTTAGTGTCGCGAGTGACTAGGCTGAACATTCTAAGGTCCAAATATATGCAAATATTTTTTAAATAGTTTAATTTATATTTTTCGGTTTAAAAATTCATGGAATGAGATTTTGAACAGATTTTAGTTGAAATGCATGTTTTCTGAAATTAATTTAATTTTTTCCTCGTAATATGTTTTCTGGGTCACTACAATAATCAATGTGACCTTTTAATATTCGATCGTAATGTCTTGACTGGGCATGAGGTGTTGTAGAATTGATTCTAACATAGTCAGTGCAAGAATTGTATTAAAAGAGGTTCTAAATCGAATCTTTGAAGAACTGGAAAGGCTTAATACAACTTTTCCCCCTAAAGTATACCCGATTTCCCAACTTGCCCCATAAACTTCATTTTGCCCACTTTTCCCCTTAAACAATTCGTCGTTACCCATTTTGTCCCATTCTGTTACCCTTTTCCGTTAAAAAAAATCGGCCAATAACATCCTGCCACGTCATCAACGGATTGACTAAGTCAGTCTGTCTGGTTTTATTTAAAGGGTAAATGACATGTCAAGTCTGTCAGGTTTGTTTTTTTGTTCAATTTAGTCACTAAAAAGTCTATTTTTACCTTAAATTGACCCCTATTTGTTTCTAATTTTTATAATTTAGTCCATTATTTGTTATTATTAATAATATTATTTTATTAAAATGATAATATTTAATAAAAATAAATAAAAACAAATATTTTAATACTAAATTAATAATTTTTTAGATTCGAATTCCAATTAAATTCTAATTATTAATTCTAATTTTACTGTATTTGAATTATAGTTTTTGAGTAAAATTTAAATTATATTCGAATCATGTTCGTATTATATTCGAATCATATTTAAATTATATTTGAATCATATTCTAATTATATTCGAATTATTGATTCAAATTTTGCTATATTCGAAATATATTTTTTGAGCAATATTCAAATTATATTTCGAAAAATAATTTTAATATGATTTGAATATAATATAGACATGGTTCAAATATAATTTAAATTTTGCTCAAAAAATATATTTCGAATATAAAAGAATTGGAATTAATAATTCAAATATAATTAGAAGATGATTCAAATATAATTTGAATATGATTCGTATATAATACGAACACGATTCGAATATAATTTGAATTTTACTCAAAAACTATAATTCAAATATAGTGAAATTAGAATTAATAATTAGAATTTAATTGGAATTCGAATCTAAAAAATTACTAATTTAGTATTAAAATATTTGTTTTTATTTATTTTTATTAAATATTAACATTTTAATAAAATAATATTATTAATAATAACAAATAATGGACTAAATTATAAAAATTAAAAATAAATAGGGGTCAATTTAAGGTAAAATAGACTTTTCAGTGACTAAATTGAACAAAACAACAAACCTGACAGACTTGACATGTCATTTACCCTTTAAATAAAACCAGACAGATTGAGTTAGTCAATCCGTTGATGATGTGGCAGGATGTTATTGGCCGAATTTTTTTAACGGAATGGGACAAAATGGGTAACAGCGAATTGTTTAAGGGGAAAAAGTGGGCAAAATAAAGTTTAGGGGGCAAGTTGGGAAATCGTGTATACTTTAGGGAGAAAAGTTGTATTAAGCCAACTGGAAACAAAAGCCAGAGCTTGGAAATAAAGGAGGATCAAAGCATTTTTAGCTAATTAATTTTATAAAAATGCTTTAGGGTCAATATGAGATTTTCTATAAGTCAGGAGTCGAAACTTGAAGGAATAATAAGTTAGGTATCTTTTTCATAAACCCTAAGAGGGCACGAGGTCAAGTTGGGAAATCAACCCATTTATTTTATAGTAATAAAAAAAAGCATCCCCTCGTCAGATGTTTTTATAAGCCTCCCATCTAACCCTAGTATCGTTGCCGCCCTGTCCAAAGCACCATTCAACCACCCATCGTGCATCTACAACAACACAGGTATTAATATTACATATTACTGTTTATAATGTCATCATTGTATATGTGTAATTTATCATTATAAGTTATATATAATATGTGTAAGTTATCCTCCTTTGTACTACAAGCTTGATAGGCATGGAATTGAAACTAGCATTAGGGGAGTGTTCAAGCAGCTTCGACATGGAGAAAGCAGTGTGCAATCACGGTTTCTTCATGATGTCTCCAAACGTTTGGATCCCTTCCACGAAATCCCTTCGCCGTCCTCTCCGACTGGCCGACTCTCGTCGCTCCGTTTCCGTCACCATCTCGCACCCTCCCGACTACCCGTTCCTTGTTATACAAGTTCAAGACTCTCTCTCCTCTGCTGATGAAGCTGCTATATTGGTATAAATTCGAATGCATTTTCATACTATATTTATAACTACAATATTTAACGTATGTATGGATGTAGGAACAAGTTGGAAGAATGCTAAGAATATCAAGCAAGGACGAGAGATACGTAAGGGAGTTCCAAACAATGCATTCATCGGCTAAAGAGAAAGGTTCCGGTCGAATATTTCGCTCCCCTTCCTTTTTTGAAGATGCTGTCAAGTCTCTCCTTCTCTGCAACTGCGGGTATATTTTTTTATCTCGATTTTATTATGTTATTTTTCTCACAAATATATCACTTACAAAAATTGTGAAATCTTTAATGAAGAAGGTGAGGACTTTAAAAGTGATTTTAACCCGTGAATGTATAAAATATCCAAAAGAGTACTTTTTTTATATAATCAAAATTCAAAAGCATATAAAGTTAAATTAAATCCTTAGCCAAGTATTGTACAATTGTTTTAATAATAATTATAAAAGTTTATAAAATATATAAAAGCTATCCCCTAGCATTAGAAGTAAACTAAACAATGTTATTATTAGACTTTTAAGGGTAGTTTTGGAAAATGAAATTATTAGCTATCTTAATTTTTTTGGGATAAAAACTATGAGTCCTAGTGTTTATAGGATTTATATTCAATATACATGCAGTGTAAATAAATTTTTTACAAGTCCCTTAGTTTTATGGGGTTAGTGTCAAAATTATGGTTTAGAGTTAGTGTAATATGGTTAGGGGTTTAGAACTTATGGGTTGTGGTTATAATTTTGGTGTTAGGGTTTAGAGTTTGTTGTAATATGGTTAGTGATTTAGACTTTAACTTATAAACCCCAAGTTCTAACCCAAATCCAAAATTCTAACCACAAGCCATCCATTCTAAACTGTTAACCCTAAAATTAAGGCGTTTGTGAAAATTTTTTGTTTCCATCATATGTGTATGAAATATTTATCCATGTATGTATGTATATATATAATATAAAAGTATTAGTTTGTGTATTAAATTATAACATATTATTTTTGATGCCTTGGAAATTATTGAAGCTGGAAGAGGACATTGGACATGGCCAGGGCTCTCTGCGAGCTTCAACCAGAAATAGCTTTGGATAATGAAAATGGTCATTTGAAACGAAAACGATCAAAGCGAAAACCTAGCTCCTCGAACTCTTCGGAGTCTATACAGAATTTTCCGAGCTGGAAGGAGATGGTGTCTTGGCCTTGGGTTAATGCTGCATATCTAGAAAAACGGTGCAATCTTGGTTATAGAGCTGCCTCTATTCTTCAACTTGCTACAATGTTTGCTCAAGGCAAACTTGAAGAAGATGAGATCACCAAGACCGAACAATCTTTCGACCCAACCATCTCAGAAAGTCTGTATCAAAAGTTGCTGGAAATTAAGGGCTTTGGTCCATTCATTTGTTCCAATATAATGATGTGTGTTGGGTTTTATCAAAGGATTCCATCGGATACCGAAACTATCAGACACTTGAAACAGGTTTTCATTTTTTTGTTAATTAATCCTATTTAATACAAGTAATTTTGATTTAGTTTTTTTTTTTTTGTTATATCAGGTATATGGCAAGGAAAACTGCTCTAAAAACACAATTGCAAAAGATATTGTGGAAATTTACGACAAATATAACCCATTTCAATGTTTGGTCTACTGGTGAGGATAACTATCTCTGGTTACGACAAATATAAGCAATATTTTTACTTTTCCTTGTAGACTATAATTTGGAAATTCTAGGTGATGATGAGTTGCTTGAATAATTGCAGGATGGAACTAATTGAAGAATATGAAAGCAAATCTGGGAAACTGAGTGAGCTTGATTCTTTCAGCTATCATCTTGTTACTGGCTCTCTCTTTCGTGACAAGGAAGTAAATACAATTGTTAGCAATGCATAGAGAATCTTATCTTGTTACAATAACATAAAAAATTAACGTTTTTATTATTGGCCTTTTAAAATGAGAATTAATTTTATATAATTGTTACAAAATATCATTGAATGTTATAATTAATGTTGATTTTTGTAACATCTCATATTCTTTTTAGTCGTAAATCAGATCAGAGAATGATAACGAAAAACATCATAGCAATTTTAATAATCAATCAAACACATCATACAAGCACACATATAGTAAATCAAACTTGTCTTTTTCTTAAAAATTCATTTAGTATCAAACTTGTCTATTCAAAGATGGAGGATCAAAATGCAATTAATGAATTCTTTTGAACTGGATCAGATTAGCAATCAACTTAAGATATTAATCATACAGTTATGAAATCCGATTTGAACTTTTACACCCATGAATCACATTTCTTTTATACTAACTATAACACATATCTAAGTTAAAAAAAACTATTAACACATATACTTCTATTGAAATTAGTAAAGTTTAGGGACCAATAAATAATGTCTATAAGTTATGTCATTAAATGACATTTGTAATTTCATTCATTAATTCTTTGATTATAAAATTGACCATTGAACTCTCACTTAATGTACTCACTCGTCTTTGATTTTAGTCATATTAACATATTGATTTGTGACTCTACCTCGATGCGATTTTATTATAACTATAAAAAATAAAATATGACTAAACTAAGTGAAGTTTTAAAATCAATAAAAAAACAAATTTTATTCTGAATAAAAACATGACATATCCATATTGATTTGTGACTCATAACCTGGAATGTAAGGGGATTTGGAAGTTTTGAGAAAAAGGTTGCTACTAAAAGGTTACTGCTTAATAGTAAACTCAGTATATTCTTTATCCAAGAAACTAAAACTCCAATTTGTGACGAGTGGATGATTAAGAAAAACGCTGGCTCTTCTGGTAATTTTGGTTGGTGTTGCTCACCGTCTATTGGTCAATCGGGAGGTTTGCTGAGCTTATGGGATTCGGATATCTTTGATTGTCAGGCCAAATCCATCCACAGAAATTTCATCTTGTTAGAGGGTTGGCTTAAAGTTCTAGATATTAAACTTCATGTTTCACTAGTGAATGTTTATGCTCCTAACGGGGCAGCTGATAGGAGGGAATTATTCTTAAATCTAAGCGAGACACTGAGCCGATCGAATAGAGCTCTAATTATTTGTGGAGATTTCAACACCATTTGCCGCAAAGAAGAAAAAAATGGAGTCAGCTACAAGAAGAGTGAAATGAAGGAGTTTCTGGAGTTCATTAATTCCCTATCGCTGCTGGATCTTCCTCTTGATGGAGGGACTTTCACCTGGTCCAACTATAGGGACAATCCCTCAATGAGCAGATTGGATAGGTTTCTCATTTCTCCAGAGGTGCTGCAAAAATGGCCTGACCTGCAGCAAAAATTGATGCCGAAAAATATTTCGGATCACAATCCAGTTAGCCTTACGATATCTAAACAAAACTGGGGCCCGAAGCCTTTTCGCTGGTTCGATCACTGGTCAGAAGAGAAGGAGCTGGCAGATTGCATCTTTAACACATGCCAGAGATTAAATGGTGCTAGTATAAGCAATTTACTTAGAAGTTGTAAACAGGAAGCAAAAGCTTGGCATGCTTGTAAAGGTGTTTCCAAATCCCCTACCATTGAAGAACTAGAAAAAAGAATCACAGAACTGGAGGCCAAGTTAACTGGGGATAAATCAGAACCTTTACTCAAGCAAGAGTTATTCAACACCAAAACTCAGTTATGGAAAACTGTTAGACATAATGAAAGGGAATGGTTACAGAAATCGAGGTTAAAGTGGTTTCAGGCAGGCGACCGGAACTCCCGATTCTTTCACATTTCTGCTTCCTCTAGAAAAACAAAAACTCGATCTGTAAGCTAAAAGTTGGGAGCTCTGTTACATCGGATCCTAGTCTTATAAAGGAGACTGTGTTTTCTCACTTTAAGCAGATTTACAATAGTTCCAATACACTTCAGCTTGAAAACCTTGATAGTAATCTCAGAGTGATTAACCCAGAAGCAGCCTCCAAATTAGAAGAACCATTTTTAGTGGATGAAATTTTCTGCGCTCTATCTGTCACTGACGGTTCAAGAGCCCCAGGACCAGACGGCTTTAACTTTAACTTTCTCAAGAAGTTTTGGAAGTCCTTAAAAGCTGATATAGTTTCCTTCTTTGAAGACTTTCATGAGGGGAAGATCAGAGAAAATAATTATAACCATTCCTTCATTGTGCTCATCCCAAAAGTCAAAAGCCCGACCTCCATGGAAGACTATCGCCCTATTAGTTTAGTGGGATGCGTCTATAAACTTCTGGCCAAAGTTCTAGCCATTCGATCTAGACAGGTTGCCCACTTGGTTATTGGTGACACACAATTCGCCTTCAGCCCCGGTAAGCAGATTATTGATTGCTCGCTAATTGCTAATGAACTAATTGATTACAAAAGGAGAAAAGGCTTGCCGAGTGTGATATTCAAAGTAGATTTCCGAAAATCTTACGACTCCGTAGATTGGCATTTTTTGATGCTGGTTTTAAAGAAGATGGGGTTTGGTCTCAGATGGTGCAGCTGGGTCAAAGAGTGTATTGAGACAGCAAAGATTTCAGTGCTCGTAAACGGCTCCCACACCAAGTCATTCTCTATTTCCAGGGGATTAAGACAAGGGTGCCCAATGTCTCCCTTTTTATTCAACTTGGTGGCCGAAGCATTAAGTTCGCTGCTAAGAAAAGGGGTTCAAATAGGCTTATTTTCTGGTTTCCGTCTGGGGTCTGATTCTGGAGAATTATCCCACCTACAGTTCGCAGACGACCTCATCATCTTCTGTGGAGATAGTGAGTCCCAAATCCGAAATGTGGTTCGCATTTTAAAAGGGTTTGAGCTGGCATCCGGTCTGAGCATTAACCTAAATAAATCAAAGCTTCTTGGAATTAATGTGGCTGATTCCCTAATTGATCAGTGGGCTGCCATTCTTCACTATAAAAGAGAGAAGTTTCCAACAACGTATCTCGGCCTTCCTTTGGGAGTTCAGAGAAACTCTAAAGCCCCGTGGTCTCCTGTCGTAGACAAGTTTAATAAGAAGTTTGTTGGCTGGAAGTCTAAATCTTTATCCTTTGAGGGAAGAATCACACTTATCAAATCGGTTCTTAGTAATCTGCCCACTTACTACATGTCTTTATACCCGATGCCAGCATCAATATACAATTACTTGTCTAAGTTGATAGCGAAATTCTTGTGGGGATCTTTAAATAGCCATGCGATCCATTGGGTAAGAAACGAAATTTTGAGCCTTCCCAAGTCGAAAGGGGGGCTTGGTTTTGTGGACTTCAAAGTTCGGAACTCAGCACTCAGAAACAAGTGGCTTTGGAGATACGGGTCTGAACCTAATAGTCTTTGGCGTCAAACTATTTCCTCAATCTACAGCCCTAAGTTGAACTCGTTGTTGCCTAGCACAAAAAAAGCATCAAATATGTCTTGGCTTTGGAGAAACATATCCGGCCAGCTGTTAAAGACCAATAACCCCTTTTTGGTTAACATTCGGTTCAAAGTAGGCAATGGGAAACTCATTCAGTTCTGGACGGACAAATGGGCAGGGAATTGTGTGCTAAAAGAGGCTTTCCCCCGTATTTTCTCTCTTGCTATTAAGAAGAAAGGAGCCTTAGTTGAATTTGGTTATTTCCAGTCTCTGTCGTGGCATTGGGAAGTTGTTTTGTGCAGAATTATATTGGAAGAAGAATTATCAGAATGGAGGGGTTTTCTTTCTCTCATTAGAGGCTTCAAGCTAAATCCATTTGTGTCGGACAACATTGTTTGGCTCGCAGATTCTAGCGGGGCGTTTAGCGTAAAATCCTTTTGCAAACTGTATGCCAATGAGAGTGGGTCGAATGAGGCAGTTTGGAATCTGATCTGGTGTGGTCTTGCCCCCCCCCCCCCCAAACGTTGAAGCATTCACTTGGAAAGTGGCTCACGGCAAAATTCCATCGAAACAGATTCTATCGAAAAGGGGAATCATTGACCAATCTGCTGATTGCTGCTCTTTCTGTCAGATTTCTCCTGAATCAATCTCGCACCTCTTTTGCCACTGCTACGTTGTTTGGGTCTTGTGGAATAAATGGTGCAATCTATGGAGCGTACATCTCATCATGCCGGCAAGTGTCAGTAATCTCTTAGTCCAATGGAACAGTATAAAACCAATATCCCTCTCCACTCAGGTATGGCATTTAAGCTTCTTTAGCTTCATATGGACAATCTGGAAGTTTAGGAATGATCTAGTCTTTAAGGGCTGTAATTTTGATTCTAATCACCTCTTTGATCTATGTGTTTTGAGATTATCTTGGTGGAGCAAAGCAAAATGGCCGACTACCAATTGTAAGGTTAACGACCTTGTCGCAGACCCTTCCAAGTTCAAATTTGTTCGGCCACAAACCTCTCGAGCAACTCAGACTTCTTGGATTGCTCCTATTTTGGGCTTATTGAAATTTAACACTGACGGGGCTGTCCGAGGAAGCTTTGGTAAGGCGGGTATTGGAGGAGTGCTTAGAAATGCATCATCGCAAACCCTTTTATATTTCTCTAAAGATGCTGGCTATTGTGATGTTGTTTCTGCTGAGTTATTAGCTATTTTAGAAGCTATCAGGTTGTATGGAAAATCAAAGTGGCAAAGTGTGAACCACGTTACGTTTGAAAGTGATAGCCAACTGGCTATTCAATGGCTAAACAACCCTCATTCCACCCCAACAATTCACAGGGACATAGTCGAACTCTGCATTAAGGAAAGTAAATCATTTGGTTGTAGCTTTAACTTTGCCCCGAGAGAGTGCAACGCCACAGCTGATAGCCTCACGAAAAAAGGAATTGGACGAACTGCAGTGCTGCTGGTTGTTAATAACTCGTGAAGACAGGGTCTATGCCTTTGCAAAGTTAGCTTTTACAACACTGTGTATTCTTTCTTTACTAAGAACATATGACTTGTAATTCTATCATGGTTGTACTGTGTACTCTAATTGCTGTTATATTGTGCGCTCTTTTTCCTCCAATTAGGTTTAGGGAGGTTTTTAACGAGGCCAGTATAACCGCCGCTTCCCAATGAATAAACCATCTTTCCAAAAAAAAACTGACAAAATAATTTAATTCATGCATCATTTGATTTTCTGTTTCTATCATGAAATGCGAACAATTGATTGTGTAAAGTAACAACATTATTTTGGTTTAGTTGTTTTTTTAGGACACTTTCAAGGTCTTATAAGCGTCTTTATGTTTGAAATAAAGGAGTTTATTTGTGATAGTTGTGTTGCTAAGGTAAGTTCAATGAGGCTTGAATTGACGAAGAAGGTGACGATAAAGAAGAAAAAGGGGATTTATGGATTAAATTAATAGAATATTAAAATGTCGAGGGTTAATTTTCTAGAGTTTGAACCAAATAAAAATAACGTGTAAAAATTCAGGACTAAATTTATTATTATGTCAATTTTATTAATTGACACCTTATTTGTAGTTAAAATTTTAACGGTGAAGGGCCAGTTTATTTGTTGTTTTAAGTCATTGATCTTTTTTTTAATCTTTTAATAGTTGAGGGACTTAACAAAAAATATTATATAGTTAGAGGACTATTTATGTATTTTATCCAAAAATTATTTTTTATGATGGTCTGAAAAAAATGCTAAAACAACTTTGATGAAAACTAATTTTTATGGTTTTTATTTTCACTTATTTTTTTCAACTTTGATGTCTCTTGGAAAAATGTTCAAACACTTAAACATTGAGCTAAACAAATAATTTATTATAATGACACTAAAACTTATATTTAGCTTGTACTATGTTACCATAAAAAAAATTCAATGAAACAAAAATTCGAACATAAAACCTTCTACACAAAGGTTCAAATATTTAGCCATTTAGCTAGGCTAAAATATATTAATATTCTACCAAAATTAAAATTTAAGTTATATTAATATTTAATTGTGTATAAATAATTATTTATGATAGAGCCGATTGCAAGACGCGATATCTAGGAAAAGGTAAGAGAACTTGCAGGAAATATAAGCAAAACTTAGATGTGGACTTTGATTCCAACTTTACAAGAGTGTAATTAAATAAAAAGTAAAATATATTAAATTATTAAATAAATATAAATTTAATATTTATATTCTAGCATAAATAAATATTATAAATTTAGTTTTTAGAATGATTTACTATTAATTTTATAAATAAATAAATAAAAATATGCCCGGGGAAGCGATTTACTTGGTTTGAGAGTGGTAACAAAGGGACAGATTTTTAGTATCATCGGAATGGGTGGATAAATTTGAATATTTGGCGCAACATAATTTGCCTCGTGGTGTATTGGACCATTCGCCTGGACAGATTTTTAGTATCTTTGGCGCAAATGATACCATCTATTTTCTTCGCGATGCTAAGAATCTAAAGAAATTGCTTTTGTGCTTCCAATAGTGTTCGGGCTTACAAGTGAATTTCAGTAAGTCTTGTATTTATAATGTTGGGGTGGCAAATGAGGTACTGAATGTGATGACATCGGTGTTGGGGGTGAGAGTGTGGTGATTTATCGTTTACATATTTGGGAATACCGATTGGAGTCAATCCTAGGGGTAAGGAGATGTGGGAGCCTGTTGTGCAGCGTTTTCAAATATGTTTGGCAAGTTAGAAGAAGAATTCTTTATCCTTCGTTGCACGTCTGTACTATCTACTCTACCAGTTTATTATATAGGGATTTTCCTTATGCCACAAGGAGTGATTCGATCAATTCATAAAATCTGTAAAGCGTTTTTGTGGGGGGACACGGGCTTGAAGCGAAAAATGAGTAGTGTGGGGTGGGGTACGGTGTGTAAACCGAAATCTTTGGGTGGATTAGGAGTCGTGAATTTACGTTATCGAAACTTAGCACTACTTGCAAAGTGTGTGTGGAGGTATGCGTGTGAGCCCGACTCGATATGGAGATCCCTTATTATTGCAAAGTATGGCGAACAAGTACTCTCGTGGCGATTTAATTCTGCTCGTCCGAATCGGATGTCCATAATGTGGAGGCAAATTGCGCAAGTGCAAGAAGACGAATGTGTGGCCCGATTTATGGATATCTCGCATTTCTCATGGCAGATTGGAGATGGTAGTCGCGTGTTATTTTGGCATGATAGGTGGTGTTCCAGCGAACCGCTTAGTGTGCTATTTCTGAGATTATTCCGGGCAGCAAGGAGCAAGACTGCACTAGTTAGAGATTATGCCACTGTGGGGTCATTTGTTCATGCATTTTGGGAGAGTTTTTTCAGCCAAGCATAGAGGGTAAACGAAGGTGAAATGTTGCACGAGCTGCAGGTTATGTTAGGGGACTTTGTGTTGATGCGAGGGACAGTGAATTGAATTTTATGGACACGAAATGTGCATGGAAAGTTCTCGGTGAGGGAGCTATCAAGTCTTGTGCATTTGTTTGGAGGCGTTTAAGGTGTGGAAATTTTGGGTTCCGCTGAAGATACAATGCATTTTATGGTTCTTGACGTTGAATCAGCTACCGACGATGAGAATGCTTCGTGATCAGGGGGTACCGCTGGATGAAACTTCAAGTGTGTGTTGGATGTGTAATGGTGGTGACGATGAGGCGAATCATATATATTTTTTATTGTATACATGTACGTGACTTGTGGAATAGATTTTTCGTCTGGTGGCGGTTTGCAGTTGTTTTGCCGAGGAAACTAGATGAGTTTGTACCTCAATGTTTCTATGGTTGTTTTGTGGGAGAGATGCGACAGCGGTGGTTGATTGGCTGCTCAACTTTATTATGGTCCTTATGGATAGCCCGTAATACCCGCAACGAACGAGTGATAATGGCTGACTTGTTCTTTATGGTGAAGTTACGCGCCTTTTATTGGGCTAAGGCACGAGTGACAGAGTGTATTGTTGACGAGGTTCAATGGTGGACCAGTTCCCTTCCTGGGGCTTTGCCTATGCATGTGAGGCCGGCTAGACATGGGATTGAGTGGTCTTCGCCAGTTCAAGGTGCGCTAAAGTTTAACGTTGATGGCTCGGCACGTGGGAAGTCTGGACCTGGAGGTTGTGGGGGAGTCTTGAGAGATGTGGAGGCGTGCATCCTGGCTTTATTCTCAGGTCCTCTAGGTAGAGGTGAGCAAAACTCGATTCGACGCGAAAAAATCGATATTATTTTTTAATTTTGAGTTATTCGAGTCAACTCGATTAACTCGAAAAAATTTCGATTTCGAGTCGGTTTGGAATTTGCCAAACTCGAAAAATTGAAAAACCGAATTTTACAGTTTTGCAATTTAGTCACTGATTTCATTTTTCTTCAATTCCTCCTTCATTTTAAGTCCATTTTGACCAAATTTGAACCACGTATTCCTAAACCAGCGTAGAATACGTATTTATATTCAATTTATATTTTTGAAAATAAATTTCATATTTTTTTCAATTCAACCCCTTAACTTTGTATGATTTCCTCATTTCTTCAATATCTCCTTCGTTTTAAGTCAATTTTGACCAAAATTGAACCACATGCTCCTAAATCAATGTAGAAACTAGAATACCTATTTAGCTTCAATTCATATTTTTAAATTAAATTTCTTACTTTTGTAATTTAGCCCATTAACTTTGAATGTTTACCATTTTTCTTATCAAAAAAATATTTCCCATTTCTTTAATTTCTCTTTCGTTTTAAGTATATTTTTTTACCATTAAACCACATATTCATTAACACTATATAATATCTATATAACTTCAATTCATATTTTTAACAAATTTATTCTTTTTTTAATTTAGCCCTTTAACTTTATATTTTATTCAATTTGATCATTCAACCGAATTTTTTGTAATTTTTTTCTTTACATTAATTCATTGACTCATTTATACCCTCATCAGTACTTTATCCTTAAAAGTTCCTTATTTAAAAATAATATTATAAATATATTTTAGAAGTTTAGATGATATTTTTTTATTAAATAACATTACAAATCTTACTTATGCATGTGAAAAATAATATGAAATATATATATATATACATGTATATATATATATATACATATATGCATATCTTATATGAATAGAGAAAGTCGTTTAAATTGGAATCAAATCATACTAAAACATGGTAAATAATTACAATTAAATTTGTATAGAAACTCGAAAACTCGACTCGAATCGAAAAAATTTCAAATTAAGTTCAATTCGTAAAATATGACGCGTCAACTCGAATAACTCGAAATTTTTTGACTCGACTCGACTCGCTCGAACGCTCACCCCTACCTCTAGGGGTGATTGACTCGAATGTGGTTGAGCTTCAAGCGAATGAATATGCATTGGACATGTTGTGTTCGTCGCGATAGGGGCGTGAGGAATCAGTTATTATATAGTCCGATTCGAGTGTGGTTGTATCTTGGGTCCTTCATTAGGGGAGTTGTCCTTGGAGATTAGGACATTGGTTTTGAAAAATTGATGCGGCATACTGTGTTTTATGTTGTCTGTGCTTTCATAATATTGTTCAGGAAGCAAATACTATCGTTGATGCCCTCGCAACGAGTGGAATGGATCGTGTTGATTGGTTGTGTATTCTAGCGTGACGGTTTGTATGGTCGAGCATGGACGTTTCATTAGTGTTGTTTTTTATCGTTGCCAAGTTGTACTCTTTTATCCCATCCTAGGTTTAGGGGGTTTTTAATGAGGCATTTGGTAGTGTCTTTGTATGATTTTCGCCACGAATAAAATCAGACATTTGGATCTAAAAAACTTATTTTTTATTTGCAAATGAAGTGAAAACATATTTCTAACTTGATATTTAATTTAGCAGATATTTAACGTACATATTAACGTTGATTGAATATTAATAATTTACTAGCCTACCTTAGTGACTTAACATATAAACTTTTGTGCATAAGGTTTGAGGTTCTGTAACACCTTGTTTTTATATACCTTGAAATGAAATTTTAAAAAAAAAAGAAGAAGAAGAAAAAAGAATGAAAAAAAATAGGAGCCTTACAGCCATGGGGATTCAAACCCGTGCCCCTTAGCGTGCTAAGTAAAGGTCTTAACCAGTTGAGCCAAGGCTATTATTAGTCTTAGCCTGCACCGAGTTGTTGTTAATCTAGCATAAGGTGTTATACAAAAGGAGTTAAAGCACAATCTGACTCTCCACCTACCGAGGGAACCATTCGAATTATATGAGGTTTGGAATTTTCAGAAAAAAAGGAGAGAAGAAAGCCCTCACCTAACCCATCCCGTCGCCACCTCCGATATCCGTCACCACCACGCCGTACCAAGCACCGTCGTCACCCCCGCGACCGCCGCCGCGCCCTGACCGAAACCTTGGCCTCCACGCGCAGAAATAATGTCTCGTTCACCGTAGGAATTTCGTTATAGGCCCATCGAACTTAGGGTTTGAACCCTTTTCGTTCACCGGCGATTAAGGCTGCTACCGCCGTTCGTTCGCCACGTCAAGGCCGCCGTTAAACTCACTATCCCAAGGTGAGCAAAACCCTTGTATTTGATCACCCATCCGACGCCGACAAGGGCCTCATCGGAGCAACGAGTTTTCCGACCGTTCACCTTTGTTTCAGGTAAGATCCGGTGAGATTCCGGTTTCTTTTATGTTGTTTTTATTGAATGGGGTGTCTTGGTGAGCTAACCATGCATTTCTCTTTGTTTTTCCGGCCAAATCGGGACTTTTGGGGCTTCCGACGACACCACCGGCGGCTTTTCGACGAGTTTTCCGGCGAGATCTGTTAGGGTAAGTGAACCGGGTTCAACCCGGTCTGAACCGGCCCAGCCCGATCTGAGCCTCGACCCGAACCGAGCTCGACCCGTCTGTCCGACCCGTCCGCCCAACCCGTTAACCCGTTGACTGAGCCAACCCGTCCGAGTCAACTCAGTGAGCCAACCCGTCCGAGTCAACTCAGTGAGCCAACCCGTCCGAGTCAACTCAGTGAGTCAACTCGACCGAGTTGACTCTGTCGAGTCAAACCAATTGACCAGTGACGTCAGCATTGACTGCTGACGTCAGCGTTGACTTTGACCGTTGACCAAAAAGTCAATTTTTCCAAAAACACCTATTTTATGTTTTTTGACGTCCTGAGTCCGATTTTGAAGCCCGTTTCACAAAATTCTGACTCGAAAGCCTCTGAATCTGACCTTGAACCCAAACTTGTTTATGTATTTATTTATTCAGTTAAGAGCTCTATGAATAAGGACTGAAATGAGTTAGTGTGTGTTGAAGATATTCTTGGTTTCTTGAATACGAGATGTTGAGGGACGTCGAATTCTGGTTCGAGTGCGATTGAATGGGGTATCATGAATTGACCGATGCAGCTCGGAGTTAAGGTAATACACTACTACACCTTGTATGCTTTATGTACATGTTGATATCTAGTTAAAGCATGCATGCTTATGATGAGTGTTTTGTGAACCCTGCTTAAGCCGAATTCGATACGAAAAATAAGTATGAGAGTCAGTAAGATCAAAATACTTGGATAAGAATATTAATAGACTAGGAGTGTCGAAAGTGCTAATAATAATAATAATAATACAGTTAAATCTGAAACTCTATCAATGGTGTCTAAGAACCAATGTTCAGAATGCGAAGTATGAGATATTGGATATGAAATTACGAAAATGCCCTTAGAGCATAAGTATGACTAAACTACCCCTCTGATAAAGGAAGTGATCTAAAATCTGCATTCGATCTGATTATGATATTTACACTACCCAAGATGTATGTTTTAATGGAAAGACTTCGACATCATTATGCAATACGTGTGATACAAACTTGGATAATCCCTCTAACTCTGTATAACACATGAATGAAAATTTTCTGGAAATATTGTTGAAATCCTAAGTCGATCCTTATGACAGTAATGAATGATAGAGGTACTAAATGGTAGATTTATCTTAGTCCAAAATAACTGAAATACCCTCATGAGTTAATCAGTAACTTTGTATTTGACGAAATTTTGGATTTGTTAATAAGGCTTAAATAGCTAAGGTTCCCTTAAGTGTTGAGAAATACGACACGTGTGTGCCCATCACTCACCATATCAATGTAAGGTAGGAAGATCTGCATAAATTGTATGTTCGATTGCTCAAAGTTTAACCGTGTAGTAAAGTATGAGGGCGACCGTTCGGATGTACAATACAGTCAATGTTAAGTTTTGATGCACGCAATTACTCACATCTGAACGTTGGTAAGTATTGTCAAGTCGGGTTATGACGCATTAAACAAATTCTGGAGGTATGATAAATTGTTAGAGCCCATGAGAATTATAATTTTCGTTCCGATATGATTGTGCCATAGTATAAAATTTGTTATGACAGACAATTAACTAAAAGGCCATGATAGCCTAAATAATCGAAACATCACTGAAAATATCCGATAACTTAAAAGACTTTAATTTAGAAATTCTTGAATGTCTGGATAGAAAACTAATGAGCAAATATGATACCCGAGTTCTGTGAACCATTGCTTTCAATGTTGGTATAATTACCGGAATGTCTATGAACATCGAAATGACCATAATGCCCCTGTATGCTTAAAGGACTAAAGTACCCATAATATATATGAACTTTCTAAGATCTCGAAGTATCACCTCCTAAATATCTGGGTTAAACCGTTAGTATGAACCCCTTTTAATAGGGGCCACGTTTCAGAAATCCGTTCGAGTTGTCGAGAGTTCAATATGTCCCATTCCGTAAATGCCAAGTATCTCCAAGAAATGATTTGTCCCACCTAGTGTGTTCCATGTGTGATATATTCTTTTGAGTGGATTGTATAATTATTTAATCATGAACAATATTATGTTTGATAAACTTGATCTATGATGACATTCTCCGCCTACATGATATATGTCTGTTCAATCTGTATACTTGGTATGTGATCGTTTGATATGTGATGGTATTGTCTGACTGTTTGATGAAATTGTTAGCATGATCTATTATTTTGACGTATGATGGGATAATTTGTTGTATGATGAATGCTGAAAATGTCTGCTCTGCTCAATAGTATGCCCATTTATCTGTCATAAGCATGAACTTCTGTTTCTGATACTCTGAATAGAATATGTCTGTTACATGTATTATGTTACTCATGTCTGGAATCTGAACACCGATTACTGTCTGGGGTATATTGTTGGGTTATGTTATGAAGTGTCTGCAGGTACAGCCCTATCCAGTTGATAAACCCTTCTGTTAAGCTCCTACGCCCACGGGCCTAGGGTAAGTCTTTCTGGACCTAAGGCATTCCCTTAGGTAGGCTCCTACGCCTCAGGCCTAGGGTAAGACCTTCTATATGCAGTTCATGGGGAATTGCATTTTGGTGTAAGGTTGGAGGGTAGTTCTTGTAAACTTCTATATGAACATTGAACATTTGCATTTAATCTGTTATGTGCTCATATGATATGATGTTAAGTACTTATGTATGTTTGATCTGCAACTTATTAAAACAGACTAGTCTTCATGGTTTAACTTCTCCAACCCGCCACTCTGTTGATTCTCTGAACAATAAGCTCTATTTTTAATACTCAGTAACATAGAAAGAACAAACCTTGTTGTCCTCAAGAATAGAACTTCACTAAATTAGCGAAACATAAATGGAGACAAGTATTGCCTGGAACATCATAAAAATGTTATGCCTACCATATATCTGCATGAGCTTATAGCATCTTTTGGTAGTTCTGTATTACTGAGCTTTTCCAAGCTCACGTTATTTTTACTATCGCAGGTTAAAAGAATATAACATGATATAATGTTTGACATCAATGTTCAGAGTTCCCTCGACATTGCCTCTGGAGTACGGTACTGTATAGTTAGTGGGCATGTATGTCATGTATTGTTTCATGTCAGTGTCTGTAAAATATTTTCTGAAATTTTTGTTATGTGTTTAAATGATTTTCCAGAAATTGTATTTTAAACAGAAGTTGATTTTACAGTTTAATAAGTGTTTTGAGAAAGAAAAATATGTTTCATGTGTATTTATCACTGTGGGTTACTCTTGTGAGTCTAATGTAACTTCCTAGAATCCGTTGTAACGCATAGGCGGGTCTAGGGGGTTACAGGTTCAAATTCTTGTTTCAATGAAAATATTTTTTTCGCGTGGTGATGAAGTAGTACAAGTTAAATATAATTTTTGGTGGTATTATCGCAAATAGTTTACTTAGCTAAATGGTTAAGCACATTACATTATACAAGAGAGCCAACGTTTGATTCTCGTATGACAAAATAGAAGAATTTAACATTAGATACGATATTTAAAAAAAATAATAGTTGAATGATTACAACAAAAACACATAAATATCTTAATTACTAAAGTTGTCGTTTATAAATTTTTGAATAAATCAATTAATAATATTTTATATTAGATGGGTAAGGTAATACTATTTTTTTTTTCTCAGCAAAAGATATTTTATTAAGAGTTGATAAAATCATATCCTACATAGTGTACCTCATTAAAAAAATCTCCATAAATTTAATTTAGAGGAAAAAATACACACTACTAAAAAATGTCACAATCGAAACATCCCTGCTAAAATAACAAACATCACCTAGACCAACTAATAACATAGTATCATCTCACACAACCATTGAACCCCTGCCCACCTCCCTTGCAAAATATAATTAAAAAGCCTAACAAAAAACTAACATCCACCGAGTGAAAAAGCCTCCAATACACCTACGAAGACAAAGTTCCTTCAGAGTTCAAGCAAAACAAAGCAGTTGCACCTTAAGCCTTGAAGGCATTGATTCACAACTATATCACAGCAAACCTCAATCACCAAAATAAAAAAATACCAGGCCAATCATCAGAAAACAATTAGCCGATTATAATGACCAAATCACCTTGAACACCAATGGAACGATCCCTTAATGCCATCATACATCAAGTAAGAAACTTAAACTGAAAGCACAAAGCAATGTTCCCCAAGGAAATACAAAGTTACTAAAAGAAAGACCAACCAAAGCAGAAGAAGCATAATTCGAAACAATCTACAAACTAACCCCTCAAAACGTCCATACCATCTAAAATATGACATGAGATTTAAGAAGCCAAAGAAAGAGTTGTATAAAAATTCTCGGACCTGACAAAAATCCCTCCACCAGAAGGTATTAATTTTTTATTAACTCAAGTCTGACCATTTCTTCCACCATTTCATCTTCATTATCAACTATTTGCACCCTCAATTTCTTACCTAAATCAAGCGCTTTCCTCGCCTCAAGAAACAATGCATCGTCATTTGATTTTTTTCCGAATTTCTTCCTCTCAAGATTTTCTTTAACAGATTTTATAACGACTTGGTTTCTTGCAATATCCGAATCCGAAAGTATATGCACCTCTGTAGACTTATCAGAAGCAAAATGACTATGCTTCTTGCACCTTTTTAAGGTTCTATCCCTCTTCTTTTTTTTATCAGAGAGATACTTATCTAGCACTTCGGTTAGGGAGATAAATTTTTTTTCTAAAAAAGTGCTCCCGAAGTTCAGGAAAGAACGACCCCTCCTTCTCCATGCAAACTCGACCTCGATCACCAGCCTCCTTATTACCATTAGCTAAATCAACACTATCTTCCCATGAGATCCTTCTGTTCTCGAAATGAGTCATCTCGCATTCTTTTTCGAGATTTCCGTTAGAAAATTCTATCATCCTGACATCGTTCAAGGCCCGATACTATTTCATTACCATCGAATAGTAAACATGGTAGATAAATTTATGCTTTCTCAGCCTTTAATTTGAGATCTATATCATTAGAAGGAAAATTCGCCAACTGCTCCATAAGAGTGTTCATAATTTATTTATTTTTAATGGGTCAGAAATAACTCGTCCTGTGGTCCTGACAAGTTCTCAAAATATATTTTCTTATTTAAAGGAACCTCATCATCTGATCCAGATGAGTTAAAAAAAATAATAGGAACTCATCAGCTGTTCTAGATGAGTTCCCTTAAAAAAATTTAACCAAAAACCCATGTTATTTCATGATTTTTTTCATGATGATTGAGCATGTTTTTGATAATGTTTGGAGATGTTTTTTTCTTGATATTTGAGCATCAACGAGAGACAAGTTTATAACCACGAATTAATGTCGCATTGTAAAACCTGACTTGTTGCAAACATTAAACTATTCATGGATGTGGCTCTAGGCTTTTCATCCCTTATTCTGCTGTAAATTCATTCAAATTATTTTTATAATGCTACAAATATCATTATCGGTGTACCAATAATTAAATAATTACAAACCAACAAGGGTTGAGTGTATTGGTAAGGCACATTGCACTCTTAAGGAGAGGATGTGAGTTCGAATCTTGAAGACAAAATTGTTGAGAGGAACAGCCACGCACCTCGAAGATGGACTGTAAGACGGACATGCATATTACCAAAAAATAATTAAATAATTACACATTTATATCAATTCCTCCATGTTAGGCGTAACATGCCTATCTTCTACTCACAACAACGGTTCACATGACACCATCTTCAAACAATCCTACAAAACTACTCGATTTACAACAAATTTTTTAATCTTTTAAAAACATGAATATATTAAATAAATTTTAAAAATTTAAAACATAAAATTTATTATCAATACTACTATTTCCTAACGTTAATAATAATATTTTTCTTTTGCATCCATATATTGTTACACACATATATATAGCAATATTTTTAATAGGGTTAAGATCCACTTACATTGTGTAAAACTTAATGACTTTTACACCTTTTTTAGACTGTTGGATGATGATAATAAACATCTAAGACTATTTCTTTATTTTTTTTTCAAGTGATAATCTTCACATTTTCTACTATTAATCTAACCCATCTATTTACCTTCATCCAATGGTCCAAAAAATGTAAAACTTTCGAGTTTTACATTATGTAAGAGGTCTCTATCCCTTTTTGATAATTACCTTATATTATACGACAACTAATCTTATACTAAAAAACTGTTATGTATTCAAATTAACTCTTTAAATAATCTCAACCATAAAAATTCAACTAAATTAACATAGCATCTAAAAATATTAACTATTTGGAAAATTTTATGATGGGCGCGCACACCGTTGAACACCATTAACGCTGAACACAGCTAAACATTATTAAATATTTTAATAAAGATTAAAAATCTCAAGGACTAGACTTATAATTAAAATTATTTTAAAAGAAATTCAAAAATTAGATTTAATAAATCTTTTATATTTTTTTAAAGTATTTTTAATTGATATATTAGAATCAAATTTCTCAAAATATTCTTAATATCAAAACCCCTAAACCCAACCCCTTTATTTCCCTTATACTACCGTCGCCGCCACCACCATCAGACAGAGTTCGAGTGAATTGTTACTGGATATATTAGAATCAAATATTCTAGGTGATTAACCTTATTCGAGTAAAAAGACGTTGCAAATGGGAGATTCTGCAAAACGGCACTTAAAAGACAGCAAAAAGACGGCAAACCAGTTAACCTGGTTATTTTTTAAACATAATTTTTTATAAAGCGTGTACCTAAATTGTTACAAAAATTATAAGAATAACGGTATATACACAATTCCTTATAAAGTAACAAATTGAGTCCAAAACCGAATTCTTTACAATAACTGTAAGACATTAGGTATATACTTAATTTCTTACAAGAATGCACAATTTGGTACAAAATAAGTAAGGAGTTGTGTTTGAACACAATTTCTTACTCGATATACCTAATTTCTTACTAAAATTATAAGAAATTAAGTATATACCCAATTCCTTACGAATTATTTAGTTGGGTTAAAGTTGCTCAAACCTTTGTAAGAAATTGTGTTTGTACTTAATTTCTTACAAGAATTTCACAATTTGGTACAAAATAAGTAAGGAGTTGTGTTTGTACAAAATTTCTTACCCGATATACCTAGTTTCTTACTAAAATTATAGGAAATTAAGTATATACCCAATTCCTTACGAATTTTTTAGTTGGGGGTAAAGTTGCTCTAACCTTTGTAAGAAATTGTGTTTGTACTCAATTTCTTACAAGAATGCACAATTTGGTACAAAATAGGTAAGGATTTGTGTTTCTACACAATTTCTTACTAAATATACCTAATTTCTTACTGAAATTATAAGAAATTAGGTATATACGGAATTTCTTACGAATTTTTTAGTTGGGTAATGTTGGTCAAACCTTTGTAAGAAATTGTGTTTGTACTCAATTTCTTACAATAATGCACAATTTGGTACAAAATAGGTAAGGAGTTGTGTTTGTACACAATTTCTTACCCGATATACCTAATTTCTTACTGAAATTATAAGAAATTAGGTATATACCCAATTCCTTATGAATTTTTTGTTGGGTAAAGTTGCTCAAATCTTTGTAAGAAATTGAGTACACAATTTGGTCAAACCTAATTTCTTACTGAAATTAGGTAAGGAGTTGTGTTTGTACACAATTTCTTACCCGATATACCTAATTCCTTACTGAAATTATAAGAAATTAGGTATATACCCAAATCCTTATGAACTTTTTGTTGGGGTAAAGTTGCTCAAACCTTTGTAAGAAATTGTGTTTATACTCAATTACTTACAAAAATGCACAATTTGGTAGACAATAGGTAAGGAGTTGTGTTTGTACACAATTTCTTACTAAATATAACTAATTTCTTAATGAAATTGTACGAAATTAGGTATGTATGTAATTTCTTACGTAATTTTTAGTTGGGTAAAGTTGGTCAAACCTTTGTAAGAAATTGTGTTTGTACTCAATTTCTTACAAGAATACACAATTTGGTACAAAATAGGTAAGGAGTTCTGTTTGTACACAATTTCTTACCCAATATACATAGTTTCTTACTAAATTATAAGAACTTAGGTATATACCCAATTCCTTACAAATTTTTTGTTGGGGTAAAGTTGCTCAAACCTTTGTAAGAAATTGTGTTTGTACTCAATTTCTTACAAGAATGCACAATTTGGTACATAATAGGTAAGGAGTTGTGTTTGTACATAATTTCTTACCCCAATATACCTAGTTTCTTACTGAAATTATAATAAATTAGGTATATACCCAATTCCTTACGATTTTTTTGTTGGGGAAGTTGCTCAAACTTTTGTAAGAAATTGTGTTTGTACTCAATTTCTTAGAAGAATGCACAATTTGGTACAAAATAAGTAAAGAGTTGTGTTTGTACACAATTTCTTACCCGATATACCTAGTTTCTTACTAAAATTATAAGAAATTAAGTATATACCCATTTCCTTACAAATTTTTTAGTTGGGTAAATTTGCTCTAACCTTTGTAAGAAATTGTGTTTGTACTCAATTGCTTACAAGAATGCACAATTTGGTACAAAATAAGTAAGGAGTTGTGTTTGTACACATTTTCTTACCCAATATACTTAGTTTCTTATTGAAATTATAAGAAATTAGGTATAGGGAAAACTACACCGGTGGTCCCCAAACTATTACCATTTTCCTATTTTGGTCCCCAAACTATGTTTTTCGTCAAAATCGTCCCTTATGTTACATAGTTCTCCTGTTTTAGTCCCCGACGTTCAATAGCTAACGGTTTTGCTAACGTGACATTTTTTTAAAAGGAGAGAGAAATGATTAAAAATATTTAAAAAATGCCACGTCAACAAAACTGTTAGCTATTTAACGCCGATGGGCCAAAAAAGGAGAACTATGTAACAGAAGGGATGGTTTTGCCGAAAAACATAGTTTAGGGACCAAAATAGGAAACCACTAATAGTTTGGGGACTACCGGTGTAGTTTTCCCTTAGGTATATAACCAATTCCATATGAATTTTTTTGTGGGGGTAAATTTGCTCCACACTTTGTAAGGAATTGTGTACAAACACAATTCCTTACAACAAGGTAAAAAAATTTCATTCTAGTAGGTGGCATCGAAATCACCTATATGGGGTTTCGGTGCTGGTTTTTACAGTAAGTGCAAAATTTTCATTCCACTATGTAGCATCGAAACCACCTATATGGGGTTTCGGTGCTGGTTTGACTGTATGGGCAAAATTTTCATTCCACTAGGTAGCATCGAAACCACCTATATAGGGTTTTGGTGCTGCTCTGAAAGTATGAGCAAATTTATTTCATTCGATTAAGTGGCATCGAAACCAAAAATATAAACATCCACTTGCCTTTTTAACTAAATTAGTTATAAACTCAATGCTGCAAGAGTGGCTATGGTCCAATTTGTGTACATTTGCTACTACTAAGTGTATACAGTACCAAAACCCCTAAAGATGGTTTCGATACCACTAAAAGGAATCTGCCTTTTCAGTGTTGTGTCTTTTCACTATAATCACATGCACCGTTTACTGGTCATCCTGTATAAAGCTGGTTTCGATACCCCCAGAACGAATCTAACGTTTCAGTTTCATGTCTTTTCACTTGTATCACATGCACCGTTTCATGTTCATGTACCTTTGCATTGTGCCTTCTCACTTTCCCTTCTTAGTTTTCAATTTCCCTCCCAACTGAAATTCCCTATAAATTAACGACTCCTCTTTACTCTTTACAATATCTTCAACTTAATATACTCAACCATTCGTTTATTTCTATAATCAGTTCTTCTTCACCATCTTCTATTCAATGTCTTCAGATAGAATGAGTTCGAGCAGAGGTTCTAGTCACAATCCTCAGCCATGGGCAAAGAGGAAACTTGATTTCAACTCAGAATCAAACAACGATGATGATGTCTATTTTGATTCTAGCGAAGAGGAGGAACAAAGCCATGAGACAATGAAAACAAGCATATGGTTCAAGAAGTTTTTCGAGACCTTCGATAGAATGAAGAGGAGGCTCCATTCTTTTAGTTTAATTTTTTTTATTTCAATATGTAATTGAAGCACTTGGGAGTTCAATTTCTTTTTGTTTTATAAATATACTTCATCCTTAAATTTAATGTGATCCTTATGTCTTACTTCAAATATTAATTTTCAACTAATAAGGGGTTTCTTGACGTTGAAATATTTACGTATCTCCCAAACTAGCACCGAAACCACAATATGGTGGTTTTGATGCCGCCTTCATTGTGATCAATATTTTCCCATTTTGTATTTTTGTATATACATAAATCATTGTAATACCTATACCAAAGTATATTTTGTTAGTAAATTTTGTATGTACACAATTCCTTAGAACAAGATCCATTATCACCCTAACAAAAGCAAACATACGCCCCATTTCTGCTCAACCAGTACCGAAACCTAATATAGGGGGTTTCGATGCCGCATAAATGACTTTAACTTTTGTCCATTTTGCTAAACCAACACCGAAACCGCATATAGGTGGTTTTGATGCCCCTTACAAAACTTGTACCAAAGTATGTTTATTGGTAACAAAATGTGTATGTACACATTTCCTTACAAGTACGTGAGTCATAATGAAAGTTGGAGAAATTGTGTAATAAAAAAAGGTATATACCATTTTCTATGGGTGAAAGTTTGAGAAATGCTACTAATATTTGTATATACACAAATCATTAAAAAAATTGTACGAAAGTATCCTTTTGGATAAGAAATTGTGTATGTACAAAATTCCTTACAACTACATGACCCATTTTGAACCTTCGTGAAACAATGTAATTAAAAACGTATATATCATTTTCTCTTAAAAAAATTTCATTCTAGTAGGTAGCATCGAAACCACCTATATGGGCTTTCGGTGCTAGTTTCACAGTTTGGGAAAAAAAATTCATTCCAGTAGGTGGCATTGAAACCACCTATATGGGGTTTCGGTGCTGGTTTCACAGTTTCGGAAAAGAATTTCATTCTAGTAGGTGGCATCGAAGCCACCTATATGGGGTTTCGTTGCTGGTTTCACAGTTTCGGAAAAAAATTTCATTCCAGTAGGTGACATCAAAACCACCAGTAAGGGGTCTCGGTGCAGGTTTATCGATCCTTTAAAAAATTTGGTTAGGTTTGTCGTTTGTGTAGAAGATTTGAACATATAATGACATAAGTACAATTTGAATCGTTTGCGAATAAGAAACAAAATTTTATATTGCGATTTGAACATATTTAATAGTGTTTGTTGTATTTACACAATTAAAGAACACTAAGAAACATATAATACATATCAGATTACTCGAATGGGCAAAATTTTTGAAGAATCGACGATCAGGATGACATGCAGTCAATCAACAAAAGGATGATGCTTGACATACTCTTGAACATTGTCTGCTGCGGCCAAGTTTTCTATATAGACCCGAATGGAACCACCTTTTTCTAAGATCAAATGCAAGTACATTAATTATATAATTAGCTTTGAGTTTAAGAAAATGGTCCAAATTTATAATGAAGATGCTTGAGCTCGGAAGTTTTACCTAATGCTTTATCAGTTATCTCATCTAGTTCCTATGACCAAATTGAATGAACTTGAAAGGAATGCAGCAGACGTATATACACGAGCATCATTCAAAAAAATTTCAGACTGAACTTAAAAATGAGACATTGTATCGTCCTATACATCCAACTGTCGAAGGTGGATTCTTCCGAACATATTGGTTAACAAAGTATAAGGATCCTTCGAAATTGTATGAGGTGGTTCTTGAGGTCGCAACGCAGAACATAACATGTTCCTGCAGGAAATATGAGACAATCGGCCTTCCATGTCGCCATCAGCTGCACGTTATGAAGTTGGAAGACTTCTTTGAGATCCCAAAATGTTTAATACATCCGCGGTGGACGAAAGATGCAAAGATTGCGGCGCCATCATTTGTTGACTTCAACGTGCCTCCGAAAATGAAACAAATGGCTCGATTCGCTTCTCTACGAGCACTTTCCACGCAGTTGTGCTACTTTGCATCTCAGATTGACGAAACGTTTCGGAGCATGAAAGATGAGATACTTAGATTAACTGCTGAATTTGATAACTCCACAACCTTGAAGGAGTCTTCATCAAAGAAAGAAGGCAAACGACCCGTTAGGGACCCGTACCGAAAAGAAGCAAAACGAAAAACCAATGTCAAAAATCAACGTGCAAAGTCACGGATCTTTCATTGTTCCTTTTGCAAATTGGAGGGACACAATAGAAACACATGCCCTCGTCTTAAGCTTCAACTTCCAACCCCAACATTTGTGGACACAACAGGCCTTTCCGAAGAGGAAATTGATATCTCTAATGTCGTCGACATGTTCGAAGCTCAACCGAATCTCAGTCAATTTTCAATTGAGGATGACAGAAAAAATTTTAATATCCCTCAACCTGGAACATCCATGGTAGAGTTTTATGCAACTTCATCTTACTTTGCACGATTCTTTTTACTATCACCATACGTTATTAACGTTTATATGATGATTAACGCTTGTTTGCATCCACGTTTTTGTTAGAATCAACATATCATCAAAGAAGACTGGAACAAACCTCCTCAAATAAGGTTGAAAGATTGTGTTCATGAGTGACTAAAATGTAGCAAGGGCATTGGTTAAACCAAATGACATGACCTTGAATTCATAATGCCCTTGGTGAGTGCAAAAAGTAGTTTTGAAAGTGTCTTCCTCCTTTACTCTGATCTGCCAGTAGCCTGATCTTAGATCTATCTTGGAAAAGTAGGTTGTCCCATGTAATTCATCTAACAAGTCTTCCACAACTGGAATAGGAAACTTGTTTTTTAAGGTCAATGAGTTCAATTGTCTATATTCCACACATAAACGCCAAGAGCCATCCTTCTTTTTGACTAGCAAACAAGTGGAAGCAAAGAGACTCTTGCTGGTCTTAATTATAGAAGCAGCTAACATTTCCTCAACATGTTTCTCCACTTCCAATTTCTGGTGATGTGGATTTCTGTAGGGTCCGAGGTTCACTGGTTGAGCACTAGGTTTAAGAGTGATAGCATGATCATGTGTTCTCTCGGGGGCATACCTTGGGGAGCCTGAAATATGTCTTCAAAATAATCCAAAACTGACTTAATTTCAGGGTGGTGTTCATGTTCCTCTCCCTCAATACTTAGGAAGTAAACTTCTCCCATAAGGTCTAAATTCTTCTTAGTGAGCTTTTGAAGCTTCTCACTAGTAATCATTTTAATAGAAGGTTTTTTGTGGCTACGTTTTAAGACAATTAACTCATTATCCTGAAGGAAGCTTAAGGTCATTTGATTGAAATCAAGGCTGATAGGGCTATATCTTTTCATCCAATCAACACCTAAAACCATATCACTGTCTCCCATAACCAGAACCCTGAAATCATGTTCAAATTGGTGTCCCTGTATTTTCCAAACTAGTTGCTTGGACTTAGCCTGACTATATAACTTTTCCCCATTAGCAACAGTGATGATCAGTGGAGCTGTTGGTATAACTTCAAGTCACTCTTTTGCCCAGCCAGGATTAACAAAACTATGGGTACTACCACTATCAATAAGGATACTTAGTGGTCTTCCTTTTATGGTGCCCTGTATCCTCAGTGTACTGTGCCCAACACTCCCAGTCAATGCATTAATTAATATTTCCAATCCATCATCTGCGTTCTTGTCCCCAAGAAGTTTAGACTCATTTTCAACTTCTGGCTCTAGTTCCAGTGGTAATTCCTCCTCCTCCATGGAGTTTAGTTGTTTGAGTTTACACTGAATGCCCTGGAGAGAATTTGTCCCCACATTTGAAACATATGTTATTAAGTGTCCTATATTTCATCAAGGATTGTTTTGTGGTAGATTGGGTGGTGGTTTTTTGTGCTGTGATGGATAGGGTTGGGGGGTTTCAGTGGTCATTTGGCTAGGGTAGGTTGGGTATTTGAAAGTAGGTTTGAACTTCTTAGTTTCAAACTCCAAAGAAAGTTCATAAAGTCTGGCTTGTCTATAAGCTTATGCTAGTGTCTGGGTAAGTGAATCTTCACCTTATGCCTAATTTCTTCCTTTAGACCACTGATGAAGCTAGACAAAAAATATTGTTCATCCAAGGAGGGATTATGCTGAATCATGTAAGTCCTCAGCTCATCAAATTTCTCTTGGTAGTCTTTAACTGAGTTTCTCTGAGATAGCTTATTAAACTCCTCTATGATGTCAATGTAGGTCTTATCACATAACTTGTGACACAGATCAGCTGCGAATTCTCGCCATGAAAGATGATGTTTTTGAGTGATGTATCCATCAAACCAAACCTCAACTCTACCCACAAGGTGCATAGAAGCCACATCCAACCTTTGTTCTTCAGGTATTTCAAGCAAAGCAAAGTATTTCTCACATTTCTTAATCCAACTTCTAGAGTTAGTTCCATCAAATATCTGTAACTCTAGTTTTGGTCTAAAGGCTACTCCTTTAAAGCTTGTAGAAGTATTTGGGTGGGTATTTCTTTCAAACGGGTAGGGTTCCTCTTTTTTCCTCTCCCATTTTTGGTTTGTTTGAATTCAGAGGAGTATAAGAGTTGTTGGGGTTTTGTGAGGGGTTGGGGTTCAAAATCTCAGGTTCAACATGCTTATAAGTATATATTTCATGCTCATCAATGATCGTAACTGTGATAGGTTGCTTACCTGCATCTTTTTTCTTGGATGGTTCAAGTGTGGAGGTTACAGTGCTTTCTAGACTTAGCCCTTCAGTTTTGGCAGATAGAATGTTGAAAATCTTCTCAGAGTAGTCTTGCGTGGTACTCATCATGCTTTCCAATGCACTGAATCTTCCTTCCCATTCATTCCTTTGCGTGTCCCATCACTTAGGAGTGATGTTTTCATCATCCAGTTTCTTTAGTTGATCCTGGATTTCAATGAGTTGTTTTTGCATAGAAGCAAGGTCTGAGCTTTCTACCATATGCTGACTTTTCTTTGGCTTTACCAGACTTACGAGGAGGGATCGGTTATGGCTCTCGATACCAAGTTGTCACAGCTCAACTGTGATTTTTAAGAAAATGTAAACAAAGGTTGTAAGGTTTTAGAAGAGAAAAAATAGAATGAATAAGATGACTGATTTCATTAATTCATCGATATGGAATCTTAGTACATTCATTATCTGTATATACCAAAACTCAGGACACAATATTATTTAGAGATAAGTGTTAACAAAAGCGCATTCTTCTCTAATGGTAATTCAGCTCATTCCATCACGTGCGAAGACTTCATTTCTATATTTGGGTTGTCGTCCGATTTTGGCCTTTCCAATTGCTACAACTCACGTTCAACTAAAACACTGCCGTTTAGGGTAGATTTGACAATAGTTGAATTGTTGTCGTTTGGTCCTCTTTGCTTAATTCCTCTTCGATTGCCTGAGCCTCAATTCTTCTCCTTTTCGATCCCTAATTTCTGATTCTCATTCTCACCCTCTTCCATGACAGCTTTGCATAGCATTTTCGCCCAGTGCAATAAGGGAACCTTTGAATGTTTGTTGATTCCAACAGTGAAGGGGTAAACCAGTGGTCTGAACCCATGTGATCCTTTCAGGGAGATGGTAACATTCTTTCCACGGTTCAACCTCCAATAAGATTACCCTTAGATATCAAGAAAATCCAGAAGAAATCTTCGACCTCCCATGCTTTGACTAAAATTTCACCTACGCCCCAGTTTAGCAAGCTTTCCTCTCTTGTCTTTACACCACAGACGTTGTCCATAGTGCCAATTAGACACCTTTTCAGTTTCCACAATGACTCCTCGTCTACATGACCCTGGATTCTCAGGAGGCTTGAATCTCCATTCTCACTCTGGCTTCCTCTGTAACTCATCATCCATGCTGTTTTCGCATTGTGATTGAACTTTGTCATGAACCAAGATAGGAATTATAGATTTAGATAGAAGAATTAGAATAGGAATAGAAATAGAAGAGAAAGGATTGCAGAAGAAGGAGACCAGAGATTGTAGAAGAGAATTGGAGAGGAAAAAGAAACAGAATTTTTCATTAAACATTCGATAATGAACCACTGTTCCAACTTGGGTTTTAACCTCCAAAATACAAAACGACAACGTTTAATTAAAGAAACTAAACTCTTAAACTAAACTATTTTATTCTAATAATAAGGCACGTGACAATACTCCTCGCTCGAAAAGAATCCTTGTCCTCAAGGATTAAGGAAAAAGAACTCATAAGTCCATCTTTAGCCTCTACGAGATCACTGGAAATCTTTAAATGGTTAGACCAAACATTTCCCATTGCTCTTTTTGCCAACCTATGATGTGTTGTTGTTCCCATCAACAGTTCTACCAGCACCACTCCATGACTGAAGATTACTGTCAGTTTTGTATTCCATTCCCAAGGATTCTGATCAGGTATAATATAATTAAGGTGATCTTCCAAAGAATCTTGTTGCATGTACTCATATATAAAGAGGTGTTGACCCACAAAGGGATTTTTCTCCACTTGAAGTCATGTATTATCAAGTTGCTTCACAACTACAACTTGACAAATACTTTCTAATTGTCCCTTGTAAACAACCTCGATCTCTCCTTGCCCTCGCAAATATTGTTTGCTGAAAAAATGTGTTGCATTTGCAAGTTGTTGGTAATTGAAAGTGTGAGCACGGTTAACATCATAGTCAAACTGATGGAAGAAATCACCTACAAGAACTCCAAGCTCTTGTTCAATAGTAGCTTCCTTTTTTCTGTCACATTTGATCTCAATTAAGTTTGGATCCCTGAATTTCCACCAGCTACAGATAGTTACATTTGAACAAGATAATTTGACTTCTACATACTCTTTGACTCGTCCCCCGTCTTTATATCCTCCATTGTTGACTTCTCTTCTTATCATGACATTCCTCCCTCCTTCAAACGATCCTTGTCCCCAAGGATCAAACAATGAAGACTCTCTATCTTCTGTACCACGGTAGATAATTGCTGATTTTTTTCTTACTGCTATTTCAGATGACAGTTCTGAATTGGCTTTGACAAGGTTCTTTCTTTTGACAGACTTGATAGTTGGAGCCTTCGTTTTCGGAAGAGTATTAGTCGATTCAACCACACAATGTCTAGGCAAACTAAATATTACACCCAACTCCGACAAGGGAAGTTCATAATTCATCAGATCAGACAATAATGACACAGCTTCAGCACTAGCTTTAACAAAAAGAAAAAGGTGAAAAATAGGCTGTGGTGAACTCTCGGCTTCAAGAAAATTAACAACCCGGAGTGCAGTCCCCAATTCCAAAGCTCTTGTAACTGCAGATTTGGCCAAAGCTTCATTTCCTATGTCATGCCTTTTTGAAATACATGTCTCTTCCTCAAGACAAGTACATGAATTCCCACCCACAACACTGCTGCTTGAAAATTTAAGTAGGAATGAGAGTACATTATTGGACAATTTACCAATATGTTTTGCTCGTTTCATGATAAACTTCTCATGGTATTGATCATTGGAATTTGTCTGCCAAAAGGCTATTAACTCAGCAATCCGTTCATCAAATCCATCCAGAGCAATCTCAGCTTTTATCAATTTCAAATGGTGATTCCAACCCAGCCTTTCAAATCCATCATTAATCCTTTTATTCTCGGAGTTATCCCTGGTGACAGTGAATGACCCACTGACTTGGGACTCCCTTACATACTGCTCATCAACATTGTGCTTTGTAGTAACAATAACCTTTTCGGCAATCAAGTATGCAAAGTAGAAACAAACACCAAATTGACCAATCATACTAACCTGAACATCAACAGCCAATGCCTCCATGAGTTCCTTGGTCTCTGGTCTTGCATTCGTACCAAGGTTGTTCACTAAATTAGTTTCGATCCTGCCAATAGAAATTCCAGGGTCAAAATGCTTAAATTGTATAACATCATAAGTTGGTAACAACTTCCCCTTATCCTTTAGAACTTGACCATCAATTGTGTTGATTCTCAGCACTTCATTGCGTTCCTCCAAGGCCAAAACAGTTTTTACTTCACTAAACACTTGATCAAAGGCTTTGGTTTTGTTACAACTTTTGTTGCGCTTTTCATCAAATACTTCAACTGATAATGGTTGTTTGATAATAACTACATCAGGTTCTTCATCCATTGTCACAGTCATTTCATCGAACATGTGAGCTTCACTTAAACTTGCCCTATGTGAATCCAATACAACACTCTGAACCGAAGACCCATCCAGAATATCCTTAGTCAAGTCCCCACACCTTTCGATAATTGGTGTCTTATCCTGTGGGTGTTCGAGTGAACCTTTAGTCGGTTCAGTTTCCAACACAGCCTTAGCTGGGTTATCAAAACCCTCGTTACACACTTCATCGTTTTTCTTGGAATGAGATTTGAAAGAAGTAAGAACAATACCTGAGTTGAGTGTTATTCCGTTTTCTGAAAACAGATTCTGAATTTTCTTTAAATACATTGGGTTTTCTTCAAATATGGACTTCAATCTACTGAATTGATTCTCTAAGTTGTTCATTCGTTCCTCCCACCGCTTACAATCTAGGTGTATCGGATTGTGAGTGGAATCGATGTGGCTCTGATACCAATTGTCATGAACCAAGATAGGAACTATAGATTTAGATAGAAGAATTAGAATAGGAATAGAAATAGAAGAGAAAGGATTGAAGAAGAAGGAGACCAGAGATTGCAGAAGAGAATTGGAGAGGAAAAAGAAACAGAATTTTTCATTAAACATTCGATAATGAACCACTGTTCCAACTTGGGTTTTAACCTCCAAAATACAAAACGACAACGTTTAATTAAAGAAACTAAACTCTTAAACTAAACTATTTTATTCTAATAATAAGGCACGTGACAAACTTTCCTCCCTTTTCCACCAGATGCGGAATGATTGTCAAAACTTGTAGTCTTCCTATTTGGATTGTTGATGTTGAATCTTGTAGATGTCCCATATTTGGCAAACGCAACTAGAATCCGGTAACCGTAAAACCGAAACCGGTTTAGCCTTTCAATTGCTCTATCTACAACTATCTTGTTAGAGTATCTTACAAATCCGAATCTCTTACCGAGTTTGTCTTTTTTCCTTGGAGTCGACGATATCTCCGTACCTTCCAAAATCTTGCCGCAACCCAATCCAATGCAGCTGCTCCGGGAGGTTTTGTACAAATAAGGTGATTGTATGGCTTCCAATTGCTTCCTTTCTTCCGCCTGCTTTCTTTCTCTCCGAGGGTTCCTCCATGGTGGAACTAAATGTTTTTTTTTCACTTCTCGGAAGCTGTTCGAATTAACGATCTAATTCTTGAGATTATAGTTTTGTGATTTTTTTCTGCTCGTTAAAAGGTATCCGACCACCCTGCACAACACATCGTAAGTTTATATTGTTATATGCAATAATAATGTGGGACCGATAAAAAGTATTCATGGGTCGGATTGAATCGAATCAAACTCATGTAAGAATGACTTTTAAAATTTACATGATGTTGTCCAGTTTCGTACCGAATGCCGGCGGCACCGGGCGCATAGTTCACACCATTGAGAATGTTTTTCCCTTCTGATTCGGCGAAAGGAGGCACATAATCTTTGAACCCTAGAAACTTAACTATCATCATAAATATATTAAACAAATTAGACTAATATGAATAAGCAATCATGAACAGAACTTTGAAAATATACAGAGATGGAACATAGAGAAAGTTGTACCAATGAAATCGTGCATGGTTCGACCGTTGGTAAACCTTCCCGTCGGTCCCTGAGAAAAATCAATCCCATGAGGCAGATGGTTTGCTTTGGCCGACGATGAAAGGTCGTTATTTTTCCCACTATCAGATATCGAGTCTCCGAAAATAAAGTAGCATGGCACTTGGGGACGTGCATTTGCCCAGTTTTGCAAGTTCAGCAATGCTAGCAACACTGGAATCGCCACTAGCTCAATTGGCTTAAGCTTTGATTCCATGAAGGGATTGCTATATTAAAAACAAGCATATAGCTTCTTTATATAGGCGAAGATCGTAGGACGTTTTTCCATTACATTAATAACAAAATAATTTAAGTTACAAATTTAATGAACTGTAACACAAATTTAATAAATATTAATTGTTTGATGTTCATATTTCAGCAGTTGCGGAATTTAACTTTTAAGGTACAATTTCTATTATATGATTTGTTGTGGTTGATCATTTTTTATTGTTAAGCAAATGATAAAATAAATTATCATTAAATGTTAAAATATTTGTAATACCCCAAATTAAGGCCTTGTAATAAGAACCTTAAGTAATTAGGAATTAATTGATCAAATGTCATAACAATTAAAAGGATTAAAATGAAACAAGTCACTTAATTGGAAAGAATCGAAAACTAGTGACTATGATTAGGAGAAATTAAAGTATTTAATTGAACAAAACCTAAACTACAACATCATGCATGTAACAAGCTAATTAGTTGATTATTAGTGGGGTAATTACCCCATTAAGGTGAGGGATTACTTGCGAGCATGCTTCTGAAACTTGCTAAGTCTGAATTGGTGTTTGTTTCTTGAATTTCTTTTTGTACTCGACGGATCGCATCGTACTCTTTTCCTCCAATAGGTTTAGGGAGGTTTTTAATGAGGCGTGCGTTACCGTCAAACTATATGTTTTCTTTACTACATGAATAAAAACATATGGTTGCCGATCAAAAAAAAAATTGGCCATGTGGCCGGCCATCTAGTGTTGAGAGCACTATCTTCATGCCATCTCACCATCTTCTCCATTCACTCTTCATTCTAGCCGAAACTTGAGAGAAAAATAGTGAGAGAGTGAGACTTGAGAGAGCTATTGTTGAAGAGGAAATCAAACTTGCATGTTCATAATTTTCCATAGGAAATTAAGCTAGCAGCAAAGTAAATACACTCTTGTTCTTGTTATTCGAATAGATGAGAAATTTGGTTGAATTTGATTGTTTGATGGTTGTTGATGAAATTAGTTGTTGTATATGCTTGTTAGAAGATTCAATGATGATAGGATTACATGAATTTGAGTAGTACATAATTAGATGATCATGTTAGAAGCAATGACTATTGATTTGTACATCTAGTAGTAGTAGCCGAATGTAATTGATGATAAATTGGATTGAAATTAGTATCAATTGAAAGTAGGGATGTAATTAAATGTTAAACACCTAATTAAAATTGTGTGAACTGGATAATTGAGGCCTCGGATAAACTATATTGATGAAGAAATTGAATTAATGATGAAACTAGTCACCTAGCTAGCTCAAATTACTAATCAAAATTGTTTGAAATAATTAGTGAATTTGGGGGTGAATTGAATAAGGTTAAGGGATGTAAATGTTAGTTAAAGATAGAGTAAGGATTAAAATGAATTCTGGATAACTTGAATTGCATGAATTGTATCTAAATTGATTGCTTAAAGTGTTAGCTGACAGAATTAGTGAACTATGGACTGTTCTAGAAAAAAATTGTTAAATGGTGGACTGAAATGGATTGTTTAGAGACTATTATTAACTTGTAAAACCAGGGTAAAAACAGGGGAAACTAAGGTAAAAAGGACTGGTTTGAACTTGTAAGGGTCATAGGTTAATTAGCTCACTAAAGTGAACTCAATTGTAAACTGACAGATTCTGGACTGTAAACTTGATCTGAGTTTAACTTAAAATCTGTATTGATATATAAGAACTAAAATTATGAGCCATATATGGTTGAAAATATAATTGAATTATCTTTCTAATGGTGTAAATTAATTGAAATTCCTACGTATATATTAAAAGATATAAATAGATTAGTGAAGGGTATGCAAACTGCTAGAAACAGAAACAATTTAGTAATATTGTGCAATAATGTGCTTGGTTGTATGAGTATATTGATGAATTGATTCTAATAATGTTTCCATGCTTTTGTGTGAGGCTTGCTAGATCAAGGAGTAGAAGATATTGGTGAAGGAAATAGAGTTGGTAATTATCTAAGGGAAGTATGGATTAATGTTAGAACTTAGGTTTATGGTATTTATTTAGTGTAGTATTTATTTAGTGTTAGAACTTAGGTTCTAACCAATTATATTGCTTAATTGCTACTGCCATGACTATGAGTGATTAATGAATCTAATTATACTTGGTAATTATCTAAGGGAAGTATGGATTAATGTGTGATTGATATGAAAATTGAAATTGGTATGTGATTGATAATGGAATTGGATAGTAATTGCATATTTGATCCTTCTTGCTTGATTTATATGATTCGAATGACTCAAGAATGAATAAAAATGTGATGATTGATACTAGTTGATGACTTGACTTGAATAATTGATAGATATTATAGTATACATGCTAGAAATTGTCTATGATTCGAATGGCCTAAGGGTGTACCTTGATCTTGATATACATGGCTTGAAACAAGAATTCTTGAATAAAACATGTCTTGAACAATACTCGAATTACATGATTAATAAACTTGGAAATGAAATCAATTCCTTGGTTGCTATTTAGTCTTAGGTAGAATGGCATGCCAGGGAGTCTAGAGCTCTTGTGTTAGGGTGGACTACGATCCTAGGCTAAGGCCTTATTTGGCGACAATAGGAGGCATGAGATGTGGTCACTTGGCAACAGTAGGAGGATTTTGACCTGTACTAATGTACCATCTTGTGGTGACATTTGTTTGGAGACTCAAATACCTAGGCGAAACTAAATACCAAGGCAGTTAAAGTGATAATTAATCTTGAAATTAAAAGAACATTGCTTGCCCTTCCTTGTTACTTAAAATTAAAAAAAAAAGCTTATGTTGTAATTAAACTCTTGATTGATTACTTGCTAAATTGGCTAGTTATACATGTTACCATGTTTAATTGAATGATTGACGATCTAGCTCATTTTGCTTAGAAATTGTACTTATAATCTTTGTTGTAATGTTAATGCATATCTTATGATGAAATTCTTGCTGCTTAATAGGTCTTGTGCAATTCAATTGCATGCTTGTCTTAATGAGTTTAGTTTGCTTGATATCTTGACTATGATTGATCTTGTATCTCAAACTATGCTCGTTTACTTAAGCTTGTAGCCTTAAACACGAGACAACTAATAAACTTTAGATTATGACTCATGCATGAAATAACTTGTTAGTTCTAGGACTACCTCACTAAGTACTTAACTGTACTTATCACTCTTGTTTTCGTTCTTCCCAAAATACAAGTTAGTGGTTCGAAAGCTTTCCTTGAGTTGAGGCAAGGCAAGACAAGCTAAAGATCAAAGTATGGTTCATGCCTTTTGTAAGCTCCTAGTTGGTGGTCTTAGTCATGTGTATATACTAGTTATCATGCATTTTGAATCCTTGAAGACTTGTATATATTTGATATATTATGGTGATGTATAAACATGATATTAAGACTTGAATTTTGTAGCCAGGTTAATCTAGGTGTTATGATATGAGATATGATTATGTTTGATTAAATTGATCTTGATCTTATGTCTTGAAAAGTTTAGATGATTGATAAATGGTCGATATATGTCTTGTATATTTGCTATGAGTTGTTTATTGAATGTTTACATGCCAAATCTTGTCTTGAAATGCCATGTTAGTATAAGCTATATGAATAGATGAGTTCATGTGATATGATCTACTTGCCATGGCCTAGGTTGTTTTAGATGTAGTGTAGATTCAAGTATATTGATCATGATCTTGTATGATTCTTGATTAGTAAGCATGTTCTATTCGGATAAGGCTAGAAAACTTAATTGATCCTTGTTGTTATGAGAAACATTCGAATGGATTGTCTTATGCCTAGCTTGTCTATGTTAGCATTGTAGTATATGATTAGTGTAGGAAACAAATATGATAACATGATTGATAACAAAGGGAATTGTATGTTTCGAATGCCATGCCATGATTGATCTTGTTGTGCTCATGTTATTCGATTGCTTACTTGGAGGATTGAAATTGTTTACACTTTCATGATTGAGATTACAATGATTAGGTTGATGTATGTTGTAATCTATTATATGATTTGTTCTGGCTAATCATTTTTTTATTTTTAAGCAAATGATAAAATAAATTACCATTAAATGTTAAAATATTAACAATTTTTGAAGAGTTAATTGTACCACACGTCCCCAAACTATGAATTTCATATTGAAATGATCCTTAAACTTTTGAACATGTAAATTTCATCCCTAAACTATGACCTCATTCTGAATTGGTCCCCAAACTTTTGAAAATTCCAATTTCATATTGCTGACCATTTCAGCTAAGGGCCAGCTTGAGAGCTTCCGAAGATGAGGAACGAAACACGTTACCCATAAGCACTTCCTTGAAAGACCTAGAATCCCTAACAAAATCCGCATACTTCACCACAATCAAGCTGCCCAAACTAACTGAGATTTTGTTTCCCATGGATTGCTAAGAAAGATGAACTACTTATATAGTTCGATCACTTGTCCAAAACCACTATGTCTCTTTGCTAGTTATGCATGTTGTCACATTGGTTGTTCCCTATGATTATTGCAGTCAATTAACAGTTTTCATGAAGCTAAAATTTCAAAGAGCCTTATCCAAGAATATTATATGTTATGTACTTTAAACATGACACATAGAATTACGATGTAATTACAGTCTATTAGTTAGGTATGTTTCGAGAATCAGAACTTATCACAATTATTAGAATAATGATTACACTTTCATGCATTAATCGTGTGGTCTCTAGACAGATTGTGATAAGTATTTTTTTTTGCTCGGCAAAAATAATTTATTAATTTAATGAAAAGCCAAAGTTGGGAGTCTCGTTAAAAACCTCCCTAATCCTATGTGGAGGAAAAGAGTACACCCCAACTTGGCATCCTTGCATACAACTCGAAGCAGCACCTTTAGTGCTAAGATTATCCATACTGCCCTTACAAACTATCAACTACAGCAAAAACAGATGGTGTAATTAGTAAATCGATGCTAGTAAAATCTTTTATTTTTGTCATCAAATTATCTTTGAACCAAGCAACACAACATCATTATTAATCTTTACAGCCTTGCTAATTTATTAATGTTAAATGGAAAAGCTTCGAGGGGAGTCTTGGAGTCGTAAGCACTTTTAGCGACGATTTCATTCCAAGCGTCAGTAGTATGGAGACCATCCCAAAATATATACTGCCTTGGCCTACTACACGGCAACGAACCAGGAACACAAAGCTCTCCGTCACCGGCCCCGGTTTTGCAGCATGAGCTATCCGTCACTAAATGTCCCCCAACAACATGCAACCAAAATACACCATGTTTAATCGAATTTTAATGGCTCAATGGTATATTTGAAGGCTAATTTGAAGTTCAGTGTTAAAGTAGTATCGATTTTTAGTATAATAGATACTAAACTTAAAGTTTAGTGGTATATGGTGTAGTTTACTCTAAATATTACAAGTAAGATATCTGCAAATACGGGGATACTACGGAAGCTGTGGGTGTCAAGTATCGCAGCTTTGTTATGGTCGATGTGGCTTGCGCGTAATGACCTTGTTTTCAATGGGAAGTCCATTCCGGTTTCTGAAATTTGTTTTTTGGTGAAGCTGCGATCTTTCTATTGGGTGAAGACCCTTAAAGAGGGCTTAATGGTTAGTGAGAATCTTTGGTGGGATTGTCCGAGCATGTATCGGGAAGAGATAGCTAAAAAATTAGACCGTGTGGGTGTGTGTTGGGAACCACCGCTCGGCTCTACTTTGAAGTCCTCAGTGGACGGATCTGCACGTGGAAAGCCAGGACCAGCGGGCTTCGGAGGGGTATTGCGCGATGCCCAAAGTCGTGTCCTTGCTTTGTTTTCAGGGCCCCTCGGTTCTCTTGATTCAAATGTGGCAGAGATTAGGGCGATAACATTTGCCTTGGAGTTCTATTTAGCTTCCAAGTGGGTGGATCGACCTTTAATTATAGAGTCGGATTCCAAGGTAGCAATCGGTTGGGTGCTGCAGGTGGACCGTCGGCCGTGGCGCTTATGGGAGTCATTTTGTGTGATAGACCGAGCTTGTACGCAGCTAGGTTCGGTGTGTTTCTCACACATATTTCGGGAGGCGAATGGGCTAGCTGATGCTCTAGCGAAGGAGGGGGTATCCCGAGTCTCTTTGTTTCAGGCTTCGCTTTGAGTTTGTAAGGGGGGTCGTTCGTTTTGTTTTCAGTCGACATGTCGTACTCTTTTCCTCCAGTAGGCTTAGGGAGGTTTTTAACGAGGCGCATGTCTGACTAGCGTTGTATAATTTCTCTAATAATATACTTCGCTTTGCTGATCAAAAAAAAAAGATATCTGCAAATATCCGAATTCACACAAATAACAAAGGTAACGTTGTTTACCGAAAGCAGCTGGATTTCCAGAAGGATTAAGATAGGTAAATTTAGCATCGGTTAGATTGGTGTTAAGTTGGTGGAGCATTGGCTTTAGTCTATTGTTGAAAAGGGTTGCACCCATGTTTACGTTTTCTACACAGACTGATCCATGGGTTCCATACACTGAAACTGCGTACGGAGTGCAACCGAACAGCCCCAACCCGTACACGGCGAACTTCCTTGCACCGGTATCGTACAAACTCTAGTATAATGTATCAGATTCGAACACACACACATATTCAATATTAATTTCTTTTTGTGAAAAAATCTCTGTTTATAATCCAAAATATTTCTCATTAGATTTAATTTCTTAGATCGTTACCTTAAGTTGACCTGAAAGTTGTTGAACTAGCAAAGTAGCATATTCCCGCTGCGAGTAGCGTCGTTGGGTGTCGTACAACTCCGACTTGAAATAATTGTTGATGTAGTCATTGTTTCCGATTTGAACCGAATAAATGCATCGGCTTAGAAGAGATTTTGTCGCTGAATCATTTCGCATGAACGATCTAATTCTCGAGATTATAGTTTTGTGATTTTTTATCTGCTCGTTAAAAGGTATCCGACCACCCTACACAACACATCGTAAGTTTATATTGTTATATGCAATAATAATGCGGAACCGATAAAAAGTATTCATGGGTCGGATTGAATTAAATCAAACTAATGTAAGAATGACTTTTAAAATTTACCCGATGTTGTCCAGTTTCGTCACGAATGCCGGCGGCAGCGGACGCATAGTTCACACCATTGAGAATGTTCTTCCCTTCTGATTCGGCGAAAGGAGGCATATAATCTTTGAACCCCAGAAGCTTAACTATCATCATAAATATATTTAACAAATTAGACTAATATGAATAAGCAATCATAAACATAACTTTGAAAATATATGGAGATGGAACAGAGAGAAAGTTGTACCAATGAAATCGTGCATGGTTCGACCGTTGGTAAACCTTCCCGTCGGTCCCTGAGAAAAATCAATCCCATAAGGCAGATAGTTTGCTTTGGCCGACGATGAAAGGTCGTTATTGTTCCCACTATCGGATATCGAGTCTCCAAAAATAAAGTAGCATGGCACTTGGGGACGTGCATTTGCCCAGTTTTGCAGGTTCAAAAATGCTAGCAACACTGGAATCACCACCAGCTCAATTGGCTTAAGCTTTGATTCCATGAAGGGATTACTATATTAAAAACAAACATATAGCTTCTTTATATAGGCAAAGATCGTAGGACGTTTTTCCATTACATTAATAACAAAAAATTTCAAGTTACAAATTTAATGAACTATAACATAAATTTAATAAATATTAATTTTTTGATGTTCATATTTCAACAGTTGCAGAATTTAACTTTTAAGTTACAAATTTTTATTATATGATTTGTTGTGGCTAATCATTTTTTATTTTAAGCAAATGATAAAATAAAATATCGTTAAATGTTAAAATATTAACAATTTTTGAAGAGTTAATTGTACCACACGTCCCCAACTTTTGTCTTGAAATGCCATGTTAGTATAAGCTATATGAGTTCATGTGATATGATCTACTTGCCATGGCCTAGGTTGTTTTAGATGTAGTGTAAATTCAAGTATATTAACCATGATCTTGTATGATTCTTGATTAGTAAGCATGCTCAATTCGAATGAGGCTAGGAAACTTAATTGATCCTTGTTGTTATGAGAACCAATCGAATGGATTGTCTTGTGCCTAGCTTGTCTATGTTAGCATTGTAGTATATGATTAGTGTAGGAAACAAATATGATAACATGATTGACAATAAAGGAAATTGTATGTTTCGAATGCCATGCCATGATTGATCTTGTTGTACTCATGTTGTTCGAATGCTTACTAGGAGGATTGAAATTGTTTACACTTTCATGATTGAGATTACAATGCTTAGGTTGATGTATGTAGTAATCTTTTTTTTTTGCTCGACAAGAGTTTGTTTTATTAAAATAATCTAACTCGGTTGTATGCCTCATTAAAAACCTTCCTATCCTAGATTGAAGGAAAAGAGTACATACAATCGAGGGTTACAAAACACCGCAAAATCGCAACCTGATCAGGTGAGTCATTACAGATCAACATCACCCCACTGTCAAAGATTACATACTTCAAAAGTCCTAACGAGCAAAGCACAAAATGAAGGAAAAATCAAGTTAACTCCTGAGAACACCACGAGGCATAAAGCTTATCACCAAGCCTTAAAGAGAGACGGTCTGAACATTAAAAATTCCTTTCCAAATCTCGATTGTCCCAAAAATCGATCTTGTATTTTTTCACCTCGAGTTCCTTTTCAGCAATCCAAGCTGCACCCTCCCCTTGTTCTTCAATTATTAATCTTCATTTCCAAAGCTTTTATATTCTCATCAAAATCACCACATGACTCCTTGTTCCATTTCTTCAAAGTGCTCTTGAGTCTTCTAAGCTTAACATGTAGATCAGATTTAAAGGCTGATCCTACTTCAAGGATTCCCTTAATCGCCTCCCTGCAGCCATCCTTTTGAAGCCATGAGTTGATAAACTTGAAAAGAATCTGCCCCCAATCTGGATTCTCATTTGACAGTATCACAGGGTCGTGATAAGAAACTCTTCGAGATAATTCTTTCTGCACAAACTCTTTGCACTGGCATTTTTATAAACTCAGCTTCTTCAATGTTTTGATTAAATTCTTTTGCTCCCCCCACATTGAAAGTCGTTCAGCTTTTTCACTCCTGATTCTCACTGCGTTGAAGTCGCCACCAACCAGGTAATTCGATCCTCCATCCCCTGAGTTTTTCAAATTAAATACAGTAACGACGATTGTCCCATATTGTAACAAAGCCCCTGAATTGCCATCTGAATCAGAAATACAGTAAAGATACTCATAATTACACCACTTCATTTAATCATCTACTTCTGTAATCGAGCCTATCTTCGTTTCTTGCAAGAAAAACATCTGCATTTTTTAGTAAAAACCAGTTTTCTTACTGTAGATAATTTTGTTTCAGACTCTAACCCCCTAACATTTCATGTTAGAATCCGCAAATCCCCGAGCCCACTTAACAAAATCTCAACAGCTTGCTCAATTCATTGATACTTAAAAAAATCTCAACAGCTTGCTTTTTCTAGAAGTGCAAAGTCCCTAATTACCGCATTTTCATCACCTACAAACTGGATCCCTAGCTTCTTACCAAGCTTAATTGCCTTTCTCGCCTCCTTAGTCAATGATTCCCGCCTCGCAACCATGTCCAAATTGGATAAGGATCGTCCTAAAGCTCAGAGATTTCTTGCGATTTCACTTTCTTTTTGTCCCATCTAGCAACTCGATCCTTTTTCCTCCTTTCAACCATAGTCAACGCTTTATCCTGAAAGTCACTTAGTGAGCAATATCTTTTCTCTTTGGTGGTTCTATTTGCCAATTCAGGAAGAAAATCACAAGCTTCCTCTCCCTCATCTAGGGTTACCACTCTAACAGAGCTTTTGCGTTTTTGAGATTTCCCCCAATTTCCTTCAGTCTTATTTAGATTGTCTACTTTATTTTCCCAAGCAGACTTTTCATTCTTAAGATTCAAATCTTCATTTAAGTTAAACATGCCCATACACCTCAAATCATATGCAACAAGGTCAGTCAAATTTGTTGGGGTTTCCTTCAAAGGCCCATCAATATCAAACATGCCCTTAGAATTTGGTTTTAGCATTTCCTCCCTTGTGACCATTTTTGCCACGTCAACCCACTTTTTTTCCTTCACTGGTAACTGATCCGGCATGCATTCCTCCCCTCCCATAATGTTTCTATCATTTCCAGACAGAAGCTCATCATTATTCTGACTAAGATTTGCATGCACCATTCCTCTCATATCTAGTTCCCCAATACACCTATTGGACTCCGAAACATCCTGGGGGACTTCTTTATTGTCACCTTCTCCAAGGAGACAATCATTAAATAACTCCTCCTCATCCGTAAGTTTGCTTTCTGGTACCCACTCCGGTGACCCACTCCGACTCGAACTGGCTGAAGACTCCGATGAACTATCATCCTTCGATTGATACGGCAAGGTACCAAATTTCTCATTGGATGTAGAAGACTTACTTGTTGCAGACAAATCAGATAATCCAACCTCTATAATTCGAACCACATAACTCACCTCCCCAACTTCTAGCTTCACCAGTTCCTCAATTCTTGAAGCATGACATGTCGAAATCAGAAATGAAACTTTCTCGCAATCCTTAGCTCGATTTATATTCTCTCATACAGCTTCGAAATTTCCCCACAAAGCTGCCAATCTTTTGAGCGTTTCATGGTTCCAGCAATGCAACGGTAGTTCAGACACTGTCGATGAGACTCCGGTGAGACATGAACCAGTCGGCAAGGTAAGACGGTGAGGAGGTAGAAGACGAACGTTGACAAAAAGGGAAAAAGAGAAAGTAATTTTTGGATATTTTAACAGAGAGAAAATAGGAGAAAGAGTCTACTTATTTTATTCATATTGTAAAAATGAGGATTGTTACAATTGAATGGGCTAGACCCACTTGACTATTTAAACACCAAGCCTAACAACTTAACAATATTTTGTTTAAGTTGTTACGGGCCAGCTAGCTGTGGGCCAGCTATCCAGCTTTCTAGACTAATCCTGAATAGTCTAAAACTTTCTAGAGACTCTCTAGATACAATGACAGCTATACTAAATAACATTCACCCTACTTTTTCTCTTCTGAGATCTTCAATCGATACAACATTTAACTTTGTGCGAAAGGACTCAAACTGTGTAGCATTCAATGGCTTTGTCATTACATCAGCAATCTGACTATTTGCTGGTACATATCCGACTTGTAGCATACAACCCAAAACTCGTTCTCGAACAAAATGTAGGTCAAGGTCTACATGCTTTGTTTTTGCATGCATTATGGGGTTTGCAGCCATTGCAATAGTGCTGGTGTTATCACACCATATTTTCGGTAATTCGGCAAGAGCAACATGCATGTCTACTAACACATTTCGCACCCACATGACTTCGGATGTTGCATCGGCTACGCTGCAATATTCTGCTTCGGCAGTGGATCTAGAAACGGATCTCTGTTTCTTAGAACTCCACGATAATAAGTGATTGCCATAATAGACACAATACCCCGAAATGGATCTTCTATCATCTTCATCACTACCCCAGTCGGCATCAGAAAAAGCAACCAAGGCAGGATGTGTACTGACTTGTACAGGAAACCATAAACCAAATTCAAGTGTTCTTTTGAGATAGCGCAAAACTCTCTTAATTGCCTTCCAATGAGAGACCGTAGGAGTTTGCATATATTGAGCAACCCGATTAACTGCATAAGCTATATCCGGTTGTGTGTGACAAACGTATAGTAGTGCACCAACAATACTTCTATACTTAGCTACCTCAAGAAATGGTTCACTGTCATACCTACTGAGCTTGGGTGAAACGGCCATTAGCGTGTCAGTTGGGCGTGCATCATGCATCTGCGTTCTTTGCAACAACTCAAATACATACTTTCGTTGACTAAGGAATAAACCATCAGCACATGTAGTAGCTTGCATTCCCAGAAAATAATCAAGCTGACCAAGGTCCTTTAATGAAAACTGCTCATGAAGATGCTGCTTGACAAGACTAATATGCTGTTCCGAACTCCCAGAAATCAATATATCATCAACATAGATAATAACATAGGTGATGAGCGCATCAGTCTTATAAACAAATAAGGAAGTATCAGCTAAAGAGCATTTAAACTGTAAAGATATTAAGAAACCTTTAAGTTTGAGGAACCAACTCCGTGGTGCTTGCCTCAGCCCATACAAAGCTTTTTCAAGCTTACAAACAAGGACATTTCCATTCGAATCTGTTTGCTCGAACCCCGGAGGCTGCTGCATATAAACCACCTCATGTAGATCACCTTTTAAGAATGTGTTATTGACGTCGACTTGATGAATTTTCCACTTATGTAGCACAGCAAGTGATATCAAGACATTAATAGTTAAAGATTTTACCACCGGACTAAAAGTATCCTTGAAATCATGACCGGGAACTTGGGAATAACCTTTCGCGACTAAACGAGCCTTATATCGACTTATGGAACCATCAGCATTGCGCTTTATCTTAAAAAGCCATTTGCAACCAATTATCTTACGTTCAGCTGGTGCAGGCACCAATGTCCATGTACCATTGGCAATTAGAGCTGTAAACTCATCGAGGACTGCTTGTCTCCAGTCCACACTGTCCATAGCCTCATGTATAGTACGGGGCACATCGTCACAGTCAACAAGATAAATTTTGGGCTTAAAAATCCCATGTTTACTCCTCGTGATCATTGTATGCGTATTACCCTGCACACGTGACTCAGAATCTGCCACTTCATCATTTGCAGCAGAGGAAAAATCATTAAAAGATGGTGGTATAGCAGAACCCAAAGAAGAAGATGCAGGACGTGGAGCATGGGATTCATTGGTAGGGGCAAATGTATTAAGGGATGATAAGTGCACATCATCAGTAGTAGCAAAAGCATGCTGGGAAGAGGAAGTAACAACCTAGGGTGTGCAAACCTCATCATTAATCCTAGTAGTGTCATGTGCAGCAAGAGGTTCATTATCAACAGCAGTAGCATGAGACGCAGCCCCCGCATCTCTATCTTTAGCAGCCATGGCACTGTCAAACTCAGTAGCTTCTCGTGCAGCAAGAATATCATTCTCAACTGTAACAGGCTGCTCATAGGAAGGACTAAGCACAGGTACAGGTTGAGAACGAAAGGACTCCAAACGAGGCTCCAAATCAGTAGACACACCAACCTGAAATGAGAAAGACGTTTCATCAAATTTTACATGCCGGGATATATAAATTCGACCACGGGCTCCAAGACATTGATAGCCACGATACTTTGGAGAATACCCCAAGAAAACACAACGTTGAGAACGAAAATCAAGCTTGTGCTTGTTTTAGGGGCGAAGATATGGGTAGCAAGCACAGCCGAATACACGAAGGAAACTGTAGTCAGGTTGTTTGCCAGTCAACTTTTCAAGAGGAGAGGTGTTACCAAGCACAGGAGTAGGAAGTCGGTTGATAAGATATGTTGCACTAAGCACCGCATATGACCAGAATTTCAAGGGTGCTGAAGCTTGAGCAAGAAGGCACAGAGCAGTCTCAACAATCTGTCGATGTCTCCGTTCAACCACCCCATTCTGCTGGGATGTATGAGGACAGGTAATGCGATGTTGAATGCCTAAGCTATTTAATTTGTCAACAATGGCTCGAAATTCACCACCACCATCAGTTTGGACTGCTTTAATGACTGAATTAAATTGGTTCTTAACAAGTGCCACAAAAGCTTCAAACACATAAACAACTTCACTTTTATTTCTCAGTAGATAAACCCAGCAACAACGACTAAACATGTCCACAAAGGAAATATAGTAACTAAAACCAGCTGAAACAAGAGGGGCTGGTCCCCAAACATCCATTTCTACTAATTCGAAAGGAGAAGAATAAACGGTACGAGAGGACTTAAAAGGCTGAGCATGTGCTTTGCCCAGTTGACATGCATCACACACTGTAGACCTATCAAGACAAACAGAACTACCAACAACTCTGTGAAGAACTTCAGGAGAGGGATGACCGAGTCGTTTGTGCCAAAGCCAAAACGCCGCAGTATCCTTATTTGCTGTAGTATGGTGTACGGTAAAAGATTCAGTGGTATGTGGAGGTGGAAAACAGTATAAACCTTCTTCTTGAATTCCTTTAAGCAAGACTTTCCCTGTCTTTTTATCCTTTACAAAGCACTCAGTAGAATGAAACTCAAAGAATATATCATTGTCAGCAGCACATCGAGAAACAGATAAGAGATTGCGAGAGGTTTGAGGCACATGTAAGACTTTATTGAGAACTAAGTCACAGCTAGATATAGGTAGAGCAGTATTTCCAATATGTGCAATACTAACAGTAGTATTATCCCCTAAATGAACTCTACCATGTCCAACATAAGGCAAAGCTGAATGGAGAAGAGACTTACTGTGAGTGACATGGTGTGTCGCTCCTGAATCGGGGTACCACCAGGCAGAAGAAGAACCGACTCCAGATGTGGTCAGGGCATTAACATGGGCTGCACCATCTGACCTTTGTTGAATGTCAGGTTCATTGGCAGTTCCCACAGTAGTGTCAACAAAAGGCTCATAACCATTCTCATCATCAACCATTTGATATTGGCAATTGTTTGCCTGTGGCGCATCTGCTGGGCGAGATTGCTGCGATGATGTACCTTTATATTGTTCATCAAACCGGTGCCAACAAGAGTCAGCAAAGTGGCCCAGCTTCCCGCAGATTTGACACTGTGGCCGTGCTCTTCCGCGAAAACGACCACCACGAAACTGACCAGAGCAAAAACCTCTGCCTCTGTCGGAAGCTATATACCCTGATCTGTTACCCGAATCACCAGCTTGATACTGTGAGAGATGGATTCCAACAGGGGCATCGAGTTGATCTCCGAGACGTGATTCAGCATCCACCAGAACTGTAATGACCCCTTCAAGGGTATACGGCTCACGACTCGCCGTTACAACAGCCACAAACGGTGCATATTCCGCTGGCAAACCATTCAATATGGTTGCAATCTTTTCCACATCAGAGACTGTGTGACCAGAAAGAGACAGTAGATCACAGATTTCTTTAATTTTAACAGTGTATTCTCTCATCCGCATACCTCCTTTCTTCATTGAACGAAGCTTACAATGTAGATGCATTACCTTTGTAGTCGAAAGCTTGGAATAGAGTCCCATTATAACACTCCAAATTTCTGCAGATGTTTCGGCCCCAACCAGCTGCGGCAGCAAATCGGAACTCACTATCGATAGGAGCCATGATGCCAGAGAACTGTCTTGCTTCACATAGGCAGTATAACCGAGGTTGACAACTCGTTCACTGGACGCACGCTGAACAACCTTCGCTGGTTTTGGCACTTCCGGATCTAAGTATGCCTCCAGCCCAAGGCCTCGAACAGTCAAAATCACTTGCTGCTTCCACAATAGGAAGTTCGTATCATCAAGACAGACATTAATTCTCTTATTCGAGAACATCTGAACGGCCGGATCGGAGTTATCACAAGCAGAATCAGTTGACGGCGCCATAGCCCTAATTTCGTTGGAAAAGAGGGGAAACACTCAATTTGAACAATTCGAAGGAGAAAACTCAACGCCGGAACGGTCACCGTGGCTCTGATACCATGTCGATGAGACTCCGGTGAGACATGAACCAGTCGGCAAGGTAAGACGGTGAGGAGGTAGAAGACGAATGTTGACAAAAAGGGAAAAAGAGAAAGTAATTTTCGGATATTTTAACAGAGAGAAAATAGGAGAAAGAGTCTACTTATTTTATTCATATTGTAAAAATGAGGATTGTTACAATTGAATGGGCTAGACCCACTTGACTATTTAAACACCAAGCCTAACAACTTAACAATATTTTGTTTAAGTTGTTACGGGTCAGCTAGCTGTGGGCCAGCTATCCAGCTATCTAGAATAATCCTGAATAGTCTAAAACTTTCTAGAGACTCTCTAGATACAATGACAGCTATACTAACTAACAGACACTTCAAGCCAAGTTAACCTCTCAATCTGCTTAATATTTTCTGTCCATGGCATCACCTCATCAAAGATTTCCCTTAGTTACGATCAGTTGACATCCTCCAGCATTATAAAAAGATCTTATATTTCAAACTCAAGAAGAAACTGCTTCCTACCCATTCTTTTAACGTTTATCTCCCCTAACCCCCAATTATCCAGTCTTAGCATCAAGCTTCTTACACTACAAACGGAAGCCATCTTCCCAACCAAGCACTTCTTGAACTTCCATAGGTCCTCATTCTCCACATGCCCAAAACACTACTTTAGTTTTCCTTCCAAAGAGGGGCTGGCTTCCCTATTGTCTTTCTCACTTTTCTTTGTTCCTATCGGTTCCCTTCCCATTTTTTTATCTTCTTGCACTTGGTTACCTCTCCTATTTCTATCGTTTGGTTTTGAGTGTCTTCCTTGCTCTGTGTTCGTCTGTCTCCAAGAAGGTTTTCTGACGCTGAACTTAGCCAATGATACAAAGATTCTTTTTCCATATAGTGTAGAGCCATTTAATCTCTCTATAGCTCTTTCTGCGTCTGCCATCTTCACATATCTAACGAAACCAAAGCGTTTTCCCCTGCTATACCTCTTGGCTATAAAGGCATCCACTACATCTCCATGTCTTCCAAAAGAATGCCATAACCCTTTCCAATGAAGGGCTTCCGGTAGATTCTCAATGAATAACGTTACGGCCTCCGTCGCCATAACCGTTTTGCTTCAATGAAAACACATCTGCTGCTTTGCTGGAATGTTTGCTGGTTTTTTGCTAAAACAAACTACAACCTTTCACTCTTCTTCTTCTGCTGCTGCAAAAACTCACTTGACGTTGCAGAAAGTAAGAGAAGAAATGTGAAGTTCAAGGGACGCCGTGACTTTGCTTCCACATAATATCTTGTCTAGCTTAGTGGGTAAACATTGCACTCTCCCTTAAAGGTTTTGTGTTTTGATGTATGTAGTAATCTATGATAATGACTATGTGTTGGTGAACGAATGATAATTGTTTCATGTTGTTTGGGTGTTGTGTTAGAAGATTAACTCACCTATTAGGGGTGACTACCTCAACAATTATTTCATGCCCGAGTTGTACGACACCCGCCGCTATGCTCAGTGGGAATATGCTACTTTCCTTGTGCAACAACTTTCGGACCAACTTGAGGTAATTGATATAATTAGCCCAAGGCAGTTTTGGTTGTAGCAGAGTTTGTACCAGAGTTTAATTTTATGTGTGTTCGAATCTGATATATTGTACTAGAGTTTGTACGATACCGGTGCAAGAAAGTTCGTCGTGTACGGGTTGGGGCTGATCGGTTGCACTATGTACGCAACTTCGGTGTACGGAATGCACGGATCAATCTGTGTAGAGAAATTAAACAAGGGTGCAACCTATTTCAAAAATAGACTCAAGCCAATGCTCCACCAACTTAACAAGAATCTAACCGATGCTAAATTTACCAATCTTAATACTTCTGGAAATCCAGCTGCTTTCGGTAAACAACACTAACTTTTTTGTTCGTGTGAATTCGGATATTTGCATATATCTAACTTGTTATATTTAGAGTGAACTAACCAGATACCACTAATTTTTTTAATATCGAATATACTAGTGAATTAAAACTCGATACTATTTTAGCACTAAACTTTAGTTTAGACTTTAAATAAGTCATTGGGCCATTAAAATCTAATTAAAGATGTTGTATTTTGGTTGCATGTTGTTGGGGGACATTCAATGAAGAATAGCTCATGCTGCAAAATCGAGGCCGGTGACGGAGAGCTTTGTATTCCTGATTTGTCACCGTGTAGTAGCCCAAGGCGGTATGTATTTTGGGACGGTGTCCATACTACCGACGCTTGGAATGAAATCGTCGCCAAAAGTGCTTACGACTCCGAGAACCCCCTCGAAGCTTTTCCATTTAACATTCATAAATTAGCAACGCAATAAAGATGAATATCTATATAAAATGTAATGTTTTGGTGTATGAATTGTAATTACAGAATTATATAAATTTGAATTCTAAAATAATATCAAAGTTTTCTTAGATCTAATTTTTTTGATGCACACATAAAACGAAAAGGATTATATAGTTTAAAGATTACTCCTTAAACACTAAATTTTAAGTATTAAACCCTTAAACTGAATCTCAATTGCAGTTTGAAATATATATTATTTGTGCTGCAAACAAAGCAAAGATGTTAAGTTGGTGTAGTGGTTAGGAGGTTTCATTTGATTCTTAAGGTTTCAAGTTGAAATCTCATTTAGTGTACAATTTTTTATATTTTCCTCTAGAAAACGACGCCGTTTTGAACAATTTAATATCAAAATAACGGCACCAAAACGACATTGTTTTGGTTTAGCATCCAAGTCTTAAACACTAATCTTAATTATGGCCTAGTTCTTCAAATGAAGTTAACCTTAGCCAGAAACAATATTTTTTTAATGGAAAGGAATTAAAGTCTTTAAGTGTGATATAAATATATTTAATTCTTATGAACTTAGTTATGCTACCTCACTAACATTTTTTGTGTGTAATGAATTTTGTCTTAAACCCCTAGAAGTGGTATATATCTATATTTGAATGCATCATCTAGACTAACATTTTTTTATGATGCGTTTGATGGTTATGTTATGTTGTGAACGAATTACTTAAATTGGGTAATTTTCATTAGAATGCAAACTATTTTAGTAATGAGTTTAGATCTATACTATTGTCTAGATTGTAATAATGATAAAAGTCACTTGAAGAGGAAAGAAGTTTCGAGACTTCAAAATTGCATGACCGATCAATTAGCTAAAGAAGTTTTGAAGAGGAAAGAATTTGTCAAAGCGTGGTGGGATTAATTGGAGAAAGCAGTTTTATTACAAACATGGATGTATGTTATGCTACAGCAAAATATAGTAGGGTTTTTTAGATGGTGTAGGAGTGGCAGTGTTACCGACTCACTTTTTGAGATCGAGCCTTCCGCACCCATAGGTGCTAAATTCCGCACACCACGCGCACCACCCGACCGAGGGACACAAAACATTGCCGATGCCACGCACCAAGGGGCCATGCACAACGCCCTTGGTGGTGTCCGCGCCCAAGAGATTCGTCCTGGGCCAGTTCGTCCGCACCATGGGGCCATGTCTAGCACCCCATGTGCTGCCCACACGCCTTGCACCCGAGGGGGCCCAACACACGCACCCAAGGGGCCTTTGCCACGCACCCTCTATGCCGGCCAAGGCATGGAGCCCGCACCCGATGTGCGCACAATAGAGACCAAGTCCGCACACGATGGGGCCTTGCCGTCCAACCTTCATGCCGCCCAAGTCATGAAGCCCGAGCCCGCACCCGACGTGCATACTAAGGAGGCCAAGTCCGCATCCGAGAGGGCCTTGCCTTGCCTTCATGCCGCCCAAGCCATGAAGCCCGAGCCCGCACCCGACGTGCACGCCTACGAGTCCGAGTCCGCACCAGATGTGCACGCCAAGAGGCCTAGGGGCTGTCCATCCGCATTGCCCACACCCTAGGGCCTGTTTTAGCACCCACCGTGCTAAAGATGAGGTTTTGGAGTCAAGATCCAGGCCACACCAAGCCCAATCCGCTCAAGCATCCAAGACCTAAGCCAAGGTGTCATCTTCACACCAACGCTCATGGAAAGATATCTTCCACGGAGCCTATTCGAGGAAAGCTACCATCTTTGAAGCCACCATCAAGGAAAGTCTTCAAAGACAACCCACAAGTGATGTCATAGCCATGTATATTAGGCATCTTTGTATTTTGAGTGATTAGCTTTCCTTTGTTAGAGATTCTCTTTGTAAGACTCATCTATAGCCATTGGATCGAGCCGATCGTAGCCATTAGATCGAGAGGCTAAGGCTATAAATAGGAGCCTTCCCCAACCATTGTAATCACTTCACTTTTCACATCTTTGTTCATTTCTTCTTTCTTAATACAAGAGGGCTCGAGTACTCTTTTCTCCCCGTCTAGGCTTAGGGGGAGTTTTTAACGAGGCTCGTTGCTTTATAAATCTCTCGCCTCTTCTCTTTGCCTTGGTTAGCCATCACCCATATATTTTCCAAAGCTTCCGCACAGCACCATTCTAAGCGCATCAGCTAGGTTTTCAAAGGCTTACTTAGTCCCCGACCTAAGATCGTCGACTAAGGCCGCACGGTTTAGCGAGTCAAAATCTAGCCCCGTAACAAGTGGTATCAAAGCATGTTCCGCTCCTATCCGAGACGAGATGGCGCGAGGAAGAAGAAGGGACGTTGCAACAAAGATGGACGTGGAGTCACCAAAATTCTCGTTTGAAAGCGAGGTAAGTAAATCACATTTGAATAGTAGTGTTTTTACTAACTCATGGTTTTGTTCCCTTTGTAGGATCAATCATGATGTTGATGACTGCCCAAAGAGGGAGCCGTCGAGATACTGGAGGTGTGAAAATCCACACTTGTCTTTCCAATACCCGCACAAATTCAAGCAGTCTGAGTTACGGGACGAGTCCGACGAGATCGAGGCTTTGAAACTTGATAAGAAGTGCAATGTGCTACCATTTGGTATGGTAGAGGCGTTCGAGGAGCATGTCTTGCTCGAAGAGACCGAGGCCGTAAAGCTTGCTTCCTTGTTTGGTGAATCACCTAGTTTGGTGGTTGTTAGGGCATCAAAGTTCGATAGCGCAACTTTGGTTAAGGAAAGGTTGCAAAAGTGCAACAAGTCCACATATTACGTGGAGTATTCCAGCGACGATGATGATTCATCTTGTGATTCTTGGGAAGTCGATAGTGACTTCGAGTGGGAGGGGCCTATGTTTGTAGACGTAGTGTTTCCCGATGCAACACTAAGTACACTAGTGGATCCGAGTGCACATTCACTTCTCGTGTCCGAGCGAGTTGCAAAAACGTTAAACCTTCAAGTTGAGAAGGTAAATGATCAAGTTGAGACAGTCAGCTTTAGTAGTGAACCAGTTGTGGGAATCGCGAGGGATGTGCCCTATCAAATTGGCGAATTTTGAGGCACAACAAACATCAAGGTATTACGTTGTGATTCTTTCGATGTATACGCATTTGTTATCGGTTTATCTTGTCTAGAACACATTAATGCACTTGATTTGCCAAAATCCGACGATGAGGATTATGCAGGTTCAACCAAGATAGCCAACGATGATGAAGCCATGGAAGAATCAATGGAAGTTTCCGACACAACGGAACAAGTCTTTAATGAGATCAAGGACGTGAAGGCATTCGAAGTCCATACCTTCACAAATGCCAACTTCATTGAAGGAATCCTCTTAGAGAAGGGAGTTCCAATTGCTCGAGAGAGTCGAGTGCTCAACAAGTCCGAGAAGAGTTACTCGGATCGTGACAAAGAGCTTATCGCAACCGTGCATTGCTTGCACACTTAGAGACAACGCTTAAATTTGTCGAGGTTTGATGTCTATTCTGAAAGTTCATTAAACGATTATTTTCTAACCCATGCCAAGTTGTCTTCTAAGCAGGTTCGTTGGGAGAAAATCCTTGCAAAGTACGACTTTGCTTGGAAGTGCAACCCAAGCCTTTCAAAGAAAGTAGCCAATGCCTTAAGCCGTTGGTATGCTACTTGTCCGCCAATGAGCAAGGTGGACCGTGAGAACGAAGACGGGAAGTCTTCGGAGCCGCCAAAGAGTAAAGTGGTTCAAGAGATGGAGTACCCATCCAAGCCATCCGAGTTTGATGAAGTGTTTCAAGAGCCAGTCGAGTTTGGTGATCAAGCCGATGGAGATGAGCTAGCACTTTTCCTTGAGGAAGTGCAAGTCGAGTTCGATGAGTGGACAAATTCCATGGACGAGTGGCATGAATCCATGGAACCTAGCTGAAGCACCACAATAGAAGTGATGCCAAGCCCATTAACGAGGGGCCAAACCATGCCAACACTTGCCTTGGGTATCGACAAGGCAAAGTGGATAAAAACGAGAAGGACCTTGAGTCCGAGGTAAGTGGTTCTTTATTGTTTAAAGAATCCATTCTAACTCACGATTATTTGGATTTTTGTAGGGATTCTACAAGTTTGAGTGAAGATCCAAATCAAGACGTGGGGCGAACGATTATCCTAGTCGAACCACCCGACAAGGATAACAAAGAGTCGAGCGACGAGGTAAGTGATCCAATTTTTCAATTAAATTCGGATCTAACTTGTTGTGATTCTGTCTGCAGGTTGCTTGCTATGCCAAGCAAGGAGCCGAGTGATGAAGTAGTTGGAACAAGCCGAAAGAATCTAACCTTCATCCATGACGAGAGACGAATGCTAGAAAGCATCGAAGGGGATATTCTCCAAGACCCCGCCATTATCACTTGCCTTGAGTATCGACAAGGCGAAGTGAAGCCGCCCGACAAGGACTTCGTGTCCGAGGTAAGTAAGCCATGTTTTAGTGAAAACTTGAGACTAACTTACTCTGGTTTTATTTTTAGGCCGCCGATGCGATCGAGCCAAGCACAAAGCAAGGCGAGCATCTCTTATGAGAAGGAGTGGCCACCGTTCGAGGATCGAAAAGTTGCCAAGGAGTGGCATCCGTTCGAGATTGATCGAGGACCAAGGCATGAAAGCCTTGAACTTTGCACGAGAGTTCCCTTAGCCGAGCGGGAACGAGACGATGAGCCGGGGTCGTTCGAGAACAAGGCGACCGAGCCTCATCCCTAGCAATCGACGAGGACGTCGATAGCATCAGTGTGGGAGAATGTTACTGACTCACTTTTTGAGATCGAGTCTTCCGCACCCATAGGTGCTAAATTCCGCACACCACGCGCACCACCCGACCGAGGGACACAAAACATTCCCGATGCCACGCACCAAGGGGTCATGCACAACGCCATTGGTGGTGTCCGCGCCCAAGAGATTCGTCTTCGGCTAGTTCGTCCGCACCATGCTCGGGTGCGTGTGTTGGCCCCCCTCGGGTGCAAGGCGTGTGGGCAACACATGTGGTGCTAGACAAGGCCCCATGGTGCGGACGAACTAGCCCAAGACATGGAGCCTTTGCCACGCACATGTGTTGCCCACACGCCTTGCACCCGAGGGGGGCCAACACACGCACCCGAGGGGCCTTTGCCACGCACCCTCTATGCCGGCCAAGGCATGGAGCCCAAGCCCGCACCCGATGTGCGCACAATGGAGACCAAGTCCGCACACGAGGGGGCCTTGCCGTCCAACCTTCATGTCGCCCAAGTCATGAAGCTCGAGCCCGCACCCGACGTGCACACTAAGGAGGCCAAGTCCGCATCCGAGAGGGCCCTGCCTTGCCTTCATGCCGCCCAAGCCATGAAGCCCGAGCCCGCACCCGACGTGCACGCCTACGAGGCCGAGTCCGCACCCGATGTGCACGCCAAGAGGCCTAGGGGCTGTCCATCCGCATTGCCCACACCCCTAGGGCTTGTTTTAGCACCCAACGTGCTAAAGAGGAGGTTTGGGAGTCAAGATCCGGGCCACACCAAGCCCAATCCGCCCAAGCATCCAAGACCTAAGCCAATGTGTCATCTTCACACCAACGCTCATGGAAAGATATCTTCCATGGAGCCTATTCGAGGAAAGCTACTATCTTTGAAGCCACCATCAAGGAAAGTCTTCAAAGACAACCCACAAGTGATGTCATAGCCATGTATATTAGGCATCTTTGTATTTTGAGTGATTAACTTTCCTTTGTTAGAGATTCTCTTTGTAAGACTCATCCATAGCCATTGGATCGAGCCGATCGTAGCCATTAGATCGAGGGGGCTAAGGCTATAAATAGGAGCCTTCCCCAACCATTGTAATCACTTCACTTTTCACATCTTTGTTCATTTCTTCTTTCTTAAAACAAGAGGGCTCGAGTACTCTTTTCTCCCCGTCTAGGCTTAGGGGGAGTTTTTAACGAGGCTTGTTGCTTTATAAATCTCTCGCCTCTTCTCTTTGCCTTGCTTAGCCATCACCCATATATTTTCCAAAGCTTCCGCACAACACCATTCTAAGCGCATCAGCTTAGTTTTCAAAGGCTTACTTAGTCCCCGACCTAAGATCGTCGACTAAGGCCGCACGGGTTAGTGAGTCAAAATATAGCCCCGTGACAGGCAGTATGTTGTTAACCAGTATTAAGATTCTGGTTTCACTTGTTATGAGTGAAAATTGTAGCAAGGATTATTGTGTTTTGTGGTGTTGTATTTTTGCTTTCGTTGAGTCCTTGGTGTTGGTGTTGATTTTTTTTTTTCGATAGGGTTTTTCTGGACATAACCCTGGTTGTGTGCACTCTTTATCCTCTAATTATGTTTAGGGTCATAAATCTGAGCAATTGCATTAGGCATACGCGTGAAATGAAGAACAGAGCAGATAGAGTTAAGCCATTTACTTTTCACCCAGTGACCAATACGCAAGAGTGGGAGATCATAAATCTGAGCAGCAGAATACTTTTATCTAGAAAATTGAATATGTCAAAATTTGATATTTCTTTAGAATATTTATAATGTTGCTGGTCAGTTCGCATTGTAGATAATAATTTAGAATTGAATGTTTAATTTACTCCCGGATCTATCATCTGTTTTTTTTTTTATGAATTTTAATCATTGATTTTATAAAACCATATATTGAGATCCTTTCCAGGTCATTAAGGTAAATTAAAGCTCAAATTTTGTGTTATAATCTAGGTTCCGAATTCTATTATGTGATTGTTTGGTTGTTTATTTTGTTTTATGGTAATATCTCCGAACCGGTTTATCTATTAGATTGGGGATAGGGATGACAATGGATCGGACTTGGATCAGACTTTATATAGTTCAAAGTCTAATCCAATTAATAATCGGACCTAAAAAAATTTAAGTTCGAATCCAAGTCCGATTACGTAAAATATCTAAAATCCAAATCTGAAAGTCCGAATTCAATTAATTTTTTACCTTTTTTAAAGTAACAACTCAAACAAATATCTTTAAATAAAAAAATAATAGTTTTCATCAAGCAAATATATTTAAACTAATAGCACAAACAAATATTACAATTCAATATAAAACAAATTAAAGTAACAACTCAAACTTCAACTAAGAAAACTCAATAACAAATAAATTATCCTTCCATAAACTATTACTGTCTTACTAGTCTACTAACATAACTACTTTCCAAATCACAATTATAAAATGTTTCTAACCATCAAGCTTCCATTGTTGGCCGATACACCCCATGGCGCTGCGGAAAAATTATCCGGCAATCACCACCAGAGATCCATGTACGAAGAATTAATCGGAGTGATTAAGGGTAAAGAATTACATGTTTAAAATCTGGAATTCTGAATTTGGGTTTCAATATTAATATACATAATTTCAATTCAACTTAATTGGGATTTCAATATCTATATTAATATACATAATCCCAATTCAACTTAATTAGGATTTCAATATATATCTATATTTTTTAAATCTAAGAGTTTTAAATGTTTTTATTCAGATTCATATATGTATCAGACTCGGATCGAATATTGATTTGGATCGGATTCGGATCGAATCATAGCAATGTCCATATCCGATTCATCTCCTATTAGGACTCGGACCTTTTTTCGGATCCGAATTCAAACTTTTTTCGATCGGATTTGGATCAGATTTTTTCTTCGGATTCGGATAATATTGTCATCTCAAATCAGGGAAGGGGTGTTACTCACGACATTTGTTCATGATTTGAATTTGTGGTGGTCATTGATAAGTTTGATCCTCTTTGTGGTTGTTTGCCGATGTAATCAGAACTCTGTTGCGGATCGATGCCTATGAAACCGACGTGAAAGGTATTTTCACTTTTCTAGTTGGAATTCCATCTAGTTCATGTTTTGACAACTCTCAGGGACTCTTCGTATAACGAACTTCAGAGATTTGTTATGGTATGAAAAGAAGTATCTTATTTGTCCAGAGCAGCCCTTTAGTTTACTTTTTGGATTTGTTGTTTTTTTTTTTGTTTTTATTGCTTTTTAGATGTTTGAAACCTTTAAAAGTTTTTTTTTTGGTTTACTTTAAAAGTTTTATGTTTGAAACCATAAAATACTAAACTTCAAACCTTAAACTCTAACCATAAATTCTAAATTATAAACCTTACCATCTAAACCCATAAACCATAAACTAATTCATAAACCCTAAATTCAATAACATTGTGTAAGCTTTGTATGAAAGTTTTTCTTGAATTATCTACCGAAAAGATTACTAATAATTTATGGGTTATATTTTAGTACACATTCTGTATAAGCATAGCCTTCCTTTAAAATTTAGAATCTAAAATCAATCCCTAACCTAAACCTTAAATACTAAACTAAATCCTTATTCTTAAATTTAACAAACCGTATAAATTAATTTGTGTTCATATTTCTCTATATTTTTATTGTCTTCAATTTTTTGCCCTAATTTATTTTTCCTTCAAATCTTCTCCTTGTTACTTCAGATCCTAAAAGTAAACTAGACGCTAGAAATACAAAAAGTTATTTAAAGAGAGGAATGAGTCAGGTTAAGATTTATAATAACTTTTTTACTTTAAATCTTAACTATCTAATTAATTAATTTTCTATCATAATTTCCCTCTCTTTCGTGCCAAAAAAGTCTATACAATTTTTCTTTTTTTGGCTATAATTAGTCGCTTCAGTGATTGTGTTTTGATTTTAGTTTTTATTTAATGGGTCGTTTATATTTTGTTTCCCTTTTGTTACATATGGGTATCTCCTGTTAATGCAATAGGTATTTTACTGCTAGTTTTTCTTCAATGGATTGTTTCAATTCAGAGGAGTTTTTTTTTTTGCATAAATTAAAAAATGTTCTTAATGTTTGGCTGGATAGTCATTTTGGCCCCTTTTTGTTGAAATAATTCTTCAACATTTTATTTTGGGTTAAAATGAACCCTCTATGGATGGAAATTTTAGAACAAGTGAGCAGTTCGGCTCAACTAAATCAGCCCAATATACTCTAGAAGATTCAACCCAGCTTACTCTAGAAGGTTTAACCTAGTGCATTAGTTGTTAGTGGGCAAGTGTAACACCCTGAATTTTAGCCCCAAATTAAAAATCCTAATTTTGAAATCCTTAAATTCAAAACCCTAAGAATTGGGAAATTAATATGAAACCCTACTTTAGAAATTTGGGAATTAATTGAATTTTAAAAGAATTTTAGAGACCATTGTAAGGTGAGGGGAAAATTTGGTTTCCCTTGCATAAACCCTACTTAATTTGAGAACACAACTTGTAATTTACCCATTAAATTGGGTATTCAATACTCTTCGGCAGAATTGATTCCTTCTACATCTGCACCTTCTCCTCTTCGTCTCTCGACAAGCATAATTATTTTTTTATTCTTTTTATTTTGATCGAAACTTGGCGAGTTTCTAGCATCGCACAATTATAACCGTTATTTTTCCCTTCGTCTCGTAGACAACATCAACTTTGAGGAAGACGAACTACCACCTCCTTCGCCCATTAGATCTAACCATGCACGTTCCACAAGGACTAAGTGTGGGTATTATTTTAGATTAGTATTAGTGTTTAGTTTGGTGGCATAGTGTTAGATTTTGATATAGAATTTTTTTATCATAGGTTCCGATTCAGCTAGATACGAAAGTGAGAGGCGTTCTTCCCGACGTTAGAGCTATTGTTGCTTAAGGTGTGTTTTCTTATTGTGCTACATATGTTTTATACCTTGTGTGATTATTTATATGCATTATGGCTTGTATGGTTGACATCATGTGCATACGATTTCATAATGTGTTTTTAATTATGATTTACGGAACATTTATTTTATGAAACATCGGATTTACAAAACTATGATTTATGGATTTATGGACTTATGATTTATGAAGATGTTTATGGAATATCGGGTTTATGGGTTGGGATTTGTACATGGAAATTTAGTGGTTTCACCCTTCGGGTTGATTTCCACTACGAATTGGTGGTTGTAGTGAGGAGTTATGGGGATCTTTCCTCTTGGTGGTTGTAGTTGGGTGCATTGCATTACGCTTGTGATATTGTATCATGGTTTTAATGAATTTCAAGAAAATATTATTGTGTTTTATTATTATGGTTTTCTTGCACTTTAGAGACACACTAAGCTCTTTAGCTTACCCCCCATAGTTTCCTCTTATAGATATCTTTGGACTTTAGGTGACGTGGTACTTGAAGGATCCCACATTTTATCCAATTATTTTATTATTCAGTACGAAACTATTTTTAGTTATTCAGATTATTATTTATTATTTTGAGACATTGATGTAACTTCATACTTTGAGATTATTTATGTTTTGGGATTGTTTTAGCGTTCATCTATTGTGGTTTTTATCAAGAGAATTTTATTAAATATTTGAATATTATTTATGACATTTTTGTTTTATATATTATAAATGACTTATTAAATTATTTATATTTATTTATTTATTTTTAAATTAAAGTATAATTTTTAAAATTGATTTTCTTGAGGGTTAAGTTTTCAATCGTTACTTCCTAAGTTCAGTTTTTTCTTCTAGGTCAAGTTTAGGGGGGTTATATTTAGTGGTATCAGAGCTAAGCTCAACCCTCAGACTTTGAGGCTCACATAAAAATTTTAAGCTGAAAATGATTGTTGCATGCATATTAAATATGTTTGGGCAAAATGGGATTTTCTGATAAAATTATTATTTTAAAGAATTAAAGATATGATTTGAATAGAGACTCCAAGTATCAACTCTAATTTTAGGATTAATTCCTTTTATAGATAAACTACTATTCTGCCTCGTAGGAGCTCTAGATTAGCGGTCGGTCGTGGTCATGGTCATGGTTGAGGCCGAGATCGTATTGCTACTGCTGAGAATGATCTACTGCCCCCTGTTGACCAGACACAAAATGAGAATGAGATTAACGATGTTGATGGGGATGAGCAACCTGAGGACCATGTTGGATTTGAGGATTCATCTACTCACCAGACTTTGAGCAGAGATCCACATGACTCTAGGGACAATGAGATTGATGGCTTGGATATTGCTACAGTACACCGTGAGTTGCTTTGTTACCTCTGCTAGTATGAGGATGTGAGGAAACCTATATCTACTTAGTTCTTGACTGTTGGGATGACCATGTTTGATGGGAAGATGGGTATGAATCCGGATGATGCATAGTATTGGCTGAAGAAGCTTCATCGTTTGTTTGTTGAGATGGATTATCACGCTGATCGAAAGCTTAAGGCTATTGTATCGCTGCTGTAGGGTGAAGCCCAATATTGGTGGGAGGCTGAGGAAAATGATGTTTCAGCCAAAGTACTTAGCAGAATCTAGAGCAGAATGACATGACCGTAAATGATTTTGAGGTAGAGTTTATGAGTTTGATCCAATATGTTTCGAGGTTAGTGATCATAGAGAAAGAAAAATATGATTGATTCCTGAGAGGGTTGCGATATTCGATTAAGACTAGTGTCGCTTTGCATTTGGATACAGTGTATAAAGAGATTACTCAGCAGGCTAGGACTACTGAGCGGATTGAAGCACAAAAGAAACAATAGGAATATTAGTGTACCGATCAAGCTAGTAAGAAACCGACCGTATCTATTCAGCACAGTTAGGGGAATCAGTCTAGGAATAGGGCTATAGAGAAGTTCGACCATTAGGGATTTTCTAGATCGGTGATTTCTATTGTTTTGAATGCTAGTGTAGGTGGTTCGATAGGTTCGCGCTCTTTTCCAATATTTCTAACTGTAATAAACGACATACTAGTGAGTGTAGGAAGATATTGGGTGCATATTTCTTATGTGGTTCTTTGGAGAACTTTCATGGAGAGTGTCCCCTCGCTCATAGTAATAATCAAGCTCCAACACAATCTCAAAGATCATTACAAGCACCATCTAGAGGTAGTGGTTAGATTAGGCATGTTGCTTCGCGTAATGCTAGTGGAGCTAGACCTACACAAAGTAATAGATCAGATGTTAGACAACCAAGGTTGGTTTATGCAACTAGAGGTCATGAGAGTTATGATGATGAGACAGAGGACATAGCAGGTACATTTATGATGTTTTCAGTTTTTATTTTTATGTTGAAGGATGTGGAATACAGAACGAAGAACTTCAAGTTGTGTTAGTTAAATTTTAGGGATTTATCGCTAAGTCTAAAATTTCGAGGACAAAAGTTTTTAAGGGTGGGAGAGTTGTAACACCCCAAATTTTAGCCCCAAATTAAAACCCTGATTTTGAAATCCTAAATTCAAAACCCTAGGAATAAGAAATTTTAATATGAAACCCTAATTTAAAATTTTGGGAATTTATTTAATTTTAAACAAATTTTAGTGATCATTGTGAGGTGAGGGCAGAATTTGGTTTCCCTTGCATAAACCCTAGTTAACTTAAGGCCATAACTTGTAATTTACCCATTAAATTGGGTATTTAATACCCTTCGGCGTAATTGATTCCTTCTACAACCGCACTTTCTCCTCTCCGTCTCTCGACAAGCATAATTATTCCCCTTTTTTATTCTTTTTTTATTTCGATTGAACCTTGGTGAGTTTCTAGCATCGCACAACTATAACCGTTATTTTTCCCTTCGTCTCGTAGACAACATCGACTTTGAGGAAGATGAACTACCACCTTCTTGGCATGTTCGATCTAACCGTGCACGTACCACAAGGACTACGTGTGAGTATTCTTTTAGATTAGTATTAGTGTTTAGTTTGGAGGCATAATGTTAGATTTTGATGTATAATTTTTTATCATATATTTCAATTCAGCTAGATCCGAACATGAGAGGCGTTTTTTTCGACGTTAGAGCTATTGTTGCTTGAGGTTAGTTTTCTTACTGTGCTACATATGTTTTATACCTTGTGTGATTATTTATATACATTGTGGCTTGTATGGTTGACATCACGTGGATACGATTTCAGAATGTGTTTTTAATTATGATTTATGGAACATTTATTTTATGAAACATCATATTTACAAAACTATGATTTATGGATTTATGGACTTATGATTTATGAAGTATGTTTATGGAATATCGGATTTATAGAACTTTGTTTATGAAATTTTATTTTTAATCATCATATATGTATGAGCATGGGTTGGGATTTGTACGGAGAAGTTCAGTGGTTTCACCCTTCGGGGTGAATTCCACTTTGGATTGGTGGTTGTAGTGAGAAGTTCTGGGGAACTTTCCTCTTGGCGGTTGTAGTTGGGTGCATCGCATTACACTTGTGATATTGTATCGTGGTTTTAATGAATTACAAGAAAATATTATTGTGTCATCTACTGTTGTTTTAATAAAATATATATTTTCTATTGGCGTGTCATTATCGTTAGTTGACTAACAGTTTTCAACCACATAGGTGTCATTTTGACTCAAAAAGAAACATTGAGGATTAAATTGCCTAAAAAGGATAGAAGTTAAATTAATTATTCAGTCAAACCTTAGGGAACATTTTAACCACAGAGGGGTCATTTTGACTCAAAAAGAAACATTTTAACCACGAAGGGGTCATTTTAACCTTAGGGAACTTTTTTACATTATGCATTTTTTTCTTGAATTAATGATAAATTGCAGAAGAAAAAAATTGTTAAAAAGTTAAGAGGAGATTATAGATGATTGAGTTGTAGACAATTCTTTCATTAATGATTATCCTTAATGATAACAATCGCTTTTTAGGATAAATTATCGAAATTTATCATTTATATGATGTTAATATTTATCGGACTATATTGGAAAGATAAAATGGTGATAATCTTGGTTTGTGACAGCATATTTTTGTGAACGCTACCAAATTGAGTTATTGATAATTCAAGCTTATTACATTTTATCGATTTTTTTTCTTGTTTCAAGTATTCAAATCTTGATTCTCTTTTATTTTAATAAGACTGTAGCTTTTCTCAAATTGGATCTCAATTCTCAAGAAATATCATCTAGCATTATATTATTTTCATACGTGCATTATCTTGTTAGAATGGGCCATGCTTAGTATGGGTGTGCAAAATAAACCGTTAATCGGTATAACAGTTCATTTTATAGGTTAATTAATCTAACCGTTAAAATTAAAGGTATAATGCCCTATGGCCTATTAGTAGGGGTGTGCAAAATAAACCGTTCATTTTACAACTATAGTGTCCTAGGGCCTATTATATGAACATTGTATTTTGATTATTGAATTTATAAATTTGTATGCATTTATTTCCTTGAATATTATTATTCAAAATATCCCTAATCAGTTATTATTGTGGGAACAATAATAAAGATTAGTATGAAGTTTGATAGATATTCATTAGATGAATATCTGAATGAGATTCAAATCAAATTCATATACGTACTTGTTGAGAACAAATATTAAGATCAACTCATCTTAAGATTAATACATGGATTAAATTTATATAATAATCTTAAAACAGTTGTGACATTTAATCCTTAGATCTGAAATTACTACAGTTCTCAACATGATGACTATTATGTTTGGACATAATCAAACATCATTTTTAATGGGACGATTATAACGATTATGCTTGAACATAATAAAGAATTATGTAGTGACATGTGAGTAATTAAGATGGGATTTATCCCTCTTAACATAAGAGAGATATCTCTGGGCCCCTCGATTATTGAGACTGAGAAATGCATGGTTGTGCTCAAATGAATTGATAGATATCAATGTCAATTGTTTAGTCAATTCAATTGGGAATCGAGAAACTAAAGATAGAACAATATAAGGTTAACATTTTTCATGCCTTATATTCTATCAAGATATCGTGAGATAAAAGGATTATGACATAAACTAAATTAAAGGTTGTTTCGAATTATGAGCTTTTCATTTAACTTGGCTAGTCATAATGTCTTGCTAGAGACCACTTATGACTTGTAGAATAAAATGTGATTTTATTTACTGCCAACGTTAATTGAACCCATAGGGTTGCACACAAGAATGGATAAAAATGATTGTGGTTATTACTTTCAATTATAAATTTAAAATGATATGATTATTTTAAATTATATTGTTAGAGATTATTTATTCAAATTTAAAGAAGCTAAATTCATTACAAGGTGAGGTGCGTTACGCCACAAATTTAAAGAGGGTTTTAACTTGCTTTGAATATTACTCGGGGTTACATATTAATTACACGAAATTATGCTTGTATGGTGTGGGCGTGGAGGAGGAGATGGTGGATGCGATGGCGGAGATAATGGGTTGTAAGAAGGGTGAGCTGCCGATGATCTATCTTGGGTTACCTCTTGGCGTTGATCCACGTAGCTTAGGTATGTGGGAGCCTTTGTTACAGCGGTTTAGGAAGAGTTTGGCCGGGTGGAAAAGGGACTTTTTATCATTTGCGGCACGATTGACTTTGTTGAACTCGGTGTTATCCGCCTTGCTGATTTATTACATGGGTATGTTCTTGGTACCGAAGAGCATTATTAGACGGATTGACAGGATAAGGCGGTCGTTTTTATGGGGCGGTTCGGAGGAGCGACGTAAAATGAGCCGGTGAGTTGGAAGGTGGTGTGTCAACCATGGAAGTTTGGTGGTTTGGGGGTGGTGGACTTACATCAACGCAACTTGGCTCTTTTGGTGAAATGGAGATGGTGTTTTGCGGTGGAGGAGGAATCGTTGAGGCGATCGGTGTTGATAGCTAAGTATGGGGCGAATGTGTTGGCTACGAGAATGACATTGGTGAGGCAAAGGTCGATGTCGACGGTTTGGAAGCAGATAGTGACATTACAAGAAAGGGAAAAGGTGCATCGCTATATGGCGATGTCAAATTTTGTATGGCTCGTCGAGAATGGATGCAAGGTTCTGTTTTGGTGTGATGTTTGGTGTTCGGATGTGCCGTTATGTATGCTTTTCCCTCAGTTATTCCGCCTTGCAACGAATAAGTAGGCATTAGTGAGGGACTATGCTTCGGGGACCTCGTTGACATATGAGGGCTGGGGCGAGTTTTTTCTCGCGTTCGTGGCATTCATTTGAGATAAACATGTTGCAAGAGTTGCGTGGTGTAGTGGGATCAGTGGTGCTGATAGTCGAGTTGGCAGATAGGCTAGTGTGGAAGCATACGACGACGGGACAATTCTCAGTGGCAATGTTGTCTAGGTTGATGGCGTCTTTTGGGTTGGAGTGTGATTGGAACATATCGAGAATTTGGTCGTTGAGAATTCCACTGAAGATACAGTGCTTTGTTTGGTTCATTTTGCTGGGACGATTGCCTACATTATGCTTTTTGAGGGATAGGGGATGCAGCTTGAGGGAAATAATTTTTGTTGTCGTTGGTGTGGGGAGGGGAGGAGGAAGTTGACTATATTCTATATCGTTGTTCGTTTGCGTGGGGAATTTGGTCGTTTTTTTTTGTGTGGTGGCGGGTTGAGATTGTGCGACCAGCAACAGTAATCGAGTTCATGATAATGGTGTTGGAAGGTACTTTTCGGGGACCATTGCGGGATAGGTGGTTGACAGGTTGTGCTGCAACGTTATGGTCATTATGGTTAGCACGAAACGACTTACTATTTTAGGATAAGAGGATATCTGTGGAAGATTTATTTTTTCTCATTAAGCTGCGTGCTTTTTATTGGGTAAGAGCGTTTGATATGCAAGTGATGCTCATTGAGTCACAATGGTGGGACTACCCGCGATGGGGTGCGGAGGAGTATAGGGCCAGGGTGCCACGAGTGGGCTATGTATGGTCACCTCCGGTTACCGAGTGTGTGAAATTTAATGTCGATGGCTCGGCGCGAGGGAAACCGGGCCCGACGGGATGTGGTGGGGTGTTACGAGACGAGATGGGGAGAGTGTTGGCGTTGTTCTCGGGTCCGTTGGGAGTGTTGGACTCCAACGAGGCGGAGTTGCATGCGATTATGTTTGCATTGGAATCATTTCGGACATCGAAATGGTGCGAGAAACCTTGTATTATTGAGTCCGATTCGTTGGTAGCGATTTCTTGGGTTAGTCATGGGGAAGGGCGGCCATGGAGGCTTTTTCCTTTGTTCAGACGCATTGATGATGTATGTATGAAGATGAATTACGTTTTTCACCATGTCGTGCGGTAAGTGAATGGTGTAGCCGACGCATTGGCTAAGGGTGGGATGGATCGGAAGGCTTGGTTGCGGGTTGGGATATAACGGTGGAGGGTGCAATGCTTGAGGTGCGAAGGAGGGTGCAGGGCTTGACGTTGAAAGGGTGGCCTGCTATTGGGTCATGCGTGCTGGGTAGGGGCTCGAGCACCGGGTCACAGGCAGCGCGGGAATGCTGCTGGGGAGTGTGCGTGCTGGGGTGGGGATCGAGCATCGCGGTTTAGGCATGCCGGGGTGGGGGATTTCAGTGACATTTTACCTGCGTTTTGCGTGAGGAGTTGTATTTTTCGAGTGTCCACTTTCGGTACTCTTTTCCTCCATTTAGGTGTAGGGAGGTTTTTAATGAGGCCCGGAGGGATACATTACTTGATTTTTCAATCTCAATCATATGTATTGAGCAAAAAAATATAGAATATTTATTTGTTTTAATATTTTTTCAAAAATATTATTAAATAAATAATTTTATTATCTAGATTTGATTGAATTTAAATTCCTTATTTGGTAAGGAATTTGTTTTAAAATATATTATTGATTTATCTTAAATAAATAATAATATTATTAAATAAATCACATCATCTAGATTTAGATTGAATTTGAATTCCTTATAAGATAAAGGAATTTATTTAAATTATAATTTATTAGTTTTATTTAAATTACAATGGTGAACTCAATCTAACTATAACCAAGAGGTATATATATATGCCTAGGGTTATATACATGTGATTTTTGAAAACACCTAAAAACCACATAAACTCAGCTTTTCGAAAACTAGAAGGGAACTAGCATTCCGATAGCCGTTCATTGTAGAGGGCGGTTGTCTTTTAGAAAGGCAGCGCCTCAACACAACGTGATTACAAAATCTTTTATCAAGGTAACCTTTATAATTATGTCTATCATTCATTAATATGATTGCATGAGATCTTGAAAAAATTCGTAAGATTCTTTTCGCTGCGTTTTTCTACATGATTAGATCTGTTTGATTTCCTATGAAACCCTTCAATGGCATCAGAGCTATCTTGCATATTAATATTAATTGTATGATCTTTATATTATGCATTGTTAGATGTATGCTTTTAGGGCTTGCGCGAACGACATAATTAATTAGGTTTCTTGAGGTGCTTGAAAGGTTAAATCTATTTCTTTAATAGATTCCATAATATGATTAAATCCTAATGTTGTTTTGCAATTAAATAGTTTAATTGCTTGATTAGATCGTGACAATACAGATTTACCAATTCTGACTAGCGGTGATTTGTGTATAAGCCTTTTATGTAATTTGATTACATTGTTTAATGCGATTAAACTAGATTTTGGCTTGCTCGCGAACCTACTGATAAGATCAGTAAAATTGAAAAAAAAAATTGGGCGAAATCGTAAGGTTTCTCTATAGGAAATTTTTTCCATAGGCATTGCCCCCGCGACCCGCCTAAAAAGTCTGTGTATGGTCTATCTATGTGAAGCACCTTATAAGATTAAAAGACTTAAGTAACACGTCTTAGTAACGATGTACGCTTTATTCAATATGCATGAGATGTTTGTTTCTTGATTATTTTGCTTGTTGTTTGGCATGGTGCATAGTATGGCCTTTTAGATTTTACAAAGGTTGTAAAGTTTTTAAAGAAATACGGTCTGCTTGTCGTTTTGTTCATTTTAATACGACCCGCGTGTCGTTTTGTTCATTGTAATACGACATGCGTGTCGTTTGAATTTTTGTAACAAAATATGAAGATCACTTTTATTCCACCATGGTGATGATGATCCAAGGCGTTGGTGATGATGATCCTTACGATGTAGATGTTTTTCATTTAGGATTATTCTTTTTAGGATAAGGTCATACTATGTCACATTTATTTATTGTGTATATGTGATGCTATGTGTATGCTAGGTATGTGATGCCTTAGTAATTAAAATCACCAAAAACCCCCGTATAAGTTTAAGTTTAACATGTCATCCTACTTTAAACACTTGTCAAGACTTTTATCACCCTAATGTAGGTTCTACCAAAGTAGGAATACATTAGGTTACATTAGTAAGAAAAGACGAGCAATGGTGCTGCTCATATGTTTAAAAACGTTTTAGCTTAATTAGGTTATCAAAAAGGTTTTGGGCCTAATGACATGAGATGAGATTTATGTATGTCGGGACATATGATTTCAAAATCTCATAAATTTCTAAGAGTTGCATGAAATGCAATTAGTAAGAGTTACTTACCTAAATAATTTATTTTTAAGCGTCATGCTAAAGCTGACTTAAAGATAAAGTGAAATATGGATCTTAGCCCACTATATTAATTAGTTTTGACGGTTGTTTTAATTTAGTGGAAATCTTATATCAAAATATCTTATCAAACTTTATGTTATGTCGTAGGATTCTTTTTTGCTGCGTTTTTCTACATGATTAGATTTGTTTGATTTCCTATGAAACCCTTCAAACACCCCTAGCCGTAGTGGTTATTTGGTCTCCCCTTGTCATGCCGGAGAAGCTTATTGATTTCTTGTCCATGAATTTGGAACATTGGTTTGTGTTGAATTTGTCTCAGTCGAGTAGTTGGGTTCGGAATGTCGAGGATTGGGATATCTTTTTTGGAGCAGTTATTTGGAATATGTGGTTGCGTCAAAATGAGATCGCCTTTGGCAATGATGTGGGTGACCATCGATCGATGCTTGAGCGCAGTAAGTTTCTTCAGGACATCACTTGTTGAGCCTTGGAGAGGCACTGCCTTGGCGCGGTTGCTGCCGGTTCTAGGACTAGTCAAGTTGAGCAGTGGAGTTCCCCACCCAAGGGTTGGTTGAAGTTGAACACAGATGGATCTAGGAATAATGGAACGGGGCTTGGGGCTTGTGGGGGTGTTATCCGTAATCATGTAGGTCTATGGCAAGTGGGGTTCGCCAAATCTATGGGTGCTTATTCGGTGTTGGAGGCGGAGCTTTGTGTAAAAGTTAGAGACAGAGAAATTGGTGAACTAATCTCATTTTATCAAGCTGTAAAAGTCTGAAATATATAGTAGAAACATAACTAAAAACTGCGTAAATAAAGGAACTATTCCACTACGAGGAAAACTCTGCTAAATATAAGACACCCACTAACAAACCCAAAATTGTTGTAGCTTCCTTCTGTTGCTGCTTCATGTCACCCAAAATTCTTCTTAACCATACACATTGACATGCTGCTGAAGTAACAACCATGTATTCAGCCTCAGAAGTGGACAATGCAGTAGATGGTTGCTTCTTTGAACACCACGAAATGGCATTTGATCTAAGCATGAACATATATCCAGTAGTACTCCTGCGATCATCGATGGAACCTGCCCAATCGCTATCCGAGAAACCCAATAATTTGAAATTACAAACACTAGAGTACCACAAACCATAAGAACATGTTCCCTTCAAGTATCTAAGAATCCTCTTTGTTGCACCATAATACATTTTGCTTGGACAATGCATGAACCGAGAAAGCAGACTAGTAGCTTGCAAGATATCCGGTCTACTGTTTGTGAGATAAAGCAAACTTCGAACTAAGCTCCGATACAACTGAGCATCAGCTTTTTCTTCTCCATCATCCAAACTGAATTTTTGATTTGTAATCATTGGAGTAGCAACCGCATTGCATTCTTGTAAATTGATCTTTTGAAGAAGATCTTGCACATATTTCTGATGAGAAATAAAAGTTCCAGCTTCACTCTGATGCACTTCTAACCCCAAGAAATATCTCATTTCACCTAAGTGAGTCATTTCAAACTCAGACACCATAATCTTCTTGAATTCATTAACCAATGACACACTATTTCCAATGTAAATTAAATCATCCACATAAAGGCACACAATCAGTACCTCATCAACTCCACCTGTTTTCACGTACAAAGTCGGTTCGCTTGCACTCTTTTGGAAGCCATTTTTGTTGAAGTGGCGATCAATCCTTTCATACCATGCTCGTGGTGCTTGCTTAAGGCCATAGAGAGCTTTCTTTAATTTGTAAACCTTCATTTCCTCTCCTTTCACTTCATAACCTTTAGGCTGCTCCACATAAACTTCTTCTTCCAAAAAACCATTCAAAAATGCTGACTTAACATCAAATTGATAGACTTTCCATTTGAAATTTGCACAAATTGACAGAATGGTACGAATGGTATCAAATCTCGCTACAGGAGAGAAGGTCTATTCGAAATCAATACTTTCACATTGCATATAACCTCTAGCAACCAAACGAGCTTTGTGTTTTTGGACTGAACCATCTGGCTTGAATTTTAGCTTATAAACCCATTTAAGCCCGATGACTTCCTTTTCCTCTGGTGGGTCGACAAGCTCCCAAGTCTCATTGTGTTTTATCGCAGCAATTTCCTCCTCCATGGTTGTGGTCCATTTTGCATTTCGAGCCGCTTCTTCAAATGTTTCTGGCTCCACTACAACAACTTCTTCCATTGTGGTAGCATTAACATATCTAGGATTCACCTTTTTTATTCTTGTCGATCTTCTCAATGGAGCTGGTGCTCTTGCTTCATCATGTTCAACTTCTTGAACTGTTTCACCTTCACTATCACAAGCATCATCTTTAGTCTTCAACTCATCAAAAACCAGTTGAATTTGGGAAGGTTGTGCATCAGCAAAAAATTTTAAATTCAACAGCTCATCCTTTCTTGAAGTTCACCACGAAAAAGCTTCATCAAATACTACATTTCGAGATGTGTAGCATTTTCCATTTGTAGGATCACAACATCTCCAACCTTTTCTTTGACTGTCATACCCTATAAAAATACATTTTACAGCTTTCTTGTCCATTTTACTTCGTAAATGGTCAGGTATGAACACATAGCACACACTTCCGAAAACACGAAAATAACTAATTGAAGGTTTTCTATTCCACAGTTGTTCAAAAGGTGACAGAAAACCTGACCTTTGTTGAGGAAGTCTGTTGATAACGAATGCAGCGGTTCTCATTGCTTCTGCCCAAATTCTCCCTTGTACATTTTTTGAGTGAAGCATACTTCGACAATTTTCTGCCAGGTGTCTATTCTTCCGTTCTGCAATGCCGTTTTGTTGTGGCGTATTTGCACATGTAAACTGATGATATATTCGACAATCTCGGAGATAGCGAGAAAACTCATCGGAGCTATACTCTCCGCCATTATCCGTTCTTAAGCAACGGATTCTTTTCTCAATCTCTGCTTCAGATGTCTCCTTGAAATCTTTAAAAATAAAAAACGTGTCAGACTTTTCTTTTACAAAGTAAACCCACACATACCTCGAAAAGTCATCGATGAAGGTCACCATGCACTTCAATCCACCATTTGATGCTTGTTTGACAGGTCCAAATACATCAGAATGCACCAACTCTAGAGGTTCTTTTGCTTGAAACGTAGAGTCTGCATATGGTAGTTTATGGGCTTTCCCATATTGGCACCCAGCACAAACTGTCCCACTTCTCACTTGAATTTGTGGAAGACCTCTCAACATTGATTTCTTCATCATCACATCAAGCTTTGAGTAACTTACATGACCCAAACGCATGTGCCATAAATCTGATGTCTCATCCTTCCTGGTGTCGTCACCATATGCAGCTTCAGCTGACATCACATACAACGATTCTGATCTCTACCCCTCCATTATCGGCACCTCTGAAACTTTAAGATCGTGAAATACCTTCACATCCTCTGGGCCAAATAGGACAAAATGACCCATGGAAGTTAATTGTGCCACCGAAAGCAAATTCTTCTTCATGCCTGGAACATGGTAGACATTTTGAAGCGACAACTCACCATCATCATGGTTTGGAGAAATTACTGTGTTACCAATATGGGCTATTGGTAACTTTGAGTCGCTTGCTGTCACCACTACGCGACTTCCCCTGTACTTCGATAAATCGTGCAACTTCTCCTTATCACCTGTCATATGATTTGAGCAGCCCGAGTCAATGATCCTATCCTCCTTGTAATTAATTTTCCTTGTTTCCGTAGTTAAAGCTGGCTCCTCTTCTTCAATTGCAACTAAAGCTTCAACATCCCATTCTTCATCGTTTTTGGACGTAGCAGCATTACTCTCAACGGTCTTTTTCTTTGACCAACAGTCCTTAGCCATGTGACCATTCTTTCCGCAATTGTAACACTTCCCGGCAAACTTCTTAGTGCCACCATAGTGCTTTGATGATGCCCCTTCACGGTCGCCTTTTGATTCTCCTTCGCGATTACCCTTTTTCTCTTGATTTCTTTTTGATCTCCAGGTAGCATTTTGCTTGAAACTCTGTTTACTCCTGCCAACATAGAGAGCTTCTTCTTCACTTTTCGATGAATTTCCTTCCATTTGCTTAGCCAATGCTTCCTGACCAGCCAATAAATTCTCGAATTCAACAAGTGATGGTTGATTTTTCCATCCTTGTATTGCTGTGATGAAGCCTCAATATTCTGGTCTTAATTCATGAATGATTACCCTCTTCATTCTAGTTTCACCAATCGGAGCTTCAGGATCCAATTCAGAGATCTCTCGACATAATGATTTCACCTTGTAGAAATACTGAGCAATTGTCATGTTACGTTGCATTATTGACAGTAATTCACTTTCCAGAAGTTGAAGTTTGGTCTCATTTATTTTGGAGAACAGAACAACAAATATATCCCCGGCTTCTTTTGGGGTCTTTGCATTCCGTATGTGTTCCAACACATCTTCCTCCACTGTCGTCTTTAGAGCAAACATGGCTTTACCTGCCTTAATCTTCCATTTTCGCAGAGTACCATTTCCATCATCTTCTGGCTGCGTGCTTTCATTCCCGTTGACGACCTCCCATAAATCTTGGCCTTGCAGATACGACATCATACATGTAGACCATGAATTATAATTTTGGTTGCTCAGCTTTTTGATTCCACCGAAAACCTGTAGATCAGCCATCTCACCAGTAATGAGAAATAATTTCCCTGATATGCAGGCTGTTAAGCAACCTGACTCTGATACCAAATGTAAAAGTTAGAGATAGAGAAATTGGTGAACTGGTCTCATTTTATTAAGCTGTAAAAGTCTGAAATATATAGTAGAAACATAACTAAAAACTGCGTAAATAAAGGAACTATTTCACTACGAGGAAAACTCTGCTAAATATAAGACACCCGCTAACAAACCCAAAAGACTAGGACTCTTAGCAACAAACAGAACTACTGACTAATAATAATTGACTACTGATTATTAACTTCCTAAATAAACTGATTTATGCATTAATATTTAACACTTTGAGGTGTGTATGTGGGATTAACTCTAGCGTGAGAGTAAGGGGATAGAAGGGTGATTGTGGAGATTGACTGCTACAAGGCTTTGAAGCCTTTGACTCAAGATATGGACACAGTGGCAATGCCTACTATTTTATTCCATGTGAAGGAGTTAATTCGTTATCTTTGGGAGCTTCGGTTTCAGCATGTTCGTCGTAGTGGTAATAAAGTTGCGGACGCTATGACGAAGGAAGATTCAAGTACCAGCTTCGAGTGTTCCCGGTTTTTGGTGCCCCCAGTGTCGATTACTGCTTTATTGACTGCCGATTGCTTGTCCATGCAAAGATTGGATACGTGATGATTGTGTTGTTGTGGTGAATGAAAGATGCCTGCTGGTGATGGGTAGTCAGTCATTTGTGTCGAGATTGCGGCCTGGCTGTGGTTTGTGTATTAGGCTAAGTGCTTTTTTAATTTTGTGTTGTTGTTAGTCGAGCTTTACTAGCTAGTTTTTGTAAATATTATTATGTGTAATATTTTTCGTTTAAATTTAAGGTTTTTAATAAGTTACATAATGATATCCTTCTTTTATATAAAAAAATTATTTCAACCATTTAAAAAATCAAAAACATTTTAAATATTAAAAAAATTCAATGTAATGATTGATCAATGTCGGTTATTCCGATAAAATGGTATTTTTTATTATCTATTTTTTTTGAATTTTTAATATTTAAAATATTTTTATAAATACTAAATAATATTTTTATAGTTTTTAAGCAATTTTTTAATTGATAACCTTTACTCAATATCCTTTTTAATTTACAATCGATAACTTCACCTCATATTTTTTTCTAAATCATAATCTTCCCAATATTAAAACCGATTAATTTATTTCCATTTTTGCAATTAAATAACTGCGGATCTGAAAAATTTTACTAAGTATTTAAAAATCTTTTTTTTAAATGATATTCGATAAGTCAGATTAATTGAATATTATATATATATATATGGGATGAGATCCAGTTATACTATGTAAAATTCAACTAGTTTTACACTAATCCATGACCATTGGATAAGTGAAATGGATTAATGAGATTAGAAGTATGATGCGTGAAGATTATCTCTTGGGAAAAAAAGTAAGGAGTTAATCTCATCGTTAGGATCCACTTATACAATATAAAACTCAATTACTTTTACATCATTTTTGGACCGTTGGATGAGAGTAATAAATGGCTGAGATTATTTTTTTCAAGTGATAATCTTCACATTTTCTACTGTTAATCTCATCCATCCATTTACCTTCATCTAACGGTCCAAAATGCGTAAAATTTTCAAGTTTTACATAGTGTAAGAGGACCTTATTCCTATCATTATATATATATATATATATATATATATATATATATATAATTGTTCTAATATATGTGTGTATAAGCATAAATTGAGCCAAAAATGTAACAGAAAGATCGAAATTCATAAACAATTCTGATCATTGTTAAAATCGTATACCAAATTGAGATGTGATTGCACCACCATCGAGCACGTCGAACCATCACTAGACACTTGAATCCACAATAACATCACTTCGAACCACCGTCGAATATACCAAATTTGGCTACACAAAATTTTAAAACATCAAAGATCTTTTAAACACTCGAGAAATCTCACTAGAATATAATTCCACACTCTGCATAACTGAAGGCATTATTTACTTTTAATGCTCTGCATTTCTTGAAGTGGGAACAGTTCACCACTCACCAATTATAACAACGTGAACAAAAGACAGTGAAAGATGAAGTGAACCGAATAACAAAAGACACTTGGGGTATTCGGAATGTCGGAAGAATTAGAGGACTATAATGAGTAAAATATTATAATGAAGTGCCAAAGTAGAAAAATGATGTAGCTCAAGGGCTATAATGATTCACTTAAATTATATACGTTTGGTGTTAATTTTTTGTATGTTTAAATTATTAAATTATATAATCTATTACACATGAATGATGAATATTTTATTTTCAATATATTCTGTTTGTTCCTATATTTATATTATTTTTCGTTTTTTTATTTATTTAAAATTAATACTTACCTATACTAAAAAATACTTATACCTTATCATCTATTAATAAAATATATATTTAAAACATGAATTTGACTTTTCGAAGCAAAGGAAATCGAAACATTCATTTCCCTCCATTGTTTTTAATTTCCCTCCATTCTAATGATCTTATTTATCTCGAATTGGGTATTAAATGTGAAAATTGCGGGAAGATATAGAAACAATTAATTGTAAATGGCGGGAATGAAAAAAAATGTAATATTTTGTTAAGTAATTATTAAAAACCTTTTATTTATTTAAAATTAATACTTACCGTATCCAACTCACCTCCCTTTATTATAATGTCCATAAATTTTTTAATCTCTCTTATTTATCTCTAATTGAGTATTAAATGTGAAAGTCAAGGGAAAATATTAAAACAATTAATGAAAAGAAAATCTAATTTTCCTAATTTTTCGTTAAATAATTAATAAAAAACCTTTGAATTCCAAACGTTCCATTCTCATAATGACTCTATATAATCCAATTAGACCACTCGATTCCTTCAATTCGGTTTTCAACATTTGAAAGAATGACAGGAAAACGTTCAAATGAGCAACAAAAGAAGCCTCTTGCTTCTCAAGAATCTTCAGAGGATACTTCGTCTGATTCTTCTAACATTCCGAATACCCCAAGTTCCAAAAGGCCCCGAACTTCTGCCGCTCCGCAGCTGCGTGTTTCTTCTTCTGCAAGCAATGTAAAGAAGAAGAAGAAAGAGATCAAACCCCAAAGAGTATCTGAGGAAGATACTTCCTCTGATTCATCATCATCGAAACCGCCTCCCAAGAACAAAGGAACAGAGGGAAACATGGTTGAACTTGGGGTTGAAGAACATGTAAAGAAACCCTTGTTTCAACGTTTATTCAGCGAAGATGATGAGATTGTTTTATTGGAAGGCTTATTTCGTTTTTTGAAAGATGAGGCTGATGACGTTAGTGGTCCTGTTAACCAGGTTAAATTCCATGAATCCATGAAGGGTTCCTTCCCTACTGAATTTGCCAAAAATCAATTGTCTGATAAGATTAGGCGCCTCAAAAGACGGTTCCAGAGAAATAAAGGCCGTGTCTTTAAACCTGGCTCTCATGAAAGTCGAATTTTTGAATTATCAAACAAGATATGGGGGGAGAAGGAATTGGAACAGGAGAAATCTGTTTTGCCTCCTAATCACTATTGTGTTTGTAAACCTGGATTTGTCAATTCAAGTTTTGCAGGTTATGCACAAGAAATACTTGGGGTTATGTCTGAAGGAAGTCCGACTATGAAGAAGGAATTAAAAGATTTGATGATTAAAGAGTGTGAGTTGGAAAAGGAAAAGATTGAGTTCTTTATGAAGCATCTCAATTCTCAAGCATAATAGGAGAATTTATTATGATGTTTCATTAATTGTTTTTCTTTTTTTAGTTTTTATTATGGTTTTTAGATTATTTTGTTATGATTATCAATGAAGATTTTCGATATTTTATGCTTTATCTCTAAATTTCTCTTTTTTTTCTTTTCAGTTTTTAGTATAATTCATTTTTGTTTTTATTTTAATGATTCTAAATTTTAGTTATCATGATCCTATTCCTCTTTCTACCCTTTGAGTAAAAGAATTTGCCCCGTTTTTAATTGATAATCCGATTCCATATGTGATTTGTGGCATGTTAAAAAGGAGATTTTAATTTGAATTATTATTATTAGATTCCAGGAATTAAATGGTGAATTAGAGAGTTATTGATTTTCATTTCTTTAGGGATTATATATATATATAAGGGAATCTGAAAGTTGAAAAGGGAGCATTAAAAATGTAATTAAATGGGTTAATAAATTAAAAAGAGGAATATTTTCCACCATTTGGATAAATAATAAGCCGCTCCTTGGGATTCTTTAAACATTTAAAATGGTTCTCGACTTAATAAAAGTAAGTGTTGGATTGCTCAAAAGAAATCAAGTGTTGGTGGATCTGTTAATTGCTTAGCTTGAAAAGAATGTGTCCAATGGTGGGTCAAACCCTAAGTGTTTGGCAGAATTAAAGGGTCTGAGAATAAAACTATAAGATCAAATTAGACAAGAACTCAAGATACTTCCATATTATAGCTTCCACTTTAAGTTCATACATAACAACTCTTCCACTATCCCAGTAGATCTGAACAATTTTAGTTCTGATGCTGCATCGGGCCTTGAAAAACCCTTCTCATTGGTCCGCCCTTTCCTCGCTCGGTAGCTCAAGAGGCCCTGGCCCCGTTGGCTTTAACATGGCGTTTATCACAAGATTTGGTCGATGAGATCTTTAGCTTCTTCGCGGAATTATCCCAGTAGAATGTTTTGACTGTGATATGAATTACTAGTTCCGAATTCCATGCTGCATCGGGCCTTGAAAAACCACTTTAAGTTCATATTTAACAACTCTTCCACTATTCCAGTTAATTCCAATTAATGTTAATTTGCTGATATGAAAAAATATGTCAAGTAGGACTGTTTAGTCAGCTTTTTCGTTAAAATAATTATCGATATTAGTGTGAATGATTTAATTTGCTAATGTTAAAAGTTTAATGATTTAATTTGATTAAATCAAAACAACAAAGAAAAGTTACAAAAGTTTTAATATATATATATATATATATATATATCAACAAAACAACTATGAACAATTAACAAAATAAATATATCAACAATTAACACAAAAATAACAATTAACCAAATCGGAAGCCTGCTGAAACTTCGCCGAAAACCCCACCGGAATACCGTCGGAGACCCCAAAAGCCTCGATTTCGCCGAAAAAACAGAGAGAAAAGCATTGTTAGTTCAACCCATACAATACATGTTGAAATAAAGCCGGAATCGAGCCAGAAATGCACCGAATCTTACCCAAACGAGGGGGAAACCGTCGAACTCGGTGTAACTCCGGTGAGGTCCCTTACGGTGATGAACCGATGAACGGAGGGAGGGGTCGTGACTGTCTCGACGCAAGGAAGACGGTGGCAACCATGGCTTCACAAACGGACGTCTATGGCGGCTGAAATCAACGACGATCGAAAGGTTACCAAAACCTAGGTTCGACGAACCTAAAACCTCCGATTCTCGATGATCGGGACAACAATGGCGCGAGTGGTTAGAGGGGTTTTGGTCGGCGCTCAACGGCGGGCAGAGCCATGACGGCGGTGAAGGCCACGGCGGCACGGTGGCCGAGATAAGAAGAAACAGGGGGCGACGCTTGGGTTTCTCGTTGAAGCTTCAAACGAGATTTGCCGGCAGAAGGCAACCCGACGACGCGCGTGGTGTCCATGGTTGAGATCGCGACAACGTGACGCCTGCGGTGATGTAGGGGGTGACCACCAATGCCCGACGGTGACAGAGATCGGTCGGGCGATAAAGGAAACGACGAGTTGGAGGGGGAAAATATTCTGATCTAGAAATTTCCCTCAATATCGAATGTGGAAATTTTACGGAGCAACTGAAGAGTCAAACAAGACTTACTAAATTCTAGATAAAGCCAAACTTAACTTTAAGGAGTTTCAAATGCAACACATAAAAAATGTGAGCACTAGGTGTAATGGTTAAGCTTGTAGGGAGGGTTTGGCGGCAAGCAATAGGTTGTGGGTTTAAACCCTCACAACCTCAATCCTTACAATATTTTTTTTGAATTCTTGGAGTGTTACAACTCTTCCTCTAGTGTTACAACTCTTTCTCCCTTAAAAGAAATTACATCCTCAAAATTTATCAGAGTTGGGGAAATACATAAACTACTATTTCATCCATTCTTGTACTGAAACTCATCCTTTAGAGTATACTTGCTTCTCAATATTTTTTTGACGGTCACAGATCAATTTGGTCGGGTCCTCAGTCGCTCGACTATCTTTAAACCCAATGTCATCCTATCATACAACTCATACGAACTAATCATATTACGATATTTGAATCCATACAGAACTTTATACAAAGTCAAACGAACACTTGTCTTGTAACTTCCATTATATATGGTCTCAGTCAGGGATGCGATACCTTTCCAACAACCACATGAGTAATCATACCTCCTAGAAGCATCTCCTCTAGGATCTGAGTTAATCTACTAAGTTGACCATCAATTTACGGATGAAAATCTGTACCTGAAATCCAAACGAGTAATCAAAGCTTCCAACAAAGCCTTCTAGAATTAAGACGTAACACCGAATGTCAGTCAGGGATGATATGTATAACTATACAACATGCCACACTTCCAGGGAGTCTTTCTCCAAACCAATCCAACATAACCAAGGTTTTAAATGATTGACACTTACCTCCAGCTTAAAGGTCATGCAACTGTTTCCTTTGTGTATAACAGAGTAACTACCGAGTTTACTCTTTTGCCGGGTTCATATACACATTTCTTTTAAATTCATACCACTTTTATCAAATTTTCATCACGATAGTTTCAAATATATTCATTATCAACGACTAGCCTTACATGAAATCTTATATCGGTTACCTTACATGATCAAACCTTTATTCTCTATCTAATTCAGATCTTCAATTTCACACGCATTAACCATCTTAAGTTCTCTATCTAGATTCAAATCCATTAATTAATCTAATTCACAGACGAATGTTACAGACATTCCTTGTCAGTACGATTCGAGATATAGCGGACATAAAACTTAGATTCACTTATTCCAGAAAAAGGATTCGACATCAGAGTCTCGACTTGGTGGAGTACGATTAGGATCCAGGGGCATGTACAAACCAGACACCCTATGACAGACGATCGACCGATCTACCCAGAAAGACACAACTCTAAGCTCTGATACCACTAAATGTAACCCCCTAGACACGCCTATGTGTTACAACGGATCCTAGAAAGTCACATTAGGGTCACAAGAGCGACCCACAATAAAAATACACATAAAAACATTTTTTCCTCAAACACTTATTAAATTGTAAATTCAACTTATGTTTAAAATACCATTTCAGGAAGTCATTTAAACACATAACAAAAATTTCAGAAAGTGCTTTATAGGCACTATCATAAAACAACGCATAACATACATACCCACTAACTATACAGTGTCGTACTCCAAAAGCAACGCCGAGAGAACTCCGAACATTGTTGTCAAACATAATACAATGATATATTCTTTTAACTTGCGATGGTAAAAATAACATGAGCTTGGAAAAGCTCAGTAATACAAAACTACCAAAATATGCTATAAGCTCATGCAAATATATGGTAGGCATAACATTTTCGTGATGTTCCAAGTAGTAACAATCTTCATTTCCTTTCTGCTATTTCAGGGTAACTTTATACTTGAGAATAACGATACTTGTTCTTTATTCAATCGTCGAGTAACAAACAGGAATCATACAACCTGATAGATTACGAAGATGAAAACAAAGAGTTCAGTGACTAGTGTGTTCCAATAAGTGCAGATCAAACATGCATAAATACATACCATTCATATCGTAAGAACACATAACAATTCAATACAAATGTTCAAGTACATACAAGGGTTTACTTGTAACTATCCTCTAACCTTACACCGATATGCAGTCCCCCAGAACTACATCCATAAGGACTTACCCGAGGCCCGATGGGCATAGGTGCCACCTAAGGGGCTGCCTTAGGTCCATAAGGATTTACCCGTGCTAAAGCGCCGGAACCTACCCAAGGGGAGACCTTGAGCCTATAAGGATTTACCAGCTGGATCAGGGCTGTACCAACAGAGACTTCATAGCATAACCCAACAGTATACCCAAATAACAATCGGTATTTAGATTTCGAACATGAGTAACATAATACATATGGCAGACATATTCCATTCGAGGCATCAGAAACAGAAGTTCATGCTCTTTAGACACATATATGGGTATACCATTGAGTAGACGATATCATCATTCATCATGCAAACAGAGTGTACCATCATAGGTCAAGCTAACAAATTATAATATTACTTACATCAGGAAGACAAACAATATTATCACAGATCAAATAACCACATAGCACAATCATATACTAAGTATACAAATCAAGCAGACTTACAACGAGTAGGAAGAAAATGTTATCATATGTCCAGTCCATTATTTCATCAAGCATATCATCGTTCATAATTAAGTCATTAGATTGTTTACTAACATGTAATAATCATATAACACATTCAACTGAATGTAGCACACATGGAACACACTAGATAGAACAATTTATTTCTTAAAGATACTCGATATTTTTAGAAGGGGACACATTGAACTTTTGACAATTTGGACGAATTTCAAAAACGAGATCCCTATTAAAAAGGGTTCGTACAATGGTTCAAACCAGATATTCAAGAATTGATACATCAAGATCTTATAGAGTTCAGATATATCATGAGTGATTTAGTCATTTAAGCCTACAAGGGCATTATAGTCATTTATCATACATGGGCGTTTTGGTAATTTATACCAACGAGGCATAAACAGTCGCTCAGGAAATTCTATTTGCTCATCAAGTTTCCAACCAGGCATTCAGAGATTTCTATGTCAAGATCTTTCACGATATCAGATACATTTACTTTGGCCAACGAGGGCATTTTGGTCATTTAACTATCAGTGGTGATTTTTTAATTTAACCCAATAATGATAAAATGACGATTTACAATATTTAAGATTTTCAGAAGTTTTTCGAGCCTCCAAACCATTCGAACTATCATATCCCAAACTTGCAGTACTAACCAACCCTTCTAATGCATCCAACTGTATCGTATATCTGAACGGTTGCTTTCATATTTCACCACAGGACTTGCCACGGAGTAGTCGAACTTATATATTGTGCGAAAAACTTCCAACCTTATATTAATATCATGAGTGATTGACGTACGTGAGTCATGCTTCAACCCTTAGGGGCATTTCAGTCATTTTTAGCTTTATTGGCATTTCCAGAATTTTATCAGAGGCAATTTATTTTTTTCTAGACAAGGGGGTATTTTAGTCATTTTGAAGCTCAGGATATCCATCATTCCTGTCAATTGAACCATATATAGTATTTCAATCATTTAAGTACCCTTGGGTGTTTCAGCAATTCACATAATTTCGGTACCTCCAACAACTTCATTCAATTTTAGAACTCAAAGATTTACCCATCGTTCCAGTTGATTTGCAAACCTCGGTGTCTAAGGATACTTCGACCTTTTTGGTCAATACGATCATTCCGATTAATTTAACCATAACAATATTTTCAATACTTTTAGTCGTTTCCCGTAAATCTATATTTAGAGATTCATTACAAAATCAAGGAAACCTAACACCTTTCAATCTCGAAGGTTTAAATCTCGTTACCATAACTTTCCAAGTAGTTCGAGGTTTTCAGATGTATCATGTTGTTTTACCATATCTAGTGTAGATTTCTATATCACTTCCAATTCCAAGGGTATTTTAGTCATTCTCTTACCTTAAGGGCATTTTTGTAATTTTATATCCAAATATTTTTCACATTTAATCATTTGACACTAATAATCGGATTTGGAGATTAGCTGCCTTATTAATTACTTATTGAACTTCAGATCCTTCTGATTTATTAATCTTCTCATTCGAGCATTGCAATCTTATCTAGATTATCATACTCATTTTCATATCTGGTTTGACTTGAGCAGAATTAACAGTACTCATCATCATTTTTATGCATGCATTAACAAATACCAACATGTTCATAAAACATACAAGAGGTAGTAATGTATTACCTTAAATCATTGCTATATCAGTCGATCCTTGAAATTGGCATTCGAACACTCTTGAACCCGAATTTGACGTCCCTCAAAAATTCGTATGTAAGGAACTGTGAGTACCTTCAATTACACAAATTCCCATTTTAGTCCTTATTCACAGTACTCTTAACTGCATAACTAAATACATATACAAGTTCGGGTTCAAGGTTAGAATCGAAGGCTTTCAGGTTCGAATTTGACAAAACGGGCTTCAAAAACAGACTCGGAACGTCGAAAAACATAAAATATGACTTTTCAGAAAATTTAACTTTTTGGGTCAAAGTCAACGCTGACGTTAGTATGACATCAACGGTCAGGTCAACGCTGATGTCACTAGTCAACTGGGTTGACTCACTGAGCAGACTCAGGCGAGTTGACTCACTGTGCAGACTCGGGCGAGTTGACTCACTGAGCTGACTCGGGCGGGTTGACCCGGTCATCGGGTTAACGGGTCGGATAGACGGGTCGGGGGTCGAGTTAAGCAGACGGGCCTGGGCTCGGTTCAGACTGGGTTGTTCACTGAATCGGTTCGATCTGGTGGGTTCAGACCGGTTCACTTACCAAATCAGAAGCATGTCGAAACTTCGCTGAAAACCCCACTGGAATGCCGCCAGAGACCCCAAAGCCCTCAATTTCACCGGAAAAACAGAGAGAAAAGCATTGTTAGTTCAACCCATACAATACATGTTGAAATAAAGCCAAAATCGAGCTGGAAATACACCAAATCTTACCCAAATGAGGGGGAAGCCGTCAAACTTGGTGTAACTCCGGTGAGGTCCCTAACGGTGATGAACCGATGGACAGAGGGTGGGGTCGTTACCGTCTCAACGCAAGGAAGACGGTGGCAACCATGGCTTCACAAACGAACGTTTATGGCGGCCAGAATCAATGACGATTGAAAGGTTGCCTAAACCTATGTTCGAAGAACCTAAAACCTCCGATTCTCGATGATCGAGACAACAGTGGCGCGAGTGGTTAGAGGGGTTTTGGTTGGTGCTCAACGGCGGGCAGAGCCATGACGGTGGTGAAGGCCACGACGGCACGGTGGCCAAGATAAGAAGAAACATGGGGCAACGCTTGGGTTTCTCGATGAAGCTTCAAACAAGATTTGTCGGTGGAAGGTGGCCCGACGACGCGCGTGATGGCCATGGCTGAGATCGCGACAACGTGACGCCTCTGATGATGTAGGCGGTGACCACCAGCGCCTGGTGGTGACGGAGATCGGTCGGACTGTAAAGGAGACGACGAGTTGGAGGGGAAAAATATTCAGATCTAGAATTTCCCTCAATATCGAATGGGGAAATTTTTACGGAGCAACTGAAGAGTCAAACAAGACTTACTAAATTTTAGATAAAGCCCAGACTTAACTTTAAGGAGTTTCAAATGCAACACATAACAAATGTGAGCACTAGGTGTAATGGTTACCCTTGTAGGAAGGGTTTGGCGGCCAGTAAGAGGTTGTGGGTTTAAAACCTCACAACCTCAATCCTTACAATCTTTTTTTTTTTTTGAATTCTTGGAGTGTTACAGATTCCATTCATCAAACAAACATTTTACTACATGAGACTTTCGATTCTAGCTACATCAAGTCTAAACGCAATTCATGCATTTTCCCCAATAATTCATTCTTGTTCATTCGGATGTTATCATGACATAAATCATTTCCTTACATGCTTAAGCATACATAATTTTATATATAGGCACTATCAAGTTCACATAATCACCATCAAGGCTTATATCGTATCACAATAAACAATCTACTTGAATACGTAATGAGCTTGTAATATAATTTATCTATATTCACCATCTCTTGTCACATTGTACATTTAATCCAGTACTTACCTCATTTTCCAGCTTATGTTGCACGCCACATTAATATATATATATATATATATATATATATAAAGCAATGTAATTAGCAGCAAGAAATGATCAGGAAGGTTGTGAGCTTATCCTGAGACTTCGAACTACACTCACTTCTTATCTTGAAATTGCAGGATACCTGAATCCTCACTTCTATCTTACTACTTGTCCAAATTCCTTTCTAGCTCCGCCTTGGTCTTCCTTAAGAAATCAAATAAGCGAGCTTACTAGATTTAGCTAAATCCAATCCTTTAAGAACTCAAGAAAAATTTTCCTCTCTTTCTTTCTCTCTCAAAGTTTCGATTATCACAAGGAGGAAGAAGGTTGTTCTCCCTTGCTCTTGACCGGTTATCCCTCCATCCTCCACCTAACCTCTGAAGTGTAGGACATGTGGAGATGTCCTTGAGATTTTAGGATAGTTGCATGCATATCATCAATTGTGAAATATAACTATTTGGTCCTTTATAAACTGACCACCAATTTAATCCATACGTACAAAATGGCCCCAAACTTCTCATTATCTATTATGAAGCCTTTAATTAAGTTAAATCGTACTTCTAGACTATGTTGGGGGATATTACATTATTGGGATAAATGTTAAATTCATTAAATTAGTTGAACACCTCTTAATTACCTTTTTAAGGTAAAATTAACTTTGGATTTAGATGGACATTTAATTTAAAATCATGATTATTTAACTTGGTTCATTTTAAATAGTATCCTTGGTTCATTGAAATACTAGTTTCAAATTAATTATTATGGTACAAGATAATCCATAACTTATTAGGGTTTTCTAGTTTTAAGGTTTAATTAATTTAGGTTAATACTAGATCAACCTAGTTAATAATTAGATCATTAATTGGGCATTTTCATAATTTGGGCCTTTTAAATTCGGGTTTTGGTGGACCTTTTGTGTGTTTAATTTAAGCTCTCATGTGACATGCATTTTAATTGTCATTCATGTGACCCTTTATTTTGATTTCTTATTAATTAATTTAAACCATAAAAAAGAGGTATTCATTAACTCCGATATTTGTGTCGTAATAGTCATGCCTTAATGGATGTTGACCAAATATTTGAATTAATTCTTATCGTCCTAATGTAAACATTAACTAATTAAAATTAGAAATAGCATGACATCATACTTAAATGTTTGCATCATGCATAAAGGTGACATACGAAATTCGAACCATAAATTAACACGACAGTCGGGCTTATTCGATGTCGGTTTAATCTATGGTCCAATGTATCGTCATCCTTATTAATTAAACGTCCAATTTATTTGAATCCACCAATTTGATAAAGCCCGTTCAATTAAAGTCAATTTTCAATTAGGAACACTTAATTAAATTCAATTCAAGTTTCAATAATTTCCATCCATTTAAAAGCAACAAATATTTTGGTACCGATTTCCGGGCGTGATGGGGGTGCTAATCCTTCCCTACACGTAACCAACTCCTGAACCCTTTTCAAAATGAATCTCTGGTTTCTATGGTGTTCAGCCTACCTAAGTGGTCAGTGGAGACTCCAAATCTTCATTGTTTTCAAAACATGAATTTTCAAAAGAAATTCTCCTTCAAAATTCGATTTCTTATAAAAAAGCGGGGGGTCCCAAGTAGTTTTTCAAAAATGTCATCACATTGGGCGGTCGACCAGTTCAACCTACCCCTATAACGACTCAAATTTCGGAATCTGTGGGTCTGGTCCACCCGAGCCTCGAGCTTGTTGTTGAGCTATATTATTGGGCCCGTGAGTGACTCAAAGGGCATCTTTTGGTCCCTCTTCTTTTTGTTGGGCTTGAGAATGGGTTTGGGTATGAGATGGAAGAGAGGGAAAAGGGAAAAAAGATAATTTCCTCTTTTTGAAGAGAGAAAGGCTGCTCCCTCTTGGTTTTCTTTGTAGAAAATGGGAGTGGTGATATCACATTGTTCCTTTTGATTTCTCTTCACCCATTTCCTCATCTTCTCTCAAATGAACCAAGTATAAGGTGTAATCTTCACCAATTCTTGTGAAAATCTTGGATTGGTGGTTAAGGGAAAGTTGATCATCACCCAAAGATCTATTTACCAAGGTAAAAATGAAAGAAAATGGCGAAGAATGGAGAAAATGGGTCTTGGTGGTGGTTGAGGAAGAAGAACAGTAATTGAAGATCTAGCTTCATTTCTTGTTGTAAAGCTCTTCCTTTTGTATCTCTCAATCTTTCAGCACTGTTGTAACTTGTTTTACAACATCTTCTTGTGGTGAAAACGGTTGGAGAAGCTTCCAAAGCTCAAGAGAGGAGGAAGGTTTGAAGCTTGGGATAGGAGCTTCATTCTCAACTATAGGAGTAAGGTTAGTACACATCTAACTCCTTTTGTCTTTATGGAAATCATGAAAATGATGCTTGTATGCTATTATTGTTGATTTTGATGTTTGGTTGTTTAAAACCTTAATAATGGTAAAATTGGAATTTCGTGTTTAAAATATGTAAAATTGGTAGGAAATCACCTGGAATCACTCTTATAACATGTAGGTATCTTTTGGGGATGTATAGGGACTGTTTGGGGACCCTTGAAATGATTTTTGAGCTCTAGACTCGAAGTTCTAGGCTTGGGGTACCAGTACGGGATGAACCCGTATCAGTAACTCGTGTTAAAGCTGATAAACTCACATGAGTTGTGAGGGGCGTACCGGTACAAACTTAAGATTTAAGTAGAAATTCTTAGGGAAACTTCTTGAGATTTTGGGTATAAATCTCAAGGTAATTTGTAAGGTTAAACATTATCCTCAAAGGTTCATATTCAAGTTTAGTGAATTTGGAAAAATCGAGCCCAACGCATTTCAATCATCATTTGATTGGAGGTCGTTCACCTGAGAAAGTGAGATTATATCTGGAAAAAGAGAGGGAGAATGCAATATTTCTAGGATTAAAGTGAGCTACTATTGTTTGACTATACATTATTCACGGGCATCGATTCACTGTTTAGTTTGATATATTTATTTTTGTGTCGGACATAATTTAGACGATAATCACATTGCCCTCAACATGTTTGATTTTATGCATGAATAAGTTCCATTTCTTTTACTGTGGCCTTCACTCAAACCCTAAACCCTTAATAGATACTCGTTTACCAATAGCATCCTAATGGCAACAAATAGTGTTGTAAGTAAGACAACAAGGGAAATATCGATTGCAGTGCAGATAGTTTTTTTTCTCTTAATTTTTTGTTTTCTGCAAGATGAGACTTATCATTCAACTTGTTGAGTGGTAACCTTTTAGATTCCTTAGTCATGAACAAGTAAATGTTGGTCTTTGTTTCTTGTGTTTTGCCCTTTCCTTTCCAAATGATTTTGTCAACAACATTAACTCAATCGGAGAATTGAAATGAAATCCAAGCTAAATCAATGTAAATACTCAAAATTATGTTTTACCATTTTTTTGTTTAAGATATAGTATATACAACTTGTAAACAATTCATTTCTCATAGGTGCTCAAGTAAGGGGACTGTAGAAAGCTGATCATCACTCATAATGTTGGTAAATCAACACTGCTTAATTCTTTTCTTCATATTGGTAGCCATCCCAATATCTATTTGTTGGATACTCTTTTAAGGGAATGTAAAGTTCAACCATATGAGGCTCAAGTACTTCCTCTATTAAATCAAATGACTTTCACTTCTGCAAGTGTAGGGTGTATGAAAGGATAAAGGAAAGAGTCTCAATCTGAGTTCTCTTAATTCCTATTATTTTTTTATCGACTATACAAATAGAGTCTTTTAAAGAATTTTACACAGAGTTTTAATATAACATATACTCCTACATACTATATGCATCCTCCTTATATTTATCTATACTATAATAGAGTTAGTATTAATTTAAACTACCTCTAAGTACAATAGGAATATAACTCGTGTTTGACTATATTCTACACTCTCCCTCAAGCTAGAGAGTATATATTATATAGTCCTAGCTTGTATGAAAACTCATCGAAAGCAGCTCTTGGAAGGGCCTTGGTGAGTATATCAACAAGTTGATCTTTGGAAGACACAAAGATGAGTTTTACCATTCCACTATTAACCTTCTCGGAAATAAACTGTCGATCTATCTCCACATGCTTGGTTCTATCATGATGAACTGGGTTTTTAACTATACTAATGGTCAATTGATTGTCATTGTATAATTCAAAGCTTTTGCTGTAATTTAAACCCAACTATGTAAGCAATTTGTTTAACCAAATCCCTTCACACATTCCAAGTGCAATGGCCCTATACTCCGCTTCAACACTGCTTCGAGATACCACTGATTGCTTTCTATTCCTCCAAGTGACTAGATTGCCCCACACGAAAGTGCAATATCCACTTGTAGATCTTCCATTAGTTAATTCTCTAGCCCAACTTGAATTAGTAAAAACCTTAATCGATCTATCTTTATTTTTCTTGAAAATCAAACCATGTCCATGAGTCATTTTTAAGTACATTAGAATTTTGTTGACAACTTCAAGGTTTTCTTCTCTTGGATCACTCATGTACTGACTTACAATGCTAACAGAGAATGAAATATCATGTAAGTGAAAGATAAATCAACTTTCCAACTAACCTTTGATAGAGGCCTTTGTTCACTGGACTTCCCAATTCATCCTTCTTTAATTTGAGATTAAATTCCATTTTAGTTTCAGATGGTTTGCATCTTTTCATCCCTGATTCATCAAGTAAATCCAGAATGTACTTTCTCTGATTAATGACTAAACCAGCTTTTGATCTTGCAACTTCCATTCCTAGGAAATATCTTAGAGTGCCAAGGTCCTTGGTTTTGAATTCACCAGCCAACATCTTTTTTAATCTTCCAATTTCCTCAAAGGCATCCCTTGTGATGATGATATCATAAACATAGACAATAAGAATAGCTTTCTTCATGTCCGAACCTTCCTTAATGAATAAGGTATGGTCAGTTTGGCACTACTTGTATCCAAACATCAAAATAGCTCTTGTAAAATGATTAAACCATGCCCTAGGAGATAATTTTAGGCTATACAGTGATTTCTCAAGCTTGCAAACTTTTTGCTTTTTCAGAACGATGCTTCATTTCTTGTGGGATTTCCATAAAAACATCTTCTTCAATATTTCCATTCAAGAATGCATTCTTGATGTCAAGTTGATGCAACTTCCAGTCTTTGTTCACAGCTAAAGACAATAAAACTATTATTGTGTTTAATTTAGCCACTGGTGCAAAAGTCTCCTGGTAATCAATTTCATGGGATTGAGTAAATCCTTTGGCTACCAATCTCTCCTTGTAACGTTCAATACTTACATCAGATTTATACTTAACCGTGAAAATCCACTTACATCCCACTAGTTTCTTCCCTGGTGGAATTTCTGTTAAGGTCCATGTTTTGTTGTTTTCCAGTGCCCTTATTTCTTCTTCTACATCTAGCTTCCAATTAGGATCTTTCATTGCTTCATCAACTTTCTTTGGAATGAAAGTGATGTTAATACTAGAAGTAAAAGCTTTAAACGTTGGCTTAAGATTTCCATATGCCACAAACCTCTCGATAGGATGAGTAGTGCACCATCTCATCCCCTTTCTTTGAGCAATAGGTAACTCATTAGTACCAATAAAAGGAACATGATCATCATTTTGAGTATCTGCCATACCTTTCGAATTTTCTAAGATTGTAGGAATAGGTTCCAGCTCCTGACAGTATCCAGGTTGTGTTGTGGTCTCTCTGTTGGGCCTTTTTTTTCCTTTTGTAGACATTAAGCTCTCTAGTTTCAAGCTATTCAGGTTGGGTTCTTTGTGGGGTGTGGGTAGAACCATGTGGTTCCAAAGTAGAAGGTTTAGAAGAAATAGATGTAGGGTTATCATAAGACTGTAAAACAAAGATATCAGGCTGTAAAATATGTATATTGGGATGCAAAATAGCTATATCAGGTTGTAGAATGGGAGAAGTGTCAATATTAGGAGACAAAATATGTTGGAAGTCATCAAAAAAATTGGAATTTACTTACATTCTCCCCCTGAATTGCAGTTTTTGTGTAGTAAGGTTTGGTTTCAAGGAAGGTCACATCCATGGAAGTATAAGTTCTTTTAGTTAGGGGGCAGTAACATTTGTAGCCCTTCTTAGTAGAAGAATAACCTAGGAAAATACACTTCAAGGTCGTAGGATCAAGCTTAGACCGAGAGTGAGGATGAATATGGACAAAAACGGTACACCCAAACACTTTTGCTGGAATATTAGAAGAAAGAGGCTGGAAATTTGGAAACACTTTAAGAAATAAATTCCTAGGTGTTTGAAACTTAAGAGGTTTACTAGGCATACGATTAATAAGGAATGTAGATATGAGAATGGCTTCCCCCCCCCCCAATAAAACTTAGGAACATTAGTGGAAAACAACAAAGATCTAGCCACTTCTAACAAATGCTATTCTTTCTCTCGGCAATACCATTTTATTGAGGAGAATCAACACAAGAAGTGATATCTATAATTTCTTTTTCTTGAAAATAAGCTCTTAAGGTGTTTGTAAAGTATTCACTGCCATTATCAGAATGAAGAATTTGTATTTTGGTCTGAAATTGGGTTTCTACGAGAGTATGAAATCTTTTAAACACTCCCTCAGTTTCTGATTTTTCCTTCATAAAAAGTGTACATGTCAACCTAGTGTGATCATCAATAAATGTTATAAGCCACCTAGAACCATCAATATTCTTTACTTTAGAAGGACCCCAAATGTCACTGTGTATGGTTGAAAAAGGATGAGATACTTTATAGGTTGATAGAGGATAAGAGCTTTTAGTATGCTTTTCAAAAGGACAAATGTTGCAGGTAAAAGAATGTGGTTTTTATTAATAAATAGCTTTGGAAACATCTTAGCAAGATACTAAAAACTAGGGTGTCCTAACCTATAATGCCATAACAAAATGGTTTGTGTATAATTTGAAACAGTAGGAAAACAAGATAAATATTGGATACAACTCGAATATGCTTTTCTATTAGGAGAATGTTTTCCTTGACAGATGTAGAGGCCACCACACAACCGAGCATTGTCAATCACTTTCCCCGAGTTCATAGCCTGAAATTCACAAACAATGGAATAAAACTTGATAGAATTTTGAAGATCAGTAGATAATTTACTGACTGAAATAAGATTGCAAGCCAAGTTTGGGACATATAACACATTAGAAAGTAGAAGCTTCTCAGAGACTTTAACGGAACCACTTCCTGAAATTGAGGATAACGAACCATCCAAGGACTTTATTTGAGAGAGGACTGCCAAGGGATGAAAGGTATGAGATAGTGAAGCATTTCCTGTCATATGATCTTAGGCTCCTAAATCAACAATCCAATCGGAACAGTTAGTAGCACTAGCCAAATATGCAAAAATTGAACTACGTTCTGGAATTGAATTGACACTGCTGGAAGCACTAAAATGTTTCATGGTGCTAAATATTTTTTGTAGTTCTACAATTTGTTGTATGCTAAAATTGGTTCCAGGTTCAATAGATGTTGTGAGAGCAGAACTTCCTGTTAGAACTAGATACTGCAAAACCACACCGTTAGCACTGATTGGGAGAATAAAAATAGTAATAATCAAACAAAAAATGAAATCGTGTCATGCTGAAACCACTGGCTTAGAAACAAATTCGCCCCGATGTGTGTAATCGCTGCAGTAGACGAATTATCCCCCAAAGTTAAGACGCTCGCTCCAGAAAATCGTACACCTGAAACTAGAGTGAACAACAGTGGAACTGCTCCCCTGATCACTACAAAAGCTTGGGAGCTAGGAGAGCTTTTGAGAGATTTTTTAAAAGTGAATTGTGTGAGTTGAGAAGCTAAAAATGCTTCTTTATTTACAGGCTACGTCTAGGGGTAGAATCGTCCAAAAAACCAGAGTTTAAACCTGACTTAATTCTGAAATTTAAACCTCTTAAAATGTTGTTTAAAATTTCAAAATTAAGTCATTGAAACTTCTTATTAAAGGCTTTGAAACTGTTGAATTAACTCTACTTTGATAGCTGATACAACAGATGAACCTGACCATCAATACGTCTAGATTCGTTGGCAAATTCCCAAACGCTTTACAAACTGATTAAATTCCAAAAAATCAAAAGACAGTGATCAATTGTTTTCCTCTGAAACTTGAATCGGACGGTCTCTCAACTCAACCTATAAATAGTAGTCACTCACCCAGAATTCTTTCACATTCTTTATTTACTTAGAGAGAAAATAAAAAAATTCGTATGAATTTTCTCCAAAAAGAATAGTACGCGCGTGGACGTGTCATAGTCATGTATTACCACGAGCCACGCCAAGCCGGACGATCGGCGGTGGCGGCGCACGCGAGATTGGCCTTTATTCTCTATCACTCAACAAGGGAGGGGAGAATAGTCACTATAAATACCTTTGACTTGGTATTTTCCCACTCTCTATGGGATTGTGACTCTACATATTCCAACATTCCCCTACAAATGTGAAAGAATTCTTCTGAAACTCGATAAATATCCATATCAGAAGAGCAATTGCGAGATTAGTTGCTTAAGTACTAGTGAACGTTTCTTGAACTAGTACATAGTGGTGATGAGCAATCCTTCACTTAGACAAGTGAAACCAGTCTTAAACTTTCTAAGATTAGGGTAAACTCATAACATACAGCTAACCCCTTCATCCACCAAAGTTCTCGATGCGTAAGATATATATACAAAGTATATATTTAGCCATCTTACCTCAGGTTTATGGTAAGTGTACTAGAAAAACGACCCAACATTTTTCATAAAAGGTGGCTAACCCTTCTCACTTACGTAGGTTATTTCTTCAGGTTTTTTTCAATGAAACTATCCATAGAGGACTATGAAATAATTAAGAGCTATCATACTAGCTTAACCGCTCAAAGAGTAAGGTGATTTTCTTTAAGTTAATAATGAACCACCCAAACTCTGGGATAAGAAATCATTAAGAATAAATATTCAACCTCATTAATAGGTGAACTCAACATTTTCTTTCTCAACAGGAACTCCAAAATTCTTGGGTTTAAATTCATTAAGTGTTTGAGTAAAACTAAACATTTTCTAGCGATAAGTTCATTTAGTCCTTCGCACTAGGGACTACCCACTTAACTCTGGGTTATGACCTTATTAAGCATAGATATTCAGCCAAAAATCGGTAAACTCATCAAGTCTTCCTCACTAAGACCACCCAAAGTTTGGGCTATGAATTTATTAAGAGAAATTAAGCTCATTCTAGCATGTACATTATTCATCATAGGGATATGTAGGTAGAAATGTACACTATAAGTCTTTCCATGGTTTCGTTTGACCATATTGAACTTAGATAACTAAGTTGGGTATCCACCATGAATTCCTCAACCGATGGGCTTTAAACTCATCCCACTCGATGAATCTAGGACCAGCTTTCTGCTTAATCCTTTGGTAAGCGGATCTGCTAGGTTTCTTTCCAACTTTACATACTCTAAGCGAGTACTCCACTCCTTATCAAGTGTCTAACAAATTCATGTCTAATGCGAATGTGTCTTTTCTTACCATTGTAAGCTTGGTTCTTAGCCACACTTATCGCAACTTGTGAATCACACAGTAAGGAGATTGGAGGAGTCAGTCTTCCCGACAACAGAATCTCTAATAACAAATTTCTAAGCCACTCGGCTTCTTGCCCAGCTAAGTCAAGAGCTATAAACTCTGACTCCATGGTAGAGTGAGCAATACAAGTCTGTTTTGAGGATTTCCACGAGGTTGATGATCCACCTAAAGTAAACACATACCCACTTGTAGAGCTTACCTCATCATCATCAAAAACCCAATTGACGTCATATTATCCTTCTAAAATCGCAGGATAGCCAACATACTCAGGTTTCCAATCCATAATACCCTTAAGATACTTTAGCAGATGTCTAAGCGCAACCCAATGATCACCACTAGGGTTGTGAGTGTATCTGCTAAGTCTGCCCACGACGTAGGCTATATCAGGCTAAGTATAGTTCATTAAGAACATAAGGGTTTAGGGTGAACCCCTTGACATCTAGCCTTGCCTTGTACCTCTAGATCGAACCATCTGGTCTGAGCTTTTTTCAGAAGACCCACTTATTACTAATTGGTTTGAATCCTTTTGGCAAGTCTGCTAATTCCCAAGTATGATTAGACATTATTGATTCTAGTTCATCTTTAATCACATCTTTCTAGAAACTAGCATCAATCGATCTCATAGAGTCTTCGTAAGTTTTCAGATCCTCATCTAATAGAAAGACTTGAGCTATTGGATCAGAAATGGTGTCTAAATCATTGATCTTATTAATAAAGGAAGTTATGAAGTCTAGTCCAAAAGAAGTTTCTACCATTTGTCTTTTACTTCTTCTAGGTTCAAATTTGATCTCTTAAGAACCCCTAGCAGGCACACTAGAAGAAGAGGATGGAATATTTTCTATTTGTGTTTCAACATTTAACCTAGGTTTCTTTAGAGGGAAGATATCTTCAAAGAAAACAACATCCTTAGTTTCACAAACAGAAAAGTCATGTAAAAACATGAATCTATATGCGGCATTGTTTGTTGCATAGCCTATAAACACTGCATCAACGATTTTAGTTCCAATGGTGGACTTCTTAAATTCTGGTAATCCCACTTTAGCCAGACACCCCCACACTTTCAAGTATTGCATATTTGGAGCATAACCTTTCCACAGTTTGTATGGGGTAGAATCTAATTTCTTATGAGGTACTTGGTTCGAAATATGATTTGTCGTTTTAAAGGCTTCCCCCACATGTTGTCAGAAAACCCAGAACTTATTAACAATGACTTCATCATATCTTTTAAAGTTCTGTATTTCCTCTCGGCTATATCATTCTGTTGAGGAAAGTAGGGAGCTGAGGTTTCGTGTATAATGTCATTCGTCTCACATACCTCTTTCATAAAATTAGACCCATATTCACCAACTCTATCAGATCTAACCCGTTTTATTCTCCTATCTAACTAATTCTCAACTTCTGCCTTATAAATAAAAAAGAAGTTTTCAGCTTCATCTTTTGTTCTAAGGAGATAAAATGTTGTATATCTTGAGTAATCGTCTACAAAAGTGATGTAATAGTGTTTTCCTCATTTACTCTCTGAGTTTCTAAAGTCTTCTAGATCAGTATCTATGAGTTCTAGCAATTCAGTTTGTCTCTTAAAAACAATCTTAAAGGTAGGTTTAGCATGCTTAGCTTCTACACAAACTTCACATTTGTTAAAGCTACTTATGTCTAGTTTAGGCAAAATATTTATTTTAATCAGTTTCTCTAAAAAGTGAATATTCACATGTCCTAATCTAGCATGCCACATATTTAAAGTTTCAATAGTGTAAGCAGAAGTGGTAGCTTTATTCTCATTAAGTTTAGTTTCTATGACAAATAAACTGTCATTTATAAACCATTTTCCAACATAATCACCATTTCGGTAAAGTAGAAGTTCATTTGCCTCAAAAACTAACTTAATGCATGCCTTATTCAGAAGCTCGGCACTTATCAAATTTCTACGCAAGGCAGGTACATACAGAACATTGGAAAGCGCTAAAGTTTTACTGGAAGTTAGCTTGAGTAAAACTTTGCCTTTGTTTAGCACTTCAGAGTTGCTAGAGTTCCTCATGTACACATGTTCACCATCGTTCCCATCCTCGAACTCGATGAAAAATTCTTTCCTTGCACAGAAATGTCGAGAAGCACCGATGTCCACGACTCATTCAGTATTGTTCAACACCAGGTTGGCTTCAGAAACCACCGCCACAATGACATCTTCAGCCATATCCTCTGACATGCTCAGATGTGGTTTGATCTCATCATGGCGGTCTAAACGGTGTTAGCACTGGTACGCCTTGTGACCGACTTGACCGCATACATAGCATTTTAGGGTCCTTCCCTCAGGCTTGGTCTTTGCTGGCTTTTTAAAGTTTGTACTCTTTTGGGGTTTCGTCTTTTTGTTCTGAAAACCCTTTTTTCCAGTCTTTCTAAACTTAGACCCTGAGACACCACCAGATTCAACCAACTTAGATTTAAAAGATAATTGACCAAAGTTGCTCGTAACCGTATCTTTTAAACGCTTGGCCTCTTCTATCTTCATGTGTGGCCCACCAGCTCTTGAAGCGGAATGTCTCTCTTTTTGTGTTTGAGAGAGTTGCGGTAGTCAGACCAGGACTTCGGCAGCTATATTCTACACAGGGACAATTAGAGATGGTTTGATTGAGCAAAACAATATCTAATGGATCACACTTATAGGTAAGGGTACTTGCAACCACGAGTTGGGAGGAAAAACATAAATGTTGAAAAATGAGGGCGTAATTATTCCATTTTAAAAAAATTATATAAAAAACAAAAACAACTCTGGAAATAGAAATTGTAATTAGATCAAGAACAGAGACCTTATTATTTGTGTATGAAACAAGGACGTGATGCTTGACTTGTTGATGTAGGATTTGACAGTGCATGATGTTTCGTCCAAGGACGACGAGATATAACTTATCGAGGCAATGTCGGTAGAGTTCACGGCGGTTTTCCACTCTCGAAAATGTTGATGATAAAGTTGGTGTTAAGTTGTTAGATTTGCATTGCACTTGGAGGCTTGGACATTATGCTCTTGATCCCCTCCCTGTAACATTTTATGATCCTTTTTAAACCATGAGTATTAATAATCTCATAGGTCGGTTTCCTGTACAATCACAACATTTTGTTGGCAAATGTGATATGACCATTTACCACTGCGTTCAACCATACCTAGCCAACTCGAAACAAAAATAATAACTCTTAAAGACATTCAAAAACTTAAATTGCTTTAATTTTAAACTCTCAATAATTGAAGTTGATAATACAAGTATTAAACATGGAAAATATATTAAAGAAAAAAGACATGAATAACTCGATCCAAACACAAGACGATGATAAGATTTAAGTTGCAACAAAGTCCAAGTACTTTAGCCTAATACATAAATGCAACTTCAAAGAACAAGACAAACTATTCATGGCGTGTGAATGTAGTTAGTCCATGGAAATTGTTATTCAAAGTAGCTGGAAATTACCTAAAGTAACCATGAGAGATGTACGACATTATACATACACACATGAGGCGAATGCTCCATATAAGCTTATTGTCATATCTGTATCAGGCGTCACACTTGCCTTGCACCGTGTGCAACAAACAGATCTTCTGATAATTCCATGGCTTTTGTTTCGTCTTATTTTCTTCTGTTGTTGGCCTAATGGTCGTGCGATGGGAGGCATTATCTGCTCATCATCTTATTCTTCTTCGTGATCTTCTTCATTTCCAACCGAGTGAGCAATGGTCGAAGCAGGATTTATGCTCCCGGTGAATGTTGATCGGAAGCTATCTGTTGTGTAGTACCTTGAACAATAATCATACACATTCCTACCTATGCAGTTAAAGACATCAATCATGCAAGGAAGCCTAGTTGGTTTCCACATAGCACAACTACAGTGTTGTTTAACAATATCCACGACACTAATGGAATTATCAGGAACTTCAAATTTTAAAATCATTACAAACCATAAACGGCCTACGACCATCATTACATCAATATTACGCACAAGGCAAGCAACAAATTCTGGAGAAATCCACTAAAAGGCATAAAAGGAAATTTCTAGGTCCTCTAATTATACATACAACAGTTAAAGAAGACTTGGAAATTTAGACCAAAATGCTAAGTCTTTATTAACTTGACTAAAGTGAAAGACACAGATTTTCATTTCCTGATCACTATCACATTCATCAAAGGCAAACTTACAGTCAGTACTAAGTAGTCACGCTCACGCTAGTTAAGTCTCAAACAACAGAACCATGGCATTGTCTTATACCACCAAACCAAGGAAAACTATTTATGGCATGCGAATGTAGTTAGTAACAAAAAAAAACCTAGACAAAATTACAACATTATTACAACATCCTGCAAGCCTCTAGAAAACCTAGATAGAATCCTATCCCTCATATTAGCCGCAAAATTTCCAAAGCTAGTTGCGCACTTGCACCGCGCCTAAACTGAGTTCCAGGAGAAAAAACGATCATTGACTCTTGGCTAGCGGACCATTTCACTGACCGGTGATCGCAAATTTCATCATGCCTCCTCTTGGGTCTAGAATTTGTGATATTTGGAGTTAGCAGGGTTCAATTATATATACTTTGGCAAGAGAAGTTAAAAGGATTTAGACTAACCTTGATATGCCAAACAACTTTTCTTGAAGCACTTGCTTATCCTTTCTTAGTACCTCAATTTCCTGCTCCATCATCTGAAACCTCTTGGCCATTTTTTGATATTCAGTATGCCCCTGTTCCAGTTTCTTGAAGAACTATTCTCGCATCGCCTCATATTTCTGCTGGCACTCAACTATATATTTGTTCGTCTTGTACTGCATTTCTAATACTTATGCCCAATGTAAAACATCACACTTCTATGTGCACTCGTCATCACTAAATTCATTAAGGAAATGCATGTCTAAAGTACTTTTTTTCCAGGAAATGCACATCAATTAATAGAAAATTTCTAGGGGCTATACTGAAGTATACTAATTTGCGGAGAGACGCTCACCATTGCCATCTGCAGTAAACACGTCATGTAAGTAGAATCACAATTCACAATTCACGTAAACAAAGCAAGTTGTATTCAATAAATCAAGTGAACCACTTGCTTACATTTGCCCACTCATCATTTGGGTTGATATCCACATGTTTCATAAGACTGAAAATCAAAATTTCAAGATTAGAAGTAGAATTAAAATGAATAAGATACAACATTAAAAGGTAGAACAATCCTAATGCAAGTGTTTGATAAGAGATTAACAATCTCACATATATTCTCATCTTTGCATACAGTTACTGCTAAAATGAAGGAGAAAGTTTGAGTATGAGATGAAAAGCAAAGTCTTGAAGAGAACAATAGAGGCTTTCAGATCACAAATTAAATGCATATATATGGAAACAAAAATATATATGGTGTACAAATGAAATCAAAATCTAGTTAGGATACAGAAGAGATGACCACAAGTAGTGGAAATGGCTCGCCCTTCTAATTCTCTCCAACAAGCGTTGTAGTTCATTTGAATTGATTGTATTTGTCTTCAAATCAAAATCTCTAGCATCATATCACACGTCACAATCAAGGCAAACTAATTCATAATCAGCTTTCGGATTTTAAAGAAAATTCAAATCCTAAAGATTTTCTAATTGACAGATTTATAATAGGGCAAACGGATTATCCTAAATTCAGATCGAGATTCAATTTCTATGTTATTCTTCCTAAAATTTCTCAGTCACGAATCAAAGATAACTAACCTTTTTTTCTTTGTTGACCACAAAATCAAATCCTACGAACGAAACAAATTATGTCTGAAATTTTGTTTTATCGCAAAAGCTTTGAATTGAAAATATCACTTTGGCCATTTTTTGATATTCAATATGCTCATGTTCCAGTTTCTTTAAGAACTCTTCTCGCATTGGGTAACCCCTAAACTCGGTCTAGAAGAAAATACTAGTATCTTTAAGAACTCTTCTCGCATTGGGTAACCCCTAAACTAATTTTAAAAGTTATACTTTAATTTAAAAATAATATATAATGATAATTTAATAAATATCTTATAGTAAATAAATTTATCAGAAAATCTCATTTTGCCCAAAAATATTTAATATGAATGCAAAAATCATTTTTAGTTTAAAATTTAATTTGAGCATCGCAGTTCGATGGTTAAACTTTGCTCTGATACCAATAAATGTAACACCCAAAAATTTGTCTCAAATTCAAAAACCTAATTTTAAAAAATCCTTAAATTTAAACCATATAAATTTGGGAATTAGGTTAAAAACCCTAAATTGGTTTGGGGAATTTAATTCAAAAATTTTAAGTGAGTTTGAGGACTGAATTGAGTAAATTTAGAATTTGTGGATTAATTAAGAAATTTGAGGGTCATTTTGTAGCGTGTGAAAGTTTTGGTGTCGTTTCTTAAACCCTAAAATGTTCAGTGACCTAGTGTATAATTTATAAATGTAACACCCAAAACTCAGCCTCGAAGAAATGGGCTAACTCTAAGAAGTCGCGTTTCAAAACTTTCCCTTCAAGTAACATATTTTAGGTTTACTTGTTTATAAAACAAAAATTATTATTATATAATAATAATTATCGTAGAATATCTCAATTAATTATGGAACTTAAGCATTAAAACATATTCTGAATAATTAAAAAATATGTAAATTAAATCCGAAAATACATGCTGAAACATAATTACAAAATATTCCAAAATAATGTTAAAACATTAGTTAAAAGTAATTAAAAGGAGTTCATACTGAATAATAAAATATCGAAGTAAAATATGAGAAGCTCCAAATACTGAGTCACCTAAGAGAGTTTGATAATCTAAAAGAAGAACTAAGTAGGTGTAAGCTAAAGAGCTTAGTGTGTCTCTAAAGTTCCAACAAACACAAAAAAAAACAATATTTTATTTTTCTGATAAAGTCTTTTGAAAACACTTTCAATTCGATAAATCTGAATCATAATGATTTGATGTCTGATGCATAACTCAATACCCAACTATCTGATATCAAATAGAGTGGAGGTTGCCCTCGCCAGAGTGGAGGTTTTCTCAATTTTTCCGAACATATTTCTGATCCCATGACTCATAATATGATTTGAAAATCATTAATCTGAACTATTACGAGTGTCTCATTTCTAAAAATCAGATGCTTGATTTAAAAACACAATTTATTAGTCCATGTATGATGTTTCAAATAATATCAAATCACAATTCAATTAATTAAATTAAGCAAGAATAAAACCACATTTATTTATAGCACAAGAAGAAACACACTAAGCTATTTAGCTTACATCCCTTTAATTATTCTTTTAGATTATCAAACTCTTTTAGGCAACTCGGTATTTGGAGCTTCTCGTATTTTACTTAGATATTTTATTATTTAGTATGAACTCCTTTCAATTACTTTGAACTAATGTTTTAACATTATTTTGGAATATTTTGTAATTTCGAACATTAGGGTTTATACTATGAAGGATACTAATTTGCACATCAATTAATAGAAAATTTCTAAGGGTTATACTATGAATGATACTAATTTGCGGAGAGACGCCCACCATTGTCATCTGTAGTAAACACATCATGTAAGCAGAATCACAATTCACAATTCATGTAAACAGAGCAAGTTGCATGCAATAAATCAAGTGAACCATTTGCTTACATTTTCCCACTCATCATTTGGGCTGATATCCACATATTTCATAAGACTAAAAATCAAAATTTCAAGATTAGAAGTAGAATTAAAATGAATAAGATACAAAATTAAAAGGCAGAACAATCCTAATGCAAGTTTTTGATAAGAGATTAACAACCTCGCATATATAATCTCATTTTGCAAGAATTGATGTTCTCATTTTGCAATTCTATTTCATTAGATTAGAAAAATCGAAAATGTTGGACAACAATACAATGACCAACTTTCACCAGATGAAATTCTTGCCTCTTAGAGAGAAATTTATCAGAAATGGGGAATGTTGCATCATTGCTAAGGATCTCGCTTGCATCCTCGTTACCTATTTATAATGTCAAGGAATCTTTGCATGTAGGTACTGTTAAAATGGAGAAAGTTTGAGTATGAGATGGAAAGCAAAGTCTTGAAGAGAACAACAGAGGCTTTCAAATCACAAATTAAACGCATATATATGGAAATAAAAATGTATATGGTGTACAATTCAAATCAAAATCTAATTAGAATACAAAAGAGGTGACCACAGTGATGGAAATGGCTCGCCCTTCAAATTCTTACCAATAAGCGTTGCACTTCATTTTTATTGATTGTATATGTCTTCAAATCAAAATCTATAGAATCATATCACACGCCACAATCAGGGCAAACTAATTCATAATGAACTTTCAGATTTTAAGGAAAATTCAAATCCTAAAGATTTTCTAATCGACGGATTCATAATCAGGACAAACGGATTCTCCTAAATTTAGATTGAAATTCAATTTCTATGTTATTCTTCCTAAAATTTCTGAGTCACGAATCAAAGAAAACTAATATTTTTTCTCTGTTGACCGTGAAACCAAATCCTGCAAACGAAACAAATTTTGTCTGAATTTTGTTTTGTCGCGAAAGCTTTGAATTGAAAATATCACTTTGGCCATTTTTTGACACCTCTTGGCCATTTTTTGATATTCAGTATACTTATGTTTCAATTTCTTTAAGAACTCTTCTCGTTTTGTGTAACCCTCTAAACTCGATCTAGAAGAAAATATTGAATTAAGGAAGTCACATTTGAAAACTTAACTCTTACGAAAACTAATTTTAAAAGTTATACTTTAATTTAAAAAGAATATATAATGATAATTTAATAAATATCTTATAATAAATAAATTTATCAGAAAAATCCTATTTTGCCCAAAAATATTTAATATGCATGCAAAATCATTTTTGGTTTAAAATTTAACGTGAGCCTCACAGTCCGAGGGTTAAAGTTTGCTCTGATACCAATAAATGTAACACCCTAAAAATTTGCCCCAAATTTAGAAACCCTAATTTTAAACAAATCCTTAAATTTAAACCATAGAATTTGGGAATTAGGTTAAAACCCTAAATTGATTTTGGGATTTTAATTCAAACAAATCTTAATTGAGTTTGAGGACTAAAATGAGTAAATTTAGAATTTGCTGTTTAATTAAGAAATTTGAGGGTCGTTTTGTAGCATGGTGAAAGTTTTGGTGTCGTTTATTAAACCTTAAAATGTTCAGTGACCTAGTGTGTGATTTATAAATGTAACCCCCTAAACTCGGCCTCAAGAAAATGGGCTGAATCTGGGAAGTCGTGTTTCAAAACTTTCCCTTCAAGTAACACATTTTAGGTTTACTTGTTTATATAATAATAATAATAATAATAATAATAATAATAATAATAATAATAATAATAATAATAATAATAATAATAATAATAATAATAATAATAATAATAATAATAATAGAATATCTCAATTAATTATAGAACTCAAACATTAAAATATATTCTGAATAATTAAAAAATATCTGAATTAAATCCAAAAATGCATGCTGAAACATAATCCCAAAATATAAATCTCAATGTCCAAAATTACAGTTCAAAGTAATTGAAAGGAGTTCATACTGAATAATAAAATATCCGAGTAAAATACGAGAAGCTCCAAATATCGAGTCGCCTAAGAGAGTTTGATAATCTGAAAGAAGAACTAAGGGGTGTAAGCTAAAGAGCTTAGTGTGTATCTAAAGTGCAAACAAACATGAACAAAACAATATTTTATTTTTTTGATAGTCTTTCGAAAACACTTTTAATCCGATTAATCTGAATCATAATGATATGATGTATGATGTATAACTCAATACTCAACTATTCGATATCGTACAAAGTGGAGGTTGCCCTCGCCAGAGTTGAGGTTTCCCTCAATTTTTCCGAACAAATTTTCGATCCCATGACTCATGATATAATTTGAAAATTGTTGAGTGGATCGAAAGATCGATATTTACCAAGAGGGGGGTGAATTGGAAATTTGAAGGATTGTAGTGGAAATTGGCAAATTAAAATTGAAGGACAATGAATTTAGAGTGGTTCAAGTTCCAAATGAACTCTACATCCACTACCTTAGTCTCACTAAGGATTTGCAACAATTTCACTAAATTGATCTTCCCCTTTTCTAGGACAAGGAGGCAACCCTTTACAATATCAGTTGATTTTTCTACCCAAAAATCAACCCAACCCTCACACAAGAGAACAAAGGAATTTGTAGGCTAATTAGGTATCTCTCAATACAAATGATAGCCCCAATACAAGCACTCAACCCAATTTTACAAAATATGAATGAAGAACACAAATTGGGATTTTACACAAATTTGGGATTTTTGCTCTAATGCTTGAATTTGATGTTTGGATGTTTGCTTGAAGTTCAATAGTTGTTGCTGATGCTTTTGGATGTCCCTTTTATACCTTCTCATTGATTTCTAGCCGTTTGAGTGGTTGGAGAAGTAAATGGAGCCGTTGGAACCCTCTCTTACCACCATAAATGCACCTCTCCAGCTACGAGTATCGGTACTCGGGAATGGGTATCGATACCTGTCTCAGAAAAGAAAGAGTCGTTGTATGCATTTAATAGGGCGTATCGATACGCACGTAAGCGTATCGGTACGGGGTATCGAAACGGCAAAGGCCGTATCGATACCTTTTTCTGAACTTAGCTCACTGTCAAAAGTCGTATCGATACGGGGGTTAGGCGTATCGATACCGGTCAACGGCATTTTAAAATTTGGTTACCAACCAACTGACACCAACGGTCATATTTTTAAACCGACTTAAATGCTTTAAAATTCTTTAAACCAGTATCGATACTGGTGTTACCGTATCGATACTCTCTTTCAAACTCTTTGAAATTTAACACAGGGCGTATCGATACGAGGGTTTGCCGTATCGATACGTGTTTCGACAGTAGCCAATTTTGGCAAAAAGGTATCGATACTCCTCAAAGGGTATCGATACTCTATGACGATTTTCTATAAGTTTGGCTTGGAACACTTAGAAAATATTTTGAGTTTGAATTTTACAAATCAGTTTTAAAGTGTTGGTGTTTCAAAACTTGTTAAGAGACTTGTAAAAACAATTTTAAGTTTTTCAAATTGATCCTTAAAGATCTAGTTATATCAAAATCAAACATAGGTTTTACAATCTCCCCCTTTTTGATATAACAAAACCAAAACTTAAAATTTTGACACTTTTGAATAACCTTTACAAAGTAACTCCCCCTTAATATTAGCTTGGTAACCTTTGAGTTAAAATCAAAATATTTTAAAGATGTGAGCAAGTTTCTTCTCCCCCTTTTTGTTAGATCAAAAATGCATGGAGACAATAAAGTGCATAATGAAATCAAAGGTATAATAATAATAAGCAACATAATTTTATTCATCATAGCATAAGAAAATCCAAACAAAAACAAACAAGAAATCAAAGCATATGTTTTTAATCCTAAAACAAACTTAGTCCTAAAAATAGAAACATAGGTGCATAAAAATAGAAAATCCTAGATGATTATGAATGATATGCAGGAAGAGATGTCTAGGCATTGTCTTCGTCGTCTTCATCATCTTCATCATCATCGACCATAGGCTCATTGCTCCGCATGCTATTACGCCATTCATCATGGAAAGCGGCAACGGAAATATTCAAGGAATTGTGCTCGCTTTCAAGGGATGTAAGGTGATTCTCCATACCCGTCATCCTTGTATCGAAGGTGGTTTCCATGGAGGTTAGACGAGTGTTCATGTCCGTGCGTAGCCCGGTAAATTGCTCATTGAGATATGTCATGAGAGCATCCAAATTGGGCTGTGGGACTTGAGGAGCCGGAGGAGCTTGAGGAGCTTGTGGTTGTTCCAATGCGGCTGCGGCCTCGGGTGGAAGTTCGGAAAGACGTAACCAACTTCCATTAAAGTAATGGAACTTTCCCCGAGCAAGGGATCGCTCATCAATAGGATCGGTGAGAGTAGATGCAAGATCAAATGAGCAATCAATATCCTTTTTCATAAAATAGTAACTTAAAGCCGTACCGTAAATAAAGGATGTGATGAGAGGGGTTTGGCGATTTTGAACATGATAGGCGATCTCATCGAACATGATTCGAGCTAGGTTTGGGCGCTTTCGTTGACGGAAACAACGGATCCAAAAATCATCCACTTGACGGATGGTAGAGTATTTGCCACCGGAGGGACGTAACCACCAAGACACCATCAAATGTAGGATTCGATCGTGAGCATTGAGGACGGTTATGGAACCACTGAGAACATGGCCCAAGGCATTCTCATCATTTAAGCCCACATCCTCTAACTTAAAAACCTCACAAATCCCTTTGACATCGAGAACAATTTGCTTCCCCATGAGATAAGAGCGGATGGCAACAATTTCCCCATTGCGAGAAATAATTTTGGCATTAGAATAGAAAATTAAAACCAAAAGACGATAGTAAATACCGGGGATAGAAAGAAACTCCATGAATTTCCAAGTGCGAAGCAATGGAAGATATTCAAACTTGAAGCGCTCGGAGTCGAGAAAAGGAATGGAGACGACCCTTTCCGCACGAATTTTGTAGTTCTCAAATTGGCGAAAATAGGGAAGACCCGCGGAAGTTTCAAAGGATTGGTTATAAATTGTAACATAATCCGGGCGTGCAACCATTCCGGGAGTTGATGATTCACCGGCAAGAGTAACCCTCGGTCGCTTCCTCGAATGTTCTTTGGGTGCCATAATCTAAAAGAAAATTAAAGAAGGTTTCTTCAATTTGAGTAAAAATCAAGGTAAAAAGATTTTAAAAAAAAATTTGAAGAACAAAGAGATAAAAAAAAGAGAATTAAAAGAAGAGATTACCTTGAAGGAAACTTTGAGGATTGAAGAAAAACTTGAGAGAGAGCACAAAACTTTTCTTGATGCAAGAATTCTTTTAGAATTGAGTTGTAGTGTGGAAAAAATGAAGGAGGAAGGGCCTTTTTATAGCCAAAAACGGCTAGGGTTTGTTAGGGTTAAAGAGTTTTAATTTTGGTAAAATTAGATCTCATTTAAAACAGATTTAATGCCATCTGCGCGATAGGGTATCGATACTCCTGAGGGGGTATCGATACGGGGATAGAATTGTCTTTTCTCAAAAATGCCCGTTGGAAAGTCGTATCGAAACGGTGGGGCCCGTATCGAAACGACCTGTATCGATACGATTTTAAGCGTATCGATACCTGTGAAGCGAGGAAAGAAATCTGGGAAACAAGATGAAGAACACGTATCGATACGCGTATAGCCGTATCAATACCATATAAAGCGAGGAGAATTCTGGGAAACAAAATGAAGAACACGTATCGATACGCGTATAGCCGTATCGATACCATATGCCCAGAATGACCTATTTGGTTCTAAGAACAACCAAAGGCTCGAACTTAACACCTCCTAAAAGTATGCAAATGATGAATGAATAGTTCTAAGCATGTTTTAACAGAAGCATACTCCCCCTAACTATAGGCATGGATAAGATTAGGAGTTTAAACACATAAACATGGCAATTTCACAAAATCAAGCATTTTAAGCACAAAAGAGGTCCTAAAAGGTCAAGATAGGCTAGCTAGACCTAACTCTCTCCTAAGGGACCAAAAACGCTCTTTGTCTAAAGGTTTTGTAAAAATGTCCGCTAATTGATTCAAGGTGTCTACATACTCTATAACCACATCTTCCTTAAGGACATGATCTCTAATGAAATGATGCCTTATTTCTATATGTTTGGTTCTAGAGTGTTGGATGGGATTTTTAGTTAAGCATATTGCACTAGTGTTGTCACATTTTAGGGGTATGGTTCCAACTTTAATTCCATAATCTAAGAGTTGTTGCTTCATCCAAAGGACTTGAGCACAACAACTCCCTAAGGATATGTACTCGGCTTCGGTGGTAGATAAGGTTACACTATTTTGTTTCTTAGAGAACCAAGATATGAGCATACTACCTAAGAATTGGCAAGTTCTCGAAGTACTTTTCCTATCAATTTTGCAACCCCCATAATCCGCATCCGAATAAGCATGTAGGTTGAAGGTAGAGTCTCTAGGATACCAAAGGCCTAAACAAGGAGTGTCTCTAAGGTATCTAAAGATTCTCTTAACGGCTATAAGGTGAGACTCTCTAGGACTAGCTTGAAACCTAGCACACAAGCAAACACTAAACAAGATATTCGGTCTACTTGCGGTAAGGTAAAGCAAAGATCCAATCATAGAACGATAAAGCTTAGAGTCAACACACTTACCTCCTTCATCTTTGTCAAGCTTTGTAGATGAGCTCATAGGAGTGGCTTGAGGCTTTGCATTCTCCAAGCCAAACTTCTTGAGCATATCCTTTATGTATTTTGCTTGGTTGATGAAGGTGCCATCCTTCTTTTGCTTGATTTGGAGTCCCAAAAAGAATGAGAGCTCCCCCATCATGCTCATCTCAAATTCACCTTGCATTAGCTTAGCAAACTCTTGACAATGACATTCATTAGTAGAACCAAAAATTATATCATCAACATAAATTTGAACTACTAAAATGTCATTTTTATACATTTTTATGAAAAGTGTAGTGTCCACCTTACCTTTTTCAAAACCTTTTTCAATTAAAAAGTTTGAAAGCCTTTCATACGAAGCTCTAGGAGCTTGTTTTAAACCATAAAGAGCTTTGGTAAGTTTGAAAACATGATTTGGAAATTTTGAATCTTCAAAACCCGGTGGTTGTTCCACATACACTTCTTCATTTATAAAACCATTTAAAAATGCGCTTTTAACATCCATTTGAAAAAGCTTGAAATTATGATAACATGCATATGCAAGTAACATCCTAATGGCTTCCATTCTAGCTACGGGTGCATAGGTTTCATCAAAATCTATTCCCTCTTCTTGAGTGTAACCTTGTGCTACAAGTCTAGCTTTATTTCTCACAATGTTACCACTCTCATCTAGTTTGTTCCTAAAGACCCATTTAGTTCCTATTGTAGATTGATTACTAGGCCTATCAACTAATGTCCATAGATTACTTCTCTCAAATTGATTTAACTCTTCTTGCATAGCCATAATCCAAAAGTCATCTTTCAATGCTTCTTTTATGTTTTTAGGCTCTATGCATGAGATAAATGCAACATGGTTCATTAATTTAAGAGAAGAACGAGTGGTTACCCCCTTGGATGGATCACCCAAGATTTCACCATCTTTGACATAGTTCAACTCCCTTGGGTAGCTCACTTCCTTTTCCTCAATAGCCAAGTCCTTCAAGGCTTCAAGAGGTGGATCTTGTGTGTCTTCTTCTTTTGGTTGAATCTCATCCTCCTTTGAAGTTTGACCTCCATCAAAGGCATTTATGATTCCTACATCATCATCATCACAAGAATCCTTCCTAGGAAGGAGGTTATCATCGAATACAACATGAATGGATTCTTCTACTACTAAAGTTCTTTTGTTAAATACTCGATAGGCTTTAGAGGTTAAAGAGTAACCTATAAAAATAGCTTCATCACTTTTTGCATCAAATTTACCTAAGTTATCTTTTCCATTATTTAAAACAAAACACTTACACCCAAAAGGGTGAAAATAGCTAATGTTAGGCTTTTTAGATTTTAAAATCTCATAAGGTGTTTTCTTTAAAATTGGCCTAATCATTACTCGATTTACAATATAACAAGCGGTGTTTGTGGCTTCCGCCCAAAAATATTTAGGTAAATTATTTTCACAAAGCATAGTTCTAGCCATTTCTTGTAAAGTTCTATTTTTCCTCTCAACTACCCCATTTTGTTGAGGAGTTCGAGGAGCCGAAAAATTATGGCTAATACCATTTTCATTCAAAAATTCTTCAAACCCTAAATTTTGAAACTCGGTTCCATGATCACTTCTAATGTGTGAAATTCTAAGTTCAAGATCATTTTGGGTTAATTTTGAAAATGTGATGAATTTTTCCAAAGCCTCATCTTTAGTACTTAAAAAGAGAACCCAAGTAAATCTAGAAAAATCATCAACTAACACAAATGTATAAGATTTACCACCCAAGCTCATAGTCCTAATTGGCCCAAATAAATCCATGTGAATTAATTGTAAGCATCTACTAGTAGAAACATCATTAATGGATTTAAAGGAAGACTTATGTTGTTTACCCTTAGAGCATGCATCACAAATTTTGTCATTTGAAAATTTAATTTTGGGCAAACCTCTAACTAGATTTAGAGAGACAAGTTTTTCCAAAACACTAATGCTAGCATGTCCTAGCTTCCTATGCCACAACCATGCATCATTTTCATTTTGAGCAACTAAACATGCATGAGATGTATGTATGTCATCTAAATGCACCATGTATATGTTTCCTATGCGATGACCTATGAGCATAATACTATTTGATTTAATGTCTACAATTTTACATCCATTTTTATCAAAAAGAACATTAAATCCTTTATCACACAATTGACTTATGCTCAATAAATTATGTTTAAGACCATCGACATACAAGACATTTTCAATGAGAATGGTAGAGTGATTACCTATGGAGCCAATACCTTTAATGTGGCCTTTGGAGTTGTCACCAAATGTTACTACTCCTCCACTTTTTGGCTTTAAATCCATGAATCGACTCTTGTCTCCGGTCATGTGTCTCGAGCATCCACTATCAAGGTACCATGAGTTTTGACTTTGTGCTTTGGCCTTGTAGCAATGCTCCCCCTACAAACAAAGATATTAAACCTTGGTTTTTGGTACCCAAATCATTTTGGGTCCATGAGTGTTAGCTCCCAAAACCTTGGTTCCCTTAGGAATCCAAGATGACATAGCAATAATATTATTAGATTTTACAAGTTCCTTAGGAACCCATACACTTCTAATTCTTTTAGCTTTACTATGTCTAGGGTAGCCACCTTGTTTGTAGTAATTAGTCCTTTTCTTAGGTTGGTGTGTTCTAGATGATTCTCCTATTTCATGTTTGACACTTCCAACATTTTTTAAGGACTTTTTGAGCTCATTTAGCTCACCTAACACCTTTTGGTGTTCACTATTGCATTGAGATAAAAGATTATTAAGATCAACATTTTCATCTTGAAAGAATTTAAGTTCATCTTTTAATCCTAAAATCTTTTTCTCAAATTTAGAATTAGCTAGAGTGAGTGAGTCATTTTTCTCATTTAGCTCTAAAATGATTTTCTTGTTTTTAATGACCGACTCCTTAAACTTCTCAACTAATTCATCATATACCTCTTGTAACTCATCATATGCATCATTTAACTCTTCATATGAAAAATCTAAAGTAGATGAGTTAGAGGTTACCAAGGAGGAATCTTCCTCAAGTGCCATGAGACAAAGGTTGGCCACTTCTTGTTCGTCATCCTCCGATGACTCCTCATCACTCCAAGTAGCAAGTTTGGCTTTGAGTTTCTTCTTCTTCTCAAAGCTCTTCTTCTTGAGTTGAGGGCACTCCGAACGGATGTGGCCGGGTTGTTTGCACTCATAGCAAATGATGGAATCCTTTCCTTCTTCTTTGCTCTTGCTCTTGAAGTCCATTTTTCTTTGGATTTTTCTACCCCGGTTGGACCTCATGAATCGTGAGAACCGTTTGGCTATCATAGCCAATTCTTCAAGTTCGTCCTCATCACTAGATGAGCTCTCATCAAGTTGTGAAGCTTTAGCCTTGAGAGCTATTCCCATCTTCTTCTTCTTTTCGACTTCAAGTTTCTCTACTATTTTCTCTTCTTTCTTTTTCTCATCTTCCCTTCCTTGCTTCATGATCTCATGAGTAAGGAGAGAACCCACAAGCTCATCAAGCTTTAATGTCTTCAAGTTCTTTGCTTCGATGATGGCGGTTCTCTTCCCATCCCAAGCTTCGGGAAGTGAATAGAGTAGCTTCCGGACAAGCTTGTCTTCCGGTATGATTTCTCCATAGCCCTTTAGCCCGTTGACAATTGTGGAGAATCGATCAAACATCTTTGACACCGTCTCATCGGGCTCCATCTTGAAATTTTCATAACTAAGATTGAGAAGTCCAATCTTAGTCTCTTTGACATCGTTGGTGCCTTCATAAGTGGTCTCAAGAGTGTCCCACACTTCTTTGGCATTTTCAATGGAAGAGACCTTTGAATAGATGTCCGGACCGAAAGCACAAAAAAGCATGTGGAGAGCTTTATCGTTGACTTGAATCTTCTTCCTCTCCTCTTCACTCATTTCGGCTTTCTTCTTCAACACCATCTTGCCTTCACCATCTTGCTTCAATGAAATGTATGGCCCATCCTCAATGACATCCCATACAAGGTAGTCACTTGACTTGATGAATAGCCTCATTTTGTTCTTCCAAAAGGAGTAGTTGTCACCATTGAAGAAAGGAGGCTTGGTGGTTGATTGTGACTCGTACATGCCGGAACCGGAGGTTGAAGTCATCTCTTGATATTTTGATGATCACACTCTTCCAAGGATCTCCTCTTGTGGTTGTTAATCCTCAAAGAGTTAAGCTCTGATACCAATTGTTGAGTGGATCGAAAGATCGATATTTACCAAGAGGGGGGGTGAATTGGAAATTTGAAGGATTGTAGTGGAAATTGGCAAATTAAAATTGAAGGACAAGGAATTTAGAGTGGTTCAAGTTCCAAATGAACTCTACATCCACTACCTTAGTCTCACTAAGGATTTGCAACAATTTCACTAAATTGATCTTCCCCTTTTCTAGGACAAGGAGGCAACCCTTTACAATATCGGTTGATTTTTCTACCCAAAAATCAACCCAACCCTCACACAAGAGAACAAAGGAATTTGTAGGCTAATTAGGTATCTCTCAATACAAATGATAGCCCCAATACAAGCACTCAACCCAATTTTACAAAATATGAATGAAGAACACAAATTGGGATTTTACACAAATTTGGGATTTTTGCTCTAATGCTTGAATTTGATGTTTGGATGTTTGCTTGAAGTTCAATAGTTGTTGCTGATGCTTTTGGATGTCCCTTTTATACCTTCTCATTGATTTCTAGCCGTTTGAGTGGTTGGAGAAGTAAATGGAGCCGTTGGAACCCTCTCTTACCACCATAAATGCACCTCTCCAGCTACGAGTATCGGTACTCGGGAATGGGTATCGATACCTGTCTCAGAAAAGAAAGAGCCGTTGTATGCATTTAACAGGGCGTATCGATACGCACGTAAGCGTATCGGTACGGGGTATCGAAACGGCAAAGGCCGTATCGATACCTTTTTCTGAACTTAGCTCACTGTCAAAAGTCGTATCGATACGGGGGTTAGGCGTATCGATACCGGTCAACGGCATTTTAAAATTTGGTTACCAACCAACTGACACCAACGGTCATATTTTTAAACCGACTTAAATGCTTTAAAATTCTTTAAACCAGTATCGATACTGGTGTTACCGTATCGATACTCTCTTTTAAACTCTTTGAAATTTAACACAGGGCGTATTGATACGAGGGTTTGCCGTATCGATACGTCTTTCGACAGTAGCCAATTTTGGCAAAAAGGTATCGATACTCCTCAAAGGGTATCGATACTCTATGACGATTTTCTATAAGTTTGGCTTGGAACACTTAGAAAATATTTTGAGTTTGAATTTTACAAATCAGTTTTAAAGTGTTGGTGTTTCAAAACTTGTTAAGAGACTTGTAAAAACAATTTTAAGTTTTTCAAATTGATCCTTAAAGATCTAGTTATATCAAAATCAAACATAGGTTTTACAAAAATCATAAATCTAAACTCTTACGAGTGTCTCATTTTCAAAAATCAGATGATTGATTTAAAAATACAATTTATTATGACATGCATGATGTTTTAAATAATCCCAAATCACAATTCAGTTAATTAAAATCAAGCAAGAATAAAACCACATTTATTTATAGCACAAGAAGAAACACATTAAGCTATTTAGCTTACACCCTCTTAATTATTATTTCAGATTATCAAACTCTCTTAGGCAACTCGATATTTAGAGCTTCTCGTATTTTACTTGGATATTTTATTATTCAGTATGAACTCCTTTCAATAACTTTGAACTAATATTTTAACAATATTTTGTAATTTTAGACATTGAAATTTATATTTTGGAATTATGTTTCAGCATGCATTTTTAGATTTAATTTAGAATTTTTAATTATTCAGAATATGTTTTAATATTTGGGTTTCATAATTAATTGAGATATTCTACGATAATTATTATTATTTATTAATAATTTTTGTTTTATAAATAAGTAAACCTAAAATGTGTTACTTGAAGGGAAAATTTTCAAACGCGACTTCCCAGATTTGACCCATTTCTTCTGGGCCGGGTTTATGGGTTATATTTAGTGGTATTAAAGATAAGTTCAACCTTCAGACTGTGAGGCTCACATTAAATTTTAGGGTAATCTTCACTCGTGGTCCCTTTCGTTTAGGGTGTGTTCTATTTTGGTCACCAGAATTCAAAAAAGATTATTCTAGTCACTTACGTTTAAAATCGTTTCTATTTTGGTCCCTTAGCTGTTAGTCTCCGTTACTTAAAAATAATAATTTCTAATTTAACCCCCAAACTTTCAAATTTTTATTTTTCACCATCTTCTTCAAAATTTGAAGACTTTATTTCTCTTTATTTTGAAAACGTGAGGGTTGGGACTTGGGAGTAATTGGGCAAACAAAACAGTTGAGCCAAGAGTTGTTATTTGATTAATTTTATCACTTTCTTCTTACTAGATTATTTCACTTCTTTTATTTTGTTTTTTTTATCTCTTTGCTTACATTTCGACAGAGGTGGCAACTTTTTTCTTTTCTGCACTGTGGTTTAATAGTTTCATGTTTCTTTGCTTCAATAGATTTACATTATTTTTTATTTCTATTAATGGTTCAGTTCAACAATGTTGAAGATATGCATGACCATGGGTGTCTCTATGATTCCACTTCTTATTTTGAGAGAAATATAACTGCAAATTTTTAAAGAGATGCAGAAACTAAAAATGCTTCTCATAAAAATGTTGATTTTTGGATTAGATTAGGGAATGATTCTGATGTTCATTTGGATTAGATTAGGGAACGATGATTTCTGCATCAATGATTAAGAATCAAGTTGTCATAACATGAATGCTGGTTGGGGCAATAAATCATCTGATTTTTAAGGTAATGATCTTCCATTCTGAACTTCACTGTGTGCTTGGAATGGCTCCATTCTCAGAGTTTTGTAAAATTTTGTTTTTGATATTTATAATTTTTTTTTCTTCCCACAAAATTTCATTTTGTCTGAAGCTACTTTCATGAAAAACCGTAATTTAACAATTGTAGCCCAAATAAATGATAAAAAAATCATTAAGAGAAAAAAGTAAATAAATAGATAACTCAAGAAAATGTGATGATTGAATGAAAGAATACAAACATCAAACTGAAATCACTTTCGATCTGTGATGAGCATTCTTGATCCCTTGTTTTATGCGTGATATCCAAGTTTACCCCCCCCCCCCCCCCCCCCCCAATTACATGACAAAGTTAAAGTGTTTGAATACATTGCAACATAAAGATTTGTCTAGCAGTAGTATAATTCTTGGTCTAAGAAAGTTCCAACTTCGCTAAACATAAAGAGGGAAAGAAAGAAAAAAACAATCAGAGATATAATTTTTGGGAAGATAGTGGAAAATAAAATTTTGAAAGTTTGGGGGTTAAATTAGAAACTAATTTTTTTAAGTAACAGAGACTAACGGCCAAGGGACCAAAATAGAAACGATTCTAAACGTAAGGGACCAGAATAATTTTTTTTTAATTTTGGTGACCAAAATAGAACACACCCTAAACGAAATGGACCACCGGTGAAGATTACCCTAAATTTTAAACCGAAAACGATTTTTGTATGTATATTAAATATTTTTTTGGCAAAATGAGATTTTCTATTAAATTTATTTATTATAAGGTATTTATTAAATTGTCGTTATATATTTTTTAAAAAATAAAATATAACTTTTAAAATTAATTTTTAAGGTTAAATTTTCAAACGTAACTTCTTTAATTCAATCTTTTCTTTTAGGTTGACTTTAAAGGGTTATACAGATTGTCTCACATTTATGCCGGCACGCAGCTATAAATATGTTCGCCTTGTACTGCATTTCTAATTCTTTCTGCCCAACGTAAAACATCACACTTCTGTGTGCACTCATCATCATTAAATTCATTAAGGAAAAGGTAAATTACATAGAAGACCACTCAATTATGGGGTTTGTGTCAATTTGACCATTATATTTTTAATTTTAATAAATATACCACTTATCTATTTAAATGATTCTAATTAAGCCACCAACCGTTAAAAAATAGAAAAGTTAACAGAGGTGTTAACAAAATTAGTATAATTACACATTTGATCTCTGTTATTTATAGAATTTATCAATTTAGTCTTAATTTTAATCTAATAAAATAAAATTAAAGGCAACCAAACAGCCATGCATAGATTCAAACTTGGGACCTGTTGGTAGAGTTGCACATTGTTTACCACTAGGTCAAAGGTAATTTTTTGTTATAGGGTACAATATTTAGTATATAAAGTACAACATTTAATATACGTGTTAAAAGCTTTTTAATGCCCAAAAAAAAGAAACTAAAAGTGGTTTTAGGAGACTCAAACATGACACACTTATGATGTGTAAAAACATATATCCCGATTAAATAAATTTAATAATTAAATTAAAGTTAAAAAATTTTGTATTTATATATATTAATATAATTTTGGATTAAATGTTTGTGTTATTAAATTGAGCACTAACTATAATTTAATATATATATATATACACAAAAATTTAATTTAGTTTAATTTAATTATTAAATTTATTTAATATGGATAGATATTTTTATGCATTATAAGTGTGTCATATTCGAGTCTCCTAAAAACACTTTTATTTTCTTTTTCTGGACATTAAAAATCTCTTAACACATATATTAAATATTGTAATTTATAACTCAAATAACTCTTGGTCTACTGGCAAACCCCATGTCATTTCCACTTGCAATACCCAAGTTTGAATTTGTGTAAGACCATTTGTTTGCTTTAATTTTTTCTTTCTTTAATCAGGCCTAGTGACAAACAATCTATTAAGATATATACTAAATATTGTACCCTATAACACAAAATTACCCTTGAAAATGCATGTCTAAAGAGTTTTTTTCAGGTTGCTCAGAGTCCATTTTCTCTCTCAATTGTAAAATCTTACAAATGATGCAGAACATTGTAGACGCACATCAATTAATAGAAAAATTCTAAGGGTTATACTATGAAGGATACTAATTCGTGGAGAAACGCACACCATTGCCATCTGCAGTAAACACATCATGTAAGGGAGCAAAATTATAGCAAATTACAATTCACAATTGAAAACTACAACATGGTGCAAATTTTGCCAGGAAATATTTTAAACAGAGCAAGTTGTATGCAATAAGCCAAAATGAATCATTTGCTTACATTTACCCACTCGTCATTTGGGCTGATATCCACAGGTTTCATAAGATTTGAATCAAAATTTCAAGATTAGGAAAAGTAGAATTAAAATCAATAAGAACATTAAAACGCATAACAATCCTAATGCAAGTGTTTGGTAAGAGATTAACCACCTCACCTATATAATCTCATATTGCAATTATAAAAAATGAAAATTCTGGACAGCAATACAATGACCAACTTCCACCATATGAAATTCTTACCTCTTAGAGATAACTTGATCACAAACGGGACATGCTGCATCATTGCTAAGGATCTTACTTGCATCTTCTGTGCCTATTCACAGTGTCTTTGCATGCAGGAACTGACTTCTCAACCGTAAATAATGGAAACAAAAAGATAAATGGTATAGAATTGCAAAAGCATATTGATTAACCTAGTTAGGACACAAAAGAGGTGACCACAAGTAGTGGAAATGGCTCGCCCTTCTAATTCATGCCGGCATGCGTTGCATCTCATTTTAATTGATTGTATTTGTCTTCAAATCAAACACTCTAGCAGCATATCACAACAAACAATCAGGGCAAGATTTTAATTCATTCGAACTAGGGAGTAGTTTGATGAAGAAGAGATCAGCAGGATCGAATAATCTTCCGACCCAACGATCTCGGAAAGTTTGTATCAAAAGTTGCTGGAAATCAAGGGCTTTGGTCCATTTATTTGTTACAGTATAATGATGTGTGTTGGGTTTTATCAGAGGATTCCATCAGATACTGAAACTATTAGACACTTGAAACAGGTTTTCACTTTTTCTTAATCAACTCTATTTAATACAAGTAGTTTTGATTTAGCTTTTGTATTATCAGGTATATTGCAAGGAAAACTGCTCTAGAAACATAATTGCAAAACATATTGTGGAAACTTACAACAAATATAATCCATTTCAATGTTTGGAGTTATTTGAATAATTGCAGGATGGGACTAGTTGAAGAATTTTAAATTTTAATAAATCAATCAAACACATAATATATTAAATCAAACATTTGTTTACTCAAGCTTTGTCTTTCTCTTAGAAATTCACCTGGTATCAATTATTTACTAAATCTCTTTGAGGTCCCTTTTGAAACTTTTACCAAGTTTAGGGGTCATTTTACAACTATTCAAAAGATAAAGGATCAAAATGAAATTAATGAATTCTTTTGAACTGCATCACATTAGCAATCAACTTAAGAATCACATTTCTTTTATACTAACTATAACAGCCGTAAAATGGGTAAAAGTGAAGAAATGTATGGGGTTTGAATGGTTCTCGTTTGATTTGAAAAATGCATGTTAAGTGAACTTACTACTTAAAGTCTTAAACTTATTAGACATTATTTTAGTAAAAGCGTGCAACTCTGAGTCCTCAGCTTGAAGGTACTTCAGATCCCATTTTCATGCTCAATTCTATTTGTAATTTTTCTCTTTTAAGGGACTGTAATGGTTCAACCACATGAGGCTCAAGCAAGTACTTCCTCTGTTAAATCCAATGATTTTTCACTTTTGCAAGTGCAGGGATAATTAGAGATGGTTTGATTGAGCAAAAGGAAATTGCTTAAAAAAACTTGAGCAACCAATACTAGGAATAACTTATCGAGGCACTGTCGGTAGCGTTCAGGGCGGTTTTCCGCTGCGAAAACGTTGACGATGTATTGCACTTGGAGGCTTGGACTTGATCCCCTCCCTGTAACACTTTATGATCCTTTTTGAACTATATGAGTGTTAATAATCTCATAGGTCGGTTTCCTGTACAATCACAACATTTTGTTGGCAAATGTGATATGACCATTTACCACTGCGTTCAACCATACCTAGCCAACTCGAAACAAAAATAATAACTCTTAAAGACATTCAAAAACTTAAATTGCTTTAATTTTAAACTCTCAACAATTGAAGCAGATAATCCAAGTACTAAACATGGAAAATATATTAAAGAAAAAAGACCTGAATGACTCGATCCAAACACAACACAATGATAAGATTTAAGTTGCAACAAAGTCCAAGTACTTTAGCCTAATACATAAATGCAACTTCAAAGAACAAGACAAACTATTCATGGCATGCGAATGTAGTTAGTCCATGGAAATTGTTATTCAAAGTAGCTGGAAATTACCTAAAGTAACCATGAGAGCTGTACGGCATTATACATACACACATGAGGCAAATGCTCCCTATAAGCTTACTGTCATGTCCGTAATGTTCGTATCAGGCGTCACACTTGCCTTGCATGAAACCTTATTATGCCCAACTCCTTTGCACCGTGTGCAACAAACAGATCTTCTGATAATTCCCTGGCTTTTGTTCCGTCTTATTTTCTTCTGCTGTTGGCCTAATGGTCGTGCGATGGGAGGCATTATCTGCTCATCATCTTCTTCTTCATGATCTTCTTCGTTTCCAACCGGGTGAGCAATGGTCGAAGCAGGATTTATGCTCCCGGCAAATGTTGATCGAAAGCTATCTGCTGTGAAGTACCTTGAACAATAATCATACACATTCCTACCTGTGCAGTTAAAGACAGCAATCGCATGATGGCAAGGAAGCCCAGTTGGTTTCCACATAGCACAACTGCAGTGTTGTTTAACAATATCCACGACATTAATGGAATTATCATGAACTTCAAATAGGGTGTCCGATGAGAATAATACTTTCAGACCACTTGCTTTTGCAAATTCTTCTTGTAACATTTCCTGCTTCGATGGTGTAAGTTTCGTAGTCCAGTTACTTGATTCCACTCGACGACTTTCCATTAATTCCATGATTTTACATCTTAGTACTTCTATCTTTTGCATGATGGGTAGTTCCCGTGCTTCCTCTATCCAGTTAGCATATGACTCTGCAATGTTGAGTGTTATGTGATTATAAAGCTCACCCTTAAAAAATGCATTTGCCCAGTATTCAGGCTCATTTTGCATGACCCAATCATAAGCACTTGAAGAAACACGTTTAATTTGCTCCGTGTACATTCTAAAACCACCAAGTCGGACTGCTTTTGCAGCGGCCAAGAAACATCCAGGTAATGAACCTCTCCCTTCTCCATGGAATGGTCCCTTCAAGTTTTGAATGAAGCTGTCCATCAAGTAGAATATTGAGTAACCATGGTGAGCATTCTCAAATATTTCAAGCACATGCTTCATTAATCCTTTATCTCTATCAGAAACAAAGGTCAGAGGACGGGAAGTCGACACTGCAGACCTCAACTGCTCCAAAAACCAATGCCAACTGTCTTCATTTTCATCGTCAACGACAGCAAATGCAACAGGGAAAATCCCATCATCACCATCCAGTCCAGTGGCAGTGAGCAGAATTTCATGGTACTTCGATTTCAAAGGAATGGCCTCGAGGAAAAGCAGTGGACGACAACCACTTTGGAAACCATAAACTGTAGCATGAAAGGATAGAAAAAGACGCTGAAATCTTCTATCATCACCAATGAGAAGCTTTGTAAAACTACCAGGATTTGTCTTCTCTATCTGTTCACAGTACCAAGGCAACTGACCATATGCCTCTTTGTATGAACCCTGAAGTTGCTGCCGTGCATCTTCAATTCCACGCCATACTTGCGCATAGTTCAGCTCAAGCCCAAAATCATGAAGAATGCCATTGGCAATTTCTTTTGGCTTGTGGTGTGGGCTATCTCTTAATCTATCCTTTATAATATTCACCAACCAATTTTTTTTAGCTGGAGTAGCAGTCTTCCGAGATTCGTCATCACAAGTATGTGGTTCGTCAACCCTTTTAACCCTAAACACACTGGCAGATGGGACCCAAGATGCATGAATCTTCCAAGGACAGCCTTCTACTGCACATACAGCATAAGCACGATTAGTGTCATTCTTTCTTAATCTATAACCAAAGCGATGTGCAATGGCATATTTCTGTAGAGCATCACGGAATTCTGCCACACTTCTGAAATCCTGGCCTTCCCCAGTAATACCATTTTTCCAAAATTCAACCAGTATATCCGGCGAAGCATCACTGGGAGGAGCGGGAGTCAGGATCATATTATCAGCTACTGCAACAGTATTGCATTTCCTGGCAACCTTTTTACGGGATGGAGTTTTTCTGGTATCCTCAAGATCGTCGGCAGCAGTCACAATGGTAAGACCATTTGCACCACTTCTCCAGGAGGCAGTGCGCCTTCGTTTCTTGACGGTATCAGCAGGAGAAGCACTCATATCAATTGTATCTGTGCCACAGTCAGTTGCATCAGCAACACTGACCTCAAAAAGACCATCAACAATGTTACGGCCAGCTGTACGTTTGGCTGCTCTACTGGGGCTTCGGAGTGTTGCATTGACACCTGCGACAGAGTCAGAAGGGGTTGCTATACCAACGGTAACATCCTTCAGGCCAACAGCAGTGCGAGCAACTTTGGAAGTAGCAGGACCCGCAGCAGAGGCGGCGCCTTTTTTTGAGCCAATTTTCCTGCAAGTGATGACTGATCTTAATGAAACTGTTGATTTTACAATTTCCGCAATTAACCACTATGCACAAATACCGAGGCAAACCCAAACTCATCAAAGAACACGGACTTTTTCAGAACATTCTCATTTTGCTTGCTGATGCAATGATAATGCATGTCCTTATAATTTAAGGTAACAAAAAATGGCAATGACAGCAAAAAGAATCTAGAAGATGCTGAAAATTGCAGGTAGAATGCAATTACCTCTTAGCTTGCGTGCCAAGATTTACAGGAACAAAGCCTTTTGTCCCTGTAACAAAAACATCTGCAGTCACCGAGTTCTCGTGAAAGTCGTACATCCTTTTTAGGTCTTTGTCATTGGACAAAGTAATTAGAGTTCTCCTGTTTCCAGGGAGAAAATACTTGATAGTCAGAGATTTAAGTTCCAGGTTACTTTTTTCAGCTAATGTGTACTTGAGATCGTCGAATACTGTCTCAGGACTGATATCTAAGGCATGTGCCTCTCCTCCAGAATATGACAAGGATCCATCATCTTTCGGCACAAATTCACCGCCATGCTGGCAAATCAAGATCAGCTTCCCCCGCACCATTCCAAATCGCTTCTAACTAAAACGAACAACAAATTTACAAATAGATTACATAAGCTCGTGAAATAAATTACAAGTTTTAACTGTTATACAGGCTTTACCAAGCCAAATTTTAAAATCATTACAAACCATGCATGACCTACAACCATCATTACATCAATACTATGCACAAGGCAAGCAATGGGATCGGGAGAAATCCACTTAAAGGCATAAAAGGAAATTGTCAGGTCCTCTAATCATGCAACAGTTAAACAAGAGTTGGCAATTTAGACCAAAATGCTAAGTCTTTATTAACTTGACTAAAGTGAAAGACACGGATTTTCATTGCCTAATAACCATCACATTCCTTAAAGGCAAACTTAGAGCCAGTACTAAGTAGTCACGCTAGTTAAGTCTCAAACAACAGAACCATAGCATTGTCTTAAACCACCAAACCAAGGCAACCCACTTCATAATTTACCATTGCAAGAAAAAGATGCAACATTAACAAAAAAAGAATTTATACTGCTAAAAACTTCAAATTTACACTATTTTTTTAAAAACAAGTGCCCAAAGTCAACATATAAAACAGCTAAACGGGTTATGAACCCAAAGCTTATCTCAAGATGAAAAAGACTGTCAAAAACCAAATGGATCAGCATCTTCCGTTGCTAGGGAGTTCATTTTTGTTCTTTTTAAAACCAAAGAAAGGACCATGATAATCAGATCAGCAAAAACCCACAAAGAAGCAGAACATTTAACGAAAACCCAAAAATCTAAACAAGAAACTAAATTAGATTTTCGACTCAGCATCAAGGATCCCAGCGCATGCAAAGGGATTAAAATAATTAAACCAAATTACAGCAGGCAAACCCAAAAAAGAAAACAAAAACATTAAAAAAGAATTAGCACTAAGAGGAGGAAAATTGAATGATAAAGTGTAGAGAGAGAGAGTAAAAGGGGAAGAATTTACCAGAGAGGCAAAGTCAGGGGCTTGGAGATGGAGAAGAAGAAGAAACCCTAAAGCTTTGGGGTATTTTTTGAGAAATTGGGAAAAAGAGGAGTGAGTTATCGAAGTAAAGAAGGGGAAATAAATAAAAAGTGGGGCAATGGGGGTCAGCGTTGGCACAATAATAAATTTTAGGGTTTGTTTTGTAATTTAATGAAAATATACTAATATTCTTGAAAATTGCGATGGTAGAAGAGTAATTGACATACATGTTGTTTGGGGTGCAATAATTTATATATTCAAAAAATATATACAGAAATTTATTTAAATTAGATATGCGAGAAAATAATAAAAATAGAAAGAAAAGAAATAAATTTTATTGAGTGGTTCAGTAATAAAGGACGACGTTGTTTTTTTAAGTGACTCAAATTTAAATAATATAATTTGCACAATCGGTGATGGAATGATGGAACTTGAAGAAAGAGTTTTCGAGGTAACTTAACTCCTATTAAATAGGGTGTGATATTGAAATTTCCCGGAAAAAAAAAATTGAAGGGTTTTATTTACAAATTGGGATATAACTAAAATTTATGAATTTTTGAGAAGTATAATAAGAACTTTTAAAAATAATATGTGAGAAGTTTAACAAAAAAATTCAAAAAAAAAACTTAAAACTTAATAAGAATTTTTAAAAATTTGTTGTGTTAAATTTAATATTTTGAAAATTTAAGGAGCTAAAATCTAGTTTTTCAAAATTTAGGGGGTTGTGGCCTCCACAGCTCTTCACTTAGTTTCGCCTATGTGCATAGTGTGCGTATTTTTTAAAAGACTAAAAAAACAGATGACATCAAGTAATCACACTAAAATATAAAAAATAGCTAAAAATAATATGAATATTCAATTAATATAAAAAAGTTTAAATTTATATAAAACAAATAATTAACATCTATATAAAATTTAGGCTTAACTATAAAATAGGTTCCCAAACTATACCTAATTTTGTAATAGGTGCATAAAGTATTTTTGTGGCTGAAATAGGTGCCTAAAATTTCATTTTGTTACTGTTTTAAGGTAACGCCGTTAAAAAAATTCATCACCAAATCAAAATTTGACACGTATATTTTATTTTTATTTGTTTATTTTTTTCAAAAAATGAATAAAAGAAAAAAATTGAAAAAAAAATCAAAACTTTTCAAAATCTCTAAAAAAGTCTCAAATCCTTAAAACCTAAAAATCCCAAAATTGACGTCGTTGTCATCGTCATTAGCCTTGTTGGACCTCACCATTGTCGTCGTTAGAGTCCTTCGATCACCTATTGCCACTAACCAGCGAAATGTGTGCCAATCAGGCGTCGAACGATTGAAACTTTTTGCGTTCATCGTTTGACATTCGATTGGCACACCTCTCACCGATTATCGGTGACGGGTGGTTGGGGGAAATGGGTGGGGGCCTCTGGCGGCGACGGTGGAGCGGTCCGATGAGGCTATTGGCGACGACAATGGCGATAATTTTACGATTTTGGGTTCTTGATTTTAGGGGTTTGAGAAAATTTTGAGATATTTTTTAATTTATTTTCATTGACAATTATAAAAGATTTCACTAAATAATATAAATTTGAATAAATAATAAAATTAAAAAAATAATTTCATAAATAAGAAATTAATATATAAATAATATGTACATATAAATTTAATAATTAATAAAATTATATTTAAAATATAATTTCATAAATAAAAAATTAATCTATACATTTAAATTTAATAATTATTAAAATTATATTAAAAAGATAATTTCTCAAATAAAAATTAATTTATACATACTTCATATATTCTTAGTAATGATATTAAAATTTTAATTTTAATAATTCAATTAATATTAATATATACAAAATACTAATAACTAATAAATTATTCAAACAATTATTGAATATAAACATGTTCTTATATGTTATTTTGCTTGTTCAAATAATCAAACAACTATAAGCTATCAGTTAATCTTACCAAACATTTTTATACAATCAGCTAATGCAATCCTCTAGTCAAATCAGCTAATGCTATGAGCTATCAACTAATATAATCTATTATTAGCTATCCGCTAATTGTCAAACATAGCCTACATATGTCAACTACTTGAGATTAATTCAAATTATTTTATGAATAAATAATATTAATATATAAAATATATTATTTACATATATAATATATATAAATAAAAATATATTATTTATAATATAAATATATTACAATAATATAAAAAACATAAATCATCAACCCTAAACTCTAAACCACAAATCATAAACCATAAACTCACACCATCAAACCTCAAACCATACCACCTAAACCTTAGGGTTTGTTGTTTATGGATTTTTATATATCATTTATAATATAAATATATTATTTCAGGAATATTTTGAGTTTTTTGAATAATATATTTATATTATAAATAATATATAAAATAATACATATATTAATATATATATATAATATTTTATATTATTCATATTATTATTTATTTCATAAAATAATTTGAATTAATCTCAAGTAGTTTGACATATATAGTATTTGTGATAAAACATTATAGAATTTCATGTTGGTTTAGTCGTTATGGTTTAGCCTTTGCATATGAAGGTCTTGGGTCAAACCCCTCAAAGTGCATATTTTTATTATTTTTTCTCCAGCAAAACAACGCTATTTTAGGTTAAATTAGGCTCCAAAACAGTCACACCAAAACGGTGCGGTTTTGAGATAACGTTTCATTGAGAGTTAACGGCGGAGTGGCATAAACGAGTCGAAAAGTATAGTTTAGTGTTAAATTTGAACATTTAAAGTTTGATGATATTTTGTGTCAGTGTAATAGTTTAGTGGCATCTTGTGTAGTTTACCCTAAAAATAACCAGGCCTGTAAACGAACACGAACGTGAGTATGTTCTTGTTCGTTCGTTTAATTTTAATCGAACAAATGAACGGGCACCAACAACTAAACAAACATAATTTCTTGTTCATTTAATTAAACGAACAAAAAATCTTGTTCATATTCGTTCGATTAATAAATAAACGAACATTATGTCGAAGGGTTGGTTGAACATTACAAAATCCAACTATACCAATTGCTGGTTGTCACATACTTATTTTCCCAAACTCAATCCGTGCGACGCTAACACTCCCGACACAATGTTAGCAAGCCTTTCTCACGCGAATGCTATGGCTAAACACACACGAGAATGGAGAAGGCAAGAGAGTTACAAGGAAAATACCTTGTATGTAACTTAGAAAGGAAACTTTACAAGGACACTTAGTTTGTGAACTTATTGGATGATTTACAAATGAACCAAGCTAGCCTATTTATAGTCTCCAACCTCCTCAATGGACGGTGGAGATTTATTTGATCGGACGGCTCACATTTCGCCTCCCAAAATATCTAAGGAGAGCCTACAACATTCTAGATAAGTCTATACTTATCTACATACATTGACAATACTCTAAAGTATTCTAGAATATTCCGGAGATGTTTGGAGTTGTCCCGAGCCTTCCTGAGAACTCTAGGGTCTTCTAGGTTCCTCCGGATGAGCCTAGATTGTTTTGGAACGTCATGGAACCCCCTGGATCCTTGTGGAAACATTTGAGATGGTTGTAGGCCTCTCAAGGACGTTCTAGAACCGTCCTTGGTTTTTGCTTAGCTTTACAATCCCCAAGGCACCTCATTTTGCCTTGGTTGGCCCGAGTGCACCTGGGTGGAGCTCTTCGGGCGTGCGTTGCGCACCTAGGTGGGGCACCTTGGTTCTTCTCGGTGCACCCTGGCGGGTGTGCCCCTCGGTTGGTTGGGGTGCACCCTGGTAGGGCGTGACATTCTCCCCCACCTGATCTTGCGATGCCCTCATCGCATCTCGGTTGAGCTGCTGGGGTGTTGCTGGTGTGCCTTCTTCGGCTCATAGCTTGCCTCACCTTTACCCTTAGCTTAACAGCTCGATCATGGACTATTGTACCAGTTTGTGCCTTGCCATCAACTCTTTTGATGAAGGCAACGAGTCGCTTTCATATGGAACATGACTTCATCATATGAGGTCCTTCACATAGGTAGCACTTCACCCTTGTGCTAGCCTTTGGCGCGGACTTAGCCTTCGTGTTGCCACGATTCCCTCTCGTGGGCTTACCCTTGTTGACACCACCTTGCTTACCCCGTGCAAGCTTGGTCGGTGACTCGGCCTTACCTTCGGCCTTTGGAGATGGTTGGTCATCTTCTTGCTCCACGTCGAGCATCGTCCCTGGCTTAAGTCTTTCGTTGCCTTGTCCCTTGGGGATGGAACTTCCCTCGTTCCTCTCGGTGTCCCTAACCGATTGAAGCGCTGAAATCACTTGCATGGATCCCAACTGTACACCCTCGTCACCATTATCGAAGTCACTACCTTCGTTGTGCTTGGCTAAGAGCGAAGTAAGGGCTTGACGTTGCAGGCACTCTTGCACCCAATGGTCACCATCACAAATGAAGTAGCTGTTGGGTGGTGACTTCCTCGAACCATAAGAGTCCTTGGACTTGCCCTTCCAAGGAGACGAGTCTCGCCGCTTAGACTTGTCCTCTTCGTGACCCTCCTTGCGATGGCTCCTCTCTCTGCCACCTTTGGCATGACCATCCTTGTCATTCTTGAGCTTAGGGGTGGACTCCTTGTGGCTAGAGTAGTCAATGAGACTCTCGGCCACGGCAATGGCATCGGCTAGGTTCTGTACCCCACGACGCCTTAACTCAGTCTTGGCCCACGTTTGGAGTCCACCGACAAAGTTAAAGAGTGAGTCCTTGTCGGAGAGATCGGGGATCTCAAGCACCAGACTAGTGAACTCCTTGATGTAGTCTCGGATGCTCCCCGTTTGCTTGAGCCGACGCAATCGAGCTCTTGCCTCACCTTCGGCATTCTCCGGATAGAACTGTCGTTTAAGTTCCCTTTTAAAATCATTGAAGGTAAAGATGGTGCACGTACCTCTCTCAACATCCAACCGCCTCCTCCTCCACCAAAGCATGGTGATGTCGGTAAGATAAAAAGCATTTGTCTGAATCTTGAAGGCCTCATCCACAAGGCCAACGACTCCAAGATATTGCTCCAAGCCATATAAGAAGTTATCCACTTCTTTCGCATCGCGTGACCCTAAAAACGTTTAAGGCTTGGGTACCTCGATCCTCCTAGCCTCCACGGTAGTGCTTGGCCCGGTTGCCATAGCACGTTTGCACAAGGCAACATTGCCTTGTAGTTCCTCAAGCTTGACATGCATACTGTCAAGTTCTTGTTGGCAAGAATTACGTACCTTCGAGAGCTCTCCCATGAGAAGATCGCGGATTTGCCCAATCTCTGCGCGCAGGGTCTCCTCTAGCTTGATCCTCATTGCCTTCACAACTGTGTGGATCTCGGCATCCTCCGCCTCTAGGTCTTCTACCCGTTCTTGAAGGTCGTCCACATGGGTGCGTACACCCGTCACGTTCTCCTCGACGTGGGTTAGGCGTGACTCCATGCTAGAGATCATGTCCCTTGACTTGGCCCTTGGCCCTGTCGTCGCAGGGTCGACCATCTTCTCACGCCCTCGTTGCTCATTCATGACCTCTGTGTTAAATGAGCTTACCACTTTGCTCTTACCCGATTTAGTCATGTCCCAAGCGAATCGAACACGCTCTAATACCAACTGTCATGGACTTATTTTCTCAAACTCAATTTGTGCGGCGCTAACACTCCCGACACAATGTTAGCAAGCCTTTCCCACGCGAATGATATGGCTAAACACACACGAGAATGGAGAAGGCAAGAGAGTTACAAGGAAAATACCTTGAATTGAACTTAGAAAGGAAACTTTACAATGACACTTAGTTTGTGAACTTATTGGATGATTTACAAATGAGCCAAGCTAGCCTATTTATAGTCTCCAACCTCTTCAATGGACGGTGGAGATTTATTTGATCGGACGGCTCACATTTTGCCTCCCAAAATATCTAAGGAGAGCCTACAACATTCTAGATAAGTCTATACTTATCTACATACATTTAAAATGCTCTAAAGTATTCTAGAATATTCCAGAGATGTCTGGAGTTTTCCCGAGCCTTTCGGACTTGTCCCGAGCCTTCTCGAGCACTCCTGAGTCTTCTAGGTTCCTCCGGATGAGCCTAGATTATTGTGGAACGTCCTCGAACCCCCTGGATCCTTATGGAAATGTTTGAGATGGTTGTGGGCCTCTCTAGGACGTTCTAGAACCGTCCTTGGTTCTTGCTTAGCTTTAAAATCCCCAAGGCTCCTCATTTTTCCTTGGTTGGCTCGATGCACCTAGGTGGAGCTCTTCGGGCGCGCGTTGTGCACCTTGGTGCTTCTTGGTGTACCCTAGGTGGGTGTGCCCCTCGGTTGGCTGGGGTGCGCCTGGTGGGGCGTGACATGGTGCCCAGTAGTGATGAGTGTGGTGGGGCAGATGTCATCTTGTTTTATTATATGTGCATTTCCGTTCTGTGTTGAAGCAAAGGTTGGGTACGTGAACTTTTTTAGTCAATTAGTTATCCCACCGTACTAGATCTTTTTTTGTCTTGACTCTTGAGACAATAGTAGCTCAAATTCTTTTTGTACGAAAGATTGAGAATTATTTAAGATGATTTGTTTCGAAAATTCTAACAGAATTCATCACATTAGTATATTATATTGTTTGCTTCATGAGACAAGGGAGGAGTTAAGCTTTTTCACTATGTTTTCTGCCTCTGGTATTACAACTTGGTTATGAGTTATTCTGATACTTGGAAAACCCCACCTAGTTCCAGGACTCAGATTATCTCATATGCGGATGCCACTTTTAGACTTCAAGCTAGTCCTACACTTATACAATACAAAATTCATATGGCAATCCAATGTCAAAATTCATGCAAACCTCAATACCAAGTCCAGGAACAGTTGACATGTCACCACTGCCAAACAACAAAATATTAATCTATGAAATTGAATCCACAAGTCTAAGCCCCAAAATGAAACACTTTAATCATATTCCATGTGAAGTAGCCTCAAAACATAAAACGAACTCGTCCTCCATAGTGGAAGTGGCAGTCAATGTTTGTTTGACACTTCTCCAAGATATAGCTCCACCGAAAAACATAAATATATAATATGATGTTGATTTACGTGAATCAACACAGCCGGTAAAGTTTGAATCTATTAGCAATAGTGCCATAGGCCTATTGTATAGACATGCTATTTTGATTATTGAATTTATATAATAATAAAATTTCATGCTTTTGTATCCTTGAATATTATTATTAATTATTCTAAATATCCCTAATCAGCCATGATTGTATGATTAATAATAAGATAAGATTGGGATGAAGTTTGATAGATATTCATAAGATGAGTATGTGAATGAGATTCAAATCAAATTCATATATGTATTTTTTTAGAATAGATATTAGGATCGACTCGTTTTGAGATTAATACATAGATTAAAGTTATATATTAATCTTCAATAGTTGTGACATTAAATCCTTAGACCTGAAATTACTATGGTTCTCAACATGATGATTATTATGTTTTGACATAGTCAAACATCATTTTTTAACCTGATTATAAAGGTTATGCTTGAACATGATAAGAAAACATACAGTGAGATGTGAGTGACTAAGTTGAAATTTATCTATCTTAACATAAGAGAGATACCTCTGGGCTCCTTAATGATTGAGATTGAAAAATGCAGGGTTGTGCTCAAATAAGTTGATGTAGATCAATGTCATTTGTTTAGTCAGTTCAATTGGGCATCGAGAAACTAAAGATAGAACAATATAAGTTTAACATTTTCCATGCCTTATATTCTATCAAGATGTCGTGAGATAAAATGATTATGACATAAAATGAATTAAGATTGTCTCGGATTATGAGCTTTTTATTTAACTTGGGTAGTCATAATGTCTTGCTAGAGATCATTTATGATTTGTAGAATCAAATGTGGTTTTATCTACTGCCAACGTTAATTGAACCTACAGGTCGCACACTAAGAATGGATAAGAATGGTTGGGGTTATTACTCTTAATAATAATTTAAGATAATTAGATTATTTTAAATTTATGAGAGATTATTTATTTGAATTTAAAGAATTTAAATTCATGTTCTTGTGAAAGAATTGTTTATTTATTCTATTATTTTCAATAATAATATTATTATTAAATAATATCGTTATCTAGATTTGGTTGGATTTGAATTTGTTGAGTTGATCACACAATTGCAAATGACCAGGAGGGTGGTGAATTGGCGATAAAAATTTGGAGGGTGAAAATTTGAAAGAATAAAAATGTCACACAAGGCAATTAGAGTGGTTCAAGTTCTCCAATGAACTCTACATCCACTACCTTAGCTCCCACTAAGGATTTTCAACCAATTCACTACTTGAATTCTTCCATTTTTCTTGGATGAGGAGGAAACCTTACAACTTGATTAAGCTTTCTACCCAAAGCTTAATCCACTCACTTTTTCAAAGAAGAGTATTTGGTAAACTCTACAAATTCCACTCTAAGGATAATTGTTTACCCAATTACAATTTCACACTCCCCAAACTCTCAATAAAAGATTACAATGAATACCACAAGAGTTGGGTACAAGGATTTGACTCTGAAGGTACAAAGTTTGGATTTGAGTGCTTTGATGTTGCTTGTAGGTTCAATAGTTGTTTCTGGTGCATTTGAAACTTGTTTTTATACCCTTGTATTGAATTCTAGCCGTTTGGGTGGTTGAGATCATCAATAGTGCCGTTGGGCTGCTATTTCCTGTAATAATTGCTGCTCAACAACCAACCGTATCGGTACGACTCAGGGGCATATCGGTACCTATCTCAAACAAGAAAGAGCCGTTGTGATTGAAAAAATACGTGTATTGATACACTTAGAGGGCGTATCGGTACAATTTTATGGGGTGTATCGATACAGAAAGGCATATCGATACGAATTTTGCTCTCTAGAATCCCAATTTTGGTTTTGATAAAGAGCATATCGGTACGCTCACTTAGCGTATCGGTACAGTACAACGATCATTTAAAATTTGGGATACCAACTAACTGACAAGCCAACGGTAAAAAATTAAATGCAAAGATTTTGCAAAGATAAGTATATCGTATCGATACGGTTACAAAGCGTATCGGTACGCTATAGCTTAAAGTCTTGCCCAGATGAATATTGTATCGATACGAGGTAACACCATATCGGTACGCTATGAACGATTAAAATTTCAGTGCTGAAAAATGGTATCGATACACCTAAGGGTATCGATACGCTTGGGCTTTTTGTTGAAATTAGGCTTGAAAAACACATAGAAAGACTTAGTGAATTTTGAACCTTTAAGTATGTTTTGTCTTGAAATATAGTTTGGTTAAAAAAGGCTTGTCAAAAAGTGAGACTTTGAAAAGTACTTAAAAATTTATTGTTTTGCAATTTAGTCCATAAATTTAAGTGTTATATCAAAATCAATTTTAGTTTCACAATCTCCCCCTTTTTGATATAACAAAACCAAATATAAATTTTTAAGTTTTGAAACTTTTGAAAAGCTTACTCCCCTTAATTTAAGATAGGTTTTCAAAATTAAGTTTGAAGTTTTTTTTTAAAAAATTGGCTCTATAATCCTTCTCCCCCTTTTTGTTAGATCAAAACATAAGCACAAGGTAGGATAAAGATAAAGCAACAATAATATTAATAATTCAAATACAATCATCAAATTAAACTTCAAAAGATAAAGCAACAAAATAGTTCAAAGTAGTAAATCCAAACTCAAATCCTAGATAAAAAACATAGAGTACTAAACATAGGTGCATAGAATGAAACTAAATGACATGAGATGATATGCAAACTACTCGTTCCCATCATCATCATCTTCGTCCTCTTCATCCTCATCGTCTTGAGTAGGTTGATTCCTCCTAGATTGGTTAAGTCAAGCACCATAGAAAGCGGTAAGAGAGACATCCATGGAGTTTTGTTGAAGAGCGACGACTTTCACTTAATCCTCCAACGATGTGAAGTGAGTGTCAAGACCCTTGACTCGATCTTCTAAGGATGTGAATCTAGTGTCAATGGCTGCAAACTTAGCTTCCATGTTTGTGAATTTTTCATTGAGGAATGTCATTAGATTGTCCATGGAGGAAGAAGCAATCGGAGCACCTTGAGAGCTTGAAGGAGCATGTGGAGCATCAGTCGGAGCATCTTGTCGAGGAGCTCGAGGGACACGAACCCATTCATTATTGACATAAGAGAAGAGAGCACGAGAGAGGGAACGCTTATCAATAGGTTGGCCAAGGGTTTGGGAAAATCATGTGTGCAATCAATCTTAAGGAAGCGGAAGAGGTGACTCAACGCTGTAGAATAGTAAAAGGATTTTACTTGGTCGGTGCGACGGTGATGGACTAGGTAAACAAGATCGGCAAACATGATTTGACAAAGGTTAGGACATCTACCCTCCCTAAAGCACCTAAGCTAAAAATCATCTACTTGACGGATTATGGAAAATTTCCCTCCCGATGGACGAAGAAACCATGTAACAATGAGATGAAGGATTCGGTCATGAGCATTTAAAACATTTATGGAACCTAGAGGACCTTGACCTAAGGACTTCTCATCATCAATTCTTATGTTTTCAAAACCAAATTCCTTGCAAAGAACATCTTGTTCAATTTGAAAGGTTTTGGCCATTAGATGTGACTCGATTGCAACAACATGTTCTCTATCCTCATCATGAACACATATAGCATTAGAAAAGAAGATTATGACCAAGTTTCTATAGATAATGGGAGGAAGGTTTAAAAAGTTAATAAATTTCTATTGTCCAATCAAAGGGAGGTATTGAAATTTAAAACGTTCTGAGCTTAAAAACGGAATAGACACGACACGTTCTTCCTTAAGAGTGAAACCTTGAAAAAAGCTTATAACGTGACATATCTGAATGGGTAGGAAAACTACATTGGAGTATATAAGGAAGATTTGGTTTAGGGTTACCCTCTTCATCATCCATAGGATCGGAAGTGGCAAGGTGACCTCTAGCTCTCTTTTTTGGTGCCATAACCCTGAAAAAACATCAAAACGATTCGAATATATATGCAAGTAAGATCTCATTCAATCCAATAAATTCTAATAATTCAAGGTATTTTGAAACTCAATTTTAATGTTAAAAATATATACATATATAATAGAAAAGATTGGTTAAAAAATTGAAAAACAGTTTACCAAAATATACGTTACAAAAATATATTCGAATAAAAAAAATTTGATTTTGAAAAATTTTGGTAAAAAATTTAAAACCCATATCACATATATATGTTTTGTACAAAAAAATAAGTTGAAACAACAACTAAAATCAAATGAAAATTAAAAATTAGAAAAAAAAAAGGTTTATACCTTGATTTGTTAGAATGGATGAATGGGTTGATGTGAATGCACTAGATTGTTGACAAAGCTTTGCTTTGATGTGTAGATAAAAAACCATCAACTAATTTTGAGTTTGCTGTGAAAATTTTGAAGAATTGAGGGGGCTTTTATAGTAGAGTGCGGCTAGGGTTTGTAGAGAGAAAAGAGGAGTTTTTTTAAGTTTGAAGCATTTTGTCAAAACCAGCCCTATTTTAACTCTCCGATGAGATCGTATCGGTACACTTGTAGAGCGTTTGAAATGCGTTTGCCCTAATTTTTAATTCAGTTTTAATACTGTATTGATACGTGTGACTGTATCAATACAGTTTGACATGTATCACTTCCCTTGACTAACCCGTATCGATACAGTTTGACTTGCATCAGTTTCCTTTGACGAACCCGTATCGATACGTTTTCATCCGTATTGATACGCCTTTACCATATAAGGCATTTTTGACAGATTTAAGTTCAAAAATCCAACTTTAAACATCCCTAAATGCATGTGAATGACATATGAACAAGTTTTAATGGCTAAACTTAATGCATACTCCCCCCTAGCAACATGCATAGAAGTAAAAGGAGGCAAATTAACACAAGCATGAATATCAATTAATTTCAAGCAAATTTTTGACCATTTGGGACCTAAAAGGGTCAAGAAATGCTAGTTAAACCTAACTCTCTCCTAAGAGTCCAAACATTCTTTATCTAAGGGTTTTGTAAATATATCCGCTAATTAGTTCAAGGTATCAACATATTCTAGAACAACATCATTTTTCAACATATGGTCTCTAATGAAATTATGTCTAATTTTATATGTTTGGTTCTAGAGTGTTGGATGGGATTCTTAGTGAGACAAATGACACTAGTGTTGTCACACCTAAGGGGTATGGTTTCTACTTGAACACCATAATCTAAGAGTTGTTGCTTCATCCAAAGGACTTGAGCACAACAACTCCCTAAGGATATATACTCCTCTTCGGTGGTAGATAAGGCTACGTATTTTGTTTCTTAGAGAACCAAGGTATTGTAATCACTCATTTTTGTCCGAATTATATAATATAGTAGTATATTATTAAACAAAAAATATGTAAAAAAGAAGAAAAGAAAAAATATATATATTAAAAAAAAGCAAAAAAGAATAAAAGGAAAACAAATGTGTGGAGCAAAGGGCTCCACATCACCCCCTCAACCCCCACTTTGGCTATAAATAACCGGGTGGGAGGGGCTTCATTACACACCAAAATTGACACCCAACTTTGGGTGAAATCAATCCATGCCCCTTATTTTAGGGGAGGCGGCCCGAGTGGCTGCCAAGGGTCGGGAATCCCGACCCTAGTTGGTTTGATTTAGTGTTCGATCAGGATTTTTTTGTGATCCGATTTAGTTATTCTTAAGGTCATGGTTAGAGGGCGTGAAGATCTTAGAAAGAATCGGTCGAAGTTCTCTATCTGAGACTTTAGTGAGGTAAAATTCGATCATTATCTTTGTATTTTATTATTTTTGTTGTAATAAAAAACTTTATGTGAGTTATATCACTGTATATTATTTTTATTTTTGTCATTTTTATTACAATTTTATATCTCTTTTATTTATGTTAGTATATGTTTTGTGCATGTATAATTAATTTCCATATTTATTTATTTTATTATTCTAGTTTAGTTCTCGATATTCTAGTGGGAGTGTCGTCCCGAGTCTTCGGGCGTCATCTTCTTTGGTATCGCAAGTTATAAATTAGGTTGTTGATTTGTATGACCACGCATCCATGTATTTTAAGGATTATTAATTAAATTAGATTCAGATTTAAATTTGCCATAATAAATATGATACGAACCCTTAGATACCAATTTTTGGGCGCGGTAGGGGTGCTAATCCTTCCCCACTCGTAACCGACTCCCGAACCTTTTTTTAAATCTCTAGTTTTGTTTTCCTGGTGTCCAATCTACCCTTTTTAAAAATGACCGGTGGCGACTCCAATATTTTATTCAAAACACTAGCAAAAAAATTCCCCCAAGATTATTTTTTTTATAAAAGGTGGAAAAACACATTTTCGGATTTTTTAGTCGCTACACGATGGCAACTCCGCTGGGGACGGAATTTTTGTTTTTTAAAAAAAAAGTCAAGCCTTAGTTGGGTTCGTATCGTAATTATTGAGTAAAATTTAAACTTGATTTAATTTAATTTTTATTTTTTAATTTCTAAGTCTTGTTTGATTTTGATATAAATTGTCATCATATATTAGTTCTAGTACCGAATAAGTGGGAACGATTACTTCGCCCCGTGGAGTTGCCACTTTCGTATGGTGTTGTAATTCGTTTTCGGGATTCGGTCCTTATACTTCGTGGAGCTTCGCTTCCATATGATATATGGGTTGTATCCCCCCGAATCGATGTCTTAACGACAGTTCGGGTACCCTTTACTTTAGATCCAAACCGCATATAGTGAATCGTAAAGCTCTCCTTTTAGAGCCACACCAGTATTATGTACTTTAGCGATAACTCTGTTAGGTTGTATTTGGTTTATTTGTGCCTTTGTTTGCTTTATATTCCATGTATGTGCTTTAAATTGCCTTCATTTATCGTGTGATTTTTTTATTTGATTTATTTAATCGATTATTTCACTTGTACTAACTTATTTTGTTTGTGTGTTCTTTTTCTTTCATTCTGCATTTGTCACTTGTGCATATCATATCATAATATAGTGTTGATTTAGAAACAGTCCAATTTAGGAGGCTTTCGAGAGAGGAGAGAAATTTGTGATGCCAAGAGCGGTAACGATATAGTATCGGGTTTGGTCGAATTAAGATCAATTGAAAAAAGAGACAAATTGACAATGAGACATGTGTTGGAGGCGGAGACAGCATAGCGTGAATGCAGAGGCAGATCCTCGTCAAGGCTAATAGGGGCTATAAAGTTTAAAGATTTCAGTTAAGTTACTTTTTAATCTTTTTTTTAAAAGGGCATTGATAAGTTTCATTTTTTTCTATTTTCAATTTTTTAAACTCCTATATTTTATGAACAATTTAAATTAAACCCTTCAAAATCATTGAAAATTTTAATTTTAACCTCTAAAATTTTCAAAAGTTAAATAAGCCCCTCTAAATTAGATTGTCAAGATATGCCCCTAAAGATGAGACTCTTTTCCGCACTCTACTTGTACAAGTTAATGATCTTCCCAAAAGCTCCAGGGTATGTAGAATACATTGTCGCGAGCCTTTTGAGCAGTAGAAAAAGAGAATGGTGAGATCACCCCTTAGCCTGGAAGCAACGTTAAGACATGAAATATGAGCCTTGCTTCGCAAAGTCGAGACAACAAGACGGAAAGCTAATCGTTATCTGTAATTCATTATTATAGCTTCTTATAATTAAACAACTTCTCCGTTAAATGAATGTCTTTCTAAGGACTGTTTGAGAATCAACACCTCATTTGCATTCATTCTTGCATTTGTAACTATTGTTATGCTTTATACGTTTTTGTACATTGCTTCACTAGACATGTTCAGGACATCCAGTTTTTATAAAGTATTCATAACAATTGCATCTTTGCATCACCATAGAATCATGTACATACATCGCATTTGCATAAATATGCTTAATAGAAAGTAGTTTTGCACTATCACCAAGAGATGTTTTTTTTTTAAATTCATACTTTCATGAGGACACATCTTTCAAAAAAATATGAATTTTCTTCAATTCAATCCTTTCTCAAAGAATTTGTTTTAGTATGTAAAAAAATCAAACCAAAACGAGATTTTTTCCTTACAAAGACCCCTATGTAAAAAAATAATTTCTTAATTTTATCATTTTTGTAAGAATTTTAAAGAATCTCGTGGTTTTATATTTTTTAAAGAATTTTTTAAATTCTATCCTTTTAGAGATAAATTATTTAATTATTCTTTTATGTATATAAAATGTTGCATACATTCATAGAACAATTAAGTTGATTGCAGTATTCTATGACAATTCAAGAATCAGTTAACTTGTTGCATGCTCAAGCACAAGAATGAAAATGATAAAACTTCGCTTAGTCCCTCACTCGGTCATTCTGCTTACGGTGATGAAGATGATGTCAACCATTTGGTCAAGATTGTGACCCGAGTGATACTCGCGATTTCCACATAAGGGCATATGAGCATGCCACCAAAAAGGTATAAGTTATTGGAAGAAATTAGGACGTTGGTTGGCAATGGAGTCCTGACAAAAGTTAATCCAAAAAGGGAAATAAATCATTTGGAAAACTCCAATGTCATAATTGGTATAAATTGATTGTACTCAGGGGAATGGTACAACTCGCACGGAGCAAACGACTGCTGGTAAAGGCAATTCAAAATCGTTGATCCCTGTGCATTTGGGAAAATGCAAAAGAAATCTATAAGCTAAGCTGTAGATTTTTTTTTTCAAATCAAATGTCAGAGTATAATTATTTTTGTCATAATGAAAAGGTTTCATTATTTAGAAAATATTTTTGCATTCTTTGATTCTTTAAATGGGATAGTTTTTGTTCTCTCGTGCACATATACATTTTTGTTTTTCCATACACACACATATATGTACATTTCTTTTTACTTTGATTCGAATGTGAGCATCTGATATCTATTTGGGCAACAGAGGAACGAAACGAGTGTTTAGATCATGGGCACACCTATTTAGGAATACCTTCTCAGGCATTTGTTGTTTAAGATCCTTGATTCGAGTGATGACTCTAAACCTCTACCACCTGGAGACTTTCTCCGGATGTCTATGGATGAGATGAAGAATGGCATTCTTTCACTTCCTCTTCACAAAAGTAAGAAAATATACTCATTTGTCCCCTTTTTGTTGATCGTTTCTTTTTTATAGAACCCAAACCAAAGATCACCTCCACATTGGGGGCAAAGAGGATCCAGTTTTTGTTTACAAATAAAAGTCTTTCGATTTTTAATGGGCAAGATTTGAGAACATATATATCAGATACAAAGGTCAGAGAAACATCAGAAGCATTAATGAAGAATTCTGCCAACAAAAGAGAAGCAATTGAGAATAAAAACATTGAATTGAAAGGTGCAATCAAGGAATAGAAAAATTGTACACAAACATTCATTCAAATCATCACCAATTTTGAAAAACCATGGATGACCAATATCTTTTAGTAGAAAGCAAGTATCAATGAAGAAATGAACTCTAGGGTGAAAACTCAAAGATTGGCAGTCTAGAGTGATTAAAGAAACAAAAAATAAAAGAAAGAAGAGGGGAAAGAAACAAAGATTACTTTATATGAGCATACCCAAATCAAACAGTGCAAGAGTAAGGGTACGATTGAAAAGTTATACAAGTTTTGGCGGGTTGAAACACATGAATACTGAGTTAGAACAAAAATTGGGTCAGATTTACTTGGTCTAAAATTCAGAAGAAGGAAATGAACTCTAGGGTGAAAACCAAAAAATGGGCAGTCTAGAGCGATCCAAGGAAACAAAAAAATCCTCATCAAAGCACACTTCAGTCATGAATTATAAAGATAATATTGCTCGAAAATGATCCTTGGTTTTACATGACCCTTGAAAACTTACATGAGCCTATATACCCCTTCATTCGTAACTGTGAACCAGAGCCTACATTACAAGCCTATAAAGACCATTCTGATCATACATAGATGTCTTAATTGAATATGAATGTCTTCATATCACATTCCGCCAGAGGGATAACCTTACCGCAAAGGACGTCAAATTCCAAGTGCCTGGTCGACACCAAATGAGGGAAGGATGGGGCATGGTGAGATAGTGAGATCAAGAGAGCCACCTAAAAGGGTTAGAATTAGGTATGGGAATTGTTTCTCTCAAAAGCCTAATAGATCAGAAGAGACTATACATGTGCATATATCATCACAACATTCAAAATCTTCTAAGCATACGCTTCATTCGGATTAATCTTTAACAATTTGAAGCAAATGTGTTATTGTATTTGATATTTTGGGCCAAATATTAGTTTTTAAAAATGTTTGGCATTTACTCCAATTTTGATTTTCCTCTAAACATTAATTTTTAAGAATGTTTGGCATTTACTCAATTTTGATTTCGCCTGAACATTAGTTTTTTTAAAAAAAATGTTTGGCATTTTTCTTCAAATTTTGATTTTTTTAATATTTATCATTTTCTTAAAACATCAATAGAAAAAAATGTTCGGCATTTTTTTTTCAAATTTTGATTTTTAAAATACCTATAATTTTTTTCCCGAACAGTGGTTTTCAAAATGTTTGGCACTCTCTTCAAGTTTTGTTTTTTAATGACTACCATCTTTTAAAAATGGCATTTTTATAGTAAGAATTAAAGCATATGGACCTAGAATTGGTTTCCGTCGAGATGCTTCGTTAAGTTTAATAAAGAAGATTGAGTTTACAAGATGAGTTCACAGGAATTGAGGCATTTCGTTCGCTCAAATTCCAAAGTAGAAGAAGACTCTGCATATTGAGTCAAAGATGAGAAAAAGTCGAGCCCGATACTGAATGAGGGGCAATAAGATGATGAAAGTCCATATATAAGAGTAATATAAGGACTAGAAGAGGAACTTACGAAACTGAGTAGAGATCTTGAAAATTAAGAATAAAAAGATTTACTCCCACAAGAAAGAAGCGTGAGTCAAATGAGAGGCAGAGATGCAATGAATGAAGATGAAGATTAAAGAGCATACTGCAGAGATATGAAGTGAAATCCGAGAATGACCTTTTAGGGAATAGGGTTTTAAAGATGGATTTGAAAAGAAAAGACAAAGGAAAAAGAAAAGAAGAAGAGAAAGAGAAAAGAAGAAAAAAGAAATGATAAGAAAATATCACATTGCATGCATCATACAGAGATTCTTATTACTTGCTTTAAACAGATATTACCAAAGATTTTGATCTGCAACTTCATGTTGAAGAAGTAGATCATTTTAAAAGATTTTCAGCAGCCTTCAAGTGTGAGTCCTCCAATTTTTAAAGAATTTCTAGCAGCCTTAGGGCGTGAGTCCTCCAATTTTCAAAAGATTTTCGGCAACCTTCGAGCGAGAGTCCTCTAATTTTTAAAGGATTTTCGGCAGCCTACGAGCGTGAGTCCTACAATTTTAAAAAGATTCCCGACAGCCTTCGAGCGTGAGTCCTCTAATTTTCAAAAGATTTTCGGCAGCCTTCGAGCGTGAGTCCTCCAATTTTAAAAGGATTCCTGGCAGCCTTCGAGCGTGAGTCCGGATCTTAAGTCCTTCGAGCCACTGGTAAGTCCTTCGGGCATGGTGATAAGTCCTTCGGGCCATCGATAAGTCCTTTGGGCATGATGCTAACCTTAAAGTGATGTCAAGACTGGTAGAAACTGGGGCATCGTTTTAAGGGATTGGCAGCTTGTTGGCGTGAATCCTTATCTTAAGACCTTCAAGCCATCAGTAAGACCTTCTAGCATGGTGTCAAGCTTTCTTTTTGATGTCGAAGACGAGTACAAATTGGGGCATTGAAGAGTTTGAAGCTTGAAAGAATTGGTCGAAGAAAAGGAGAAAGTTCCAAAAAAACATGATTTCAAGGTCGAAGGTTTTATATATGAAGAACCCGAAGCTTCAAGGCTTCGAAGCGAGGAGTTTTATATAGGAAAAACTTTTAGCTTCAACGTTTCGGAGTGAAAAGTTCCATATAGGAAGAACTGTAACCCCAAAATTTCAAAGTCGGAGGTTCTATATAGGAAGAACCTGAAGCCCAAGACTTCAAAGCGAAGAGTTTTAGATAGGAAAAACTCGTAGCTTTAGGATTTTAAGGTGAAAAGTTTTATACATGAAGAATTTTAGCTCGGAGAATCCAATCGAAGAAAGTGAAAGGTTCTATATAGGAGGAACATGTAGCTCCGAGACTTGAAGGTGAAAAACTTCTATATAGGAAGAACTTGCAGCCTAAAAAGATGTCGCGAAGGATAAGCCAAAGGTTCTATACAGAAAGAACTCGCAGCTTCAAGGCTTCAGACGGAGGAAGAGTACAACAATTCCATATAGGAGGGACTCGTGGCTTCAAATCTCCGAGCAAGGAAGTAGGACAAAAATGAGTGTTTTTGATCTTTGCTTTGTTCTCATTTCACAAGAACAAGCAAAGAGGGGCAGTTGCAATCACTTATTTTTGTCTAAATTATATAATATAGTAGTATATTATTAAACAAAAAATATGTAAAAAAGAAGAAAAGAATATATATATATATATATATATATATATATATATATATATATTAAAAAATAATAATAAATAAAAAAGGAAAAAAGAAAAAAAAAGAAAAACAAATGTGTGGAGCAAAGGGCTCCACGTCACCCCCTCAACCCCCCACTTTGGCTATAAATAGCCGGATGGGAGGGGCTTCATTACACACCAAAATTGACACCCAACTTCGGGTGAAATCAATCCATGCCCCTTATTTTAGGGGAGGCGGCCCGAGTGACTGCCAAGGGTCGGGAGTCTTGACCCTAGTTTGTTTGATTTAGTGTTCGATTAGATTTTTTTTGTTATCCAATTTAGTTATTCTTTAGGTCATGGTTAGAGGGCGTGAAGATCTTATAAAGGATCGGTCGAAGTTCTCTATTTGAGATTTTAGTGAGGTAAAATTTGATCATTATCTTTGTATTTTATTATTTTTGTTGTAATAAAAAACTTTATATGAGTTATATCATTGTATGTTATTTTTATTTGTGTCATTTTTATTACAATTTTATGTCTATTTTATTTGTGTTAGTATATGTTTTGTGGATGTATAATTAATTTCCATATTTATTTATTTTATTATTCTAGTTTAGTTCTCGATATTCTAGTGGGAGTGTCGTCACGAGTCTTCGGGCGTCATCTTCTTTGGTATCGCAAGTTATAAATTAGGTTGTTGATTTGTATGGCCACGCATCCATGTATTTTAGGGATTATTAATTAAATTAGATTCGGATTTAAATTTACCTTAATAAATATGACACGAACCCTTAGGTACCAATTTTTGGGCGCGGTGGGGGCGCTAATCCTTCCCCAATCATAGCTGACTCCCGAACCTTTTTTTTAAATCTCTGGTTTTGTTTTCCCGGTGTCCAATCTACCCTTTTTAAAAATGATCGATGGCGACTCCAATATATTATTCAAAACACTAGCAAAAATTCCCCTAAGATTAATTTTTTATAAAAAGTGGAAAAACACATTTTTGGATTTTTTAGTCGCTACAGGTACGAGCATACTACCTAAGAATTGGCATGTCCTGGAGGTACTTTTCCTATCTATCTTGCATCCCCCATAATCCGCATCCAAATAAGCATGAATGCTAAAGGAAGAATCCTTAGGATACCAAATGCCTAAGTTAGGTGTGTCTCTGAGGTATCTAAAAATTCTCTTAATGGTAACTAAGTGTGATTCTATAGGACTAGCTTGAAATCTAGCACACAAGCAAACACTAAACATGATATTCGGTCTACTTGCGGTAAGGTAAAGCAAAAAAACATATCATGGATCTATAAAGCTTAGAATCAACACACTTACCTTCTTCATTTTTGTCAAGCTTTATGGAAGAGCTCATAGGTGTGGCTTAAGGCTTGACATTCTCCAAGTCGAACTTCTTGAGCATATCGTTCACGTACTTAGCTTGATTTATGAAGGTGTCATCCTTCCTTTGTTTGATTTGGAGTCCCAAAAAGAATGAGAGCTCCCCCATCATGCTCATCTCGAACTCACCTTGCATTACCTTAGAAAATTCTTTGCAATAACATTCATTAGAAGAACCAAAAATGATATCATCAACGTAAATTTGTACTACTAAGATGTTATTACTATACCTTTTTATGAAAAGTGTAGTGTCCACCTTACCTTTTTCAAAACATTTTTCAATTAAAAAGTTTGAAAATCTTTCATACCAAACTCTAGGACCTTGTTTTAAACCATAAAGGGCTTTGGTTAGTTTAAAAACATTATTTGGAAATTTTAAATCCTCAAAACCCGGTGGTTGTTCAACATACACTTCTTCATTTATAAAACCATTTAGAAAAGCACTTTTTACATCCATTTGAAAAATCTTGAAATCATGGTAACATGCAAATGCTAGAAGTATCCTAATAGCTTCCATCCTAGCTATGAGTGCATATGTGTCATCAAAATCAATTTCCTCTTCTTGAGTGTAGCCTTGAGCAACAAGCATAGCCCTGTTTCTCACTATGTTACCACTCTCATCTAGTTTATTCCTAAAGACCCATTTAGTTCCTATAGTAGATTGATTATTAGGCCTTTCAACTAATGTTCATACTTTACTTCTCTCAAATTGATTTAATTCCTCTTGCATGGCCAAAATCCAAAAATCATCTTTTAATGCTTATATGATATTTTTAGGCTCAATGCATGAAAGAAATGCAACATGGTTAATTAATTTGAGAGGGGATCTAGTAGTTACCCCCTTGGATGGGTCACCCAAGATTTCATCACCTTTGACATAGTTGAACTCCTTTGGGTAAGATACCTCCTTTTCCTCAAGAGCCAAGTCATTCAAGGCTTCAAGAGATGGATCTTGTGCATTTTCTTCTTTGGTTGGAATCTCATCCACCTTTGACGTTTGTCCTCCATCAATGGTTTCAAGGATCCTTACATCATCATCATCATCACAAGAATCCTTCCTTAGAAGGAGATTATCATCGAAAACAACATGTATCGACTCTTCTACTACTAAATTTCTTTTATTAAATACAAGATAGGATTTAGAGTTTAAAGAATACCCTAAGAAAATAGCTTCATCACTTTTAGCATCAAATTTACCTAAGTTGTCTTTTCCATTGTTTTAAAACAAAACACTTGCAACCAAATGGATAAAAAAAGTTAATGTTAGGCTTCTTAGATTTTAAAATCTCATATGGCGTTTTCTTTAAAATTGGCCTAATCATTACTCGATTTATAATGTAGCAAGCGGTATTTGTGGCTTCCGTCCAAAAATATTTAGGTAAATTATTTTCACAAAGCATGTTTCTAGTCATTTCTTCTAAAGTTAGATTTTTCCTCTCAACTACCCCATTTTGTTGATGAGTGCGAGGTACGGAAAAATTTTGGCTAATCCTATTTTCATTTAAAAACTCTTCAAAACCTAGATTTTGAAATTCGGTTCCATGATCACTTCTAATGTGAGAAATTTTAAGCTCAAGATCATTTTGAGTTATTTTAGAAAATGTGATGAATTTTTCTAAAGCCTCATCTTTTGTACTTAAGAATAGAACCCAAGTAAACCTAGAATAGTCATCAACAAGTACAAAAGCATATGATTTACCACCCAAGCTCATAGTGCTAATAGGCCCAAAAAGATCCATATGAATCAATTGTAAGCATCTACTAGTAGAGACATCATTAATGGATTTAAATGAGGTTCTATGTTGTTTACCCTTAGAGCATGCATCACATATTTTATCATCAGAGAACTTAAGTTTGGGCAAATCTCTAACTAGATCAAGGGAAATAATTTTTTCTAAAACACTCATGCTAGCATGTCCTAATTTTCTATGCCAAAGCCATGAGTCATGTTCATCATGTGCAACTAAACATGCATGAGATGTATGAATGCCATCTAAATGCACCATGTAAATATTGCCTATTCTATGCCCTATAAGCATCAATTGATTTGTTTTAATGTTCACAATTTTGCAACCATTTTTATCAAATAAAACATTAAAATCTTTATCACACAATTGACTAATGCTCAACAAATTATGTTTAAGACCGTTGACATATAAGACATTTTCAATGAAAATAAAAGAGTGATTACCAATGGAGCATATTCCTTCAATGTGTCCTTTGGAGTTGTCACCGAAAGTTACCACTCCACCACTATTTGGCTTTAGTTCCAACAATCTACTCTTGTCACTAGTCATGTGTCTTGAGCATCCACTATCAAGGTACCATGAGTTTTGACATGAAGCTTTGGCCTTGTAGCAATGCTCCCCCTACAAACAAAGAAATTAGGCTTTGGTATTTGGTACCCAAATCATTGTAGGTCCATGTGTGTTAGCCCTCAAAACCTTGGTTCCCTTAGGAATCCAAAAAGCAATAGCATTCATGTTATTAGAAATAATGAGTTTCTTAGGAACCCAAACACTCCTAATTCTTTAACTTTTAGATTGCTAAGAAAAATTTCTTTGTTTAGGATGAAAATGTTTTCTTTTTACATATTTGGTTTTAGAATAATTTCCTTTTTCGAAATTGTTTCTCCCAATAGTAATAGAAGTTTTATATTAAGTATAAGACATTCTTTTCCAATTTCGAGTTAGTTTTTGAAAGAGACTCGTTTTGAATTTTTAAATCGGAAATGTTTTTCTTGTTTCTCAAAATTAACTCCTTATATTTTTCAACTAACTCATCATAAAACTCTTGCAACTCATCATATGCATCTTGAAGTTCATCATAGGTAAAATCAAAATTAGATGAGTTAAGGTTTACCTTTGGATCATCATCAATGGCCATGAGACAAAGATTAGCCACTTCCTCCTACTCCTCGGATGACCCCTCATCACTCCAAGTTGCTACTTGAGCTTTGAGCTTGTTCTTCTTCCCAAAACTTTTCCTCTTCAATTGAGGGCACTCAGAACGGATGTGGCCAGATTTTTTGCACTCATAGCAAATGATTTGGTCCTTCTCTTCTTCTTTACTCTTGCTCTTGAAGTATCCTTTTTCTAGTGAATTTTCTTCCTCGGTTGGACTTCATGAAGCGAGTGAATAAATAATATTATAAATTGACTCAAGAGGGTTGCAATCCTTCCAATGAGTGTAGCTCTAATACCAATTGTTGATTTGATCACACCATAGCAAATGGCCAGGGGGTGAATTGGCGATAAAAATTTGGAGGGTGAAAATTTGGAAGAATAAAAATGTGACACAAGGCAGTTAGAGTGGTTCAAGTTCTCCAATGAACTCTACATCCACTACCTTAGCTCCCACTAAGGATTTTTAACCAATTCACTACTTGAATTCTTCCCCTTTTCTTGGATGAGGAGGAAACCTTACAATTTGATTAAGCTTTCTACCCAAAGCTTAATCCACTCACTTTTTCAAAGAAGAGTATTTGGTAAACTCTACAAATTCCTCTCTAAGAATAATTGTTTACCCAATTACAATTTCACACACCCTAAACTCTCAATAAAAGATTACAATGAATAACACAAGAGTTGGGTACAAGGATTTGACTCTAAAGGTACAAAGTTTGGATTTGAGTGCTTTGGTGTTGCTTATAGGTTCAATAGTTGTTGTTGGTGCATTTGGGACTTGTTTTTACACCCTTGTATTGAACTCTATCCGTTTGGGTGGTTGAGATCATCAATAGAGCCGTTGGGTTGCAATTTCTCGCAATAAATGCTGCTCAACAACCAACCGTATCGGTACGGCTCGGGGGCGTATCGGTACCTGTCTCAAACAAGAAAGAGTCGTTATGACTGAAAAATTACACATATCGATATGCTTAGAGGGCGTATCAGTACGGTTTTAAGGGGTTTATCGATACAGAAAGGCGTATCGAACGGATTTTGCTCACTAGAATCCCAATTTTGGTTTTGATAAAGACCGTATCGGTACAATACAATGGTCATTTAAAATTTGAGATACCAACTAACTGACAAGCCAACGGTCGAAAATTAAATGCAAAGATAAGCATATCGTATCGATACGGTTACAAAGCGTATCAGTACGCTATAGCTTAAAGTCTTGCCCAAATGAATATTGTATCGATACAGGGTAACACCGTATCGGTATGCTATGAACGACTAAAATTCTAGTGCTGAAAAACAATATCGATACGCCTAAGGGTATCGATACGCCTGGGCTTTTTGTTGGAATTAGGCTTGAAAACACATAGAAAGACTTAGTGAATTTTGAACCTTTAAGTGTGTTTTGTCTTGAAATATAGTTTGGTTCAAAAAGGCTTGTCAAAAAGTGAGACTTTGAAAAGTACTTAAAAATTTATTATTTTGCAATTTAGTCCATAAGTTTAAGTGTTATATCAAAATTAACTTTCGTTTCACAGAATTCCTTATCAGATAAGGATTTTGTTTTCAAATTATATTATTTACTTATTTTATTATTTTGAAATAATATTAAATAAAGGCTTAAGGGTTCAATAAGCCCTAAAACTTTTTCAAAAAAAATCAATAAGCCCCTAAACTTTTTTTGCACGAATTAAAAGCCCTCAAACTCAAGAAAAAATATCAATTTGTCCCTTTGACTAACACTAAACTTTAAGTTTAACGGGTTTTTTAAATCTTTTTTTTCACGTGTCGCAACAGGAAAATGTCACTTGTCATTTCTAGGAAATTTTAAAATTTTAGTTTTTAAAAAATATATAAAAATCCAAAAAAATAAAAATTATGGAAAATTATTTTTAAAATATAAAAAATATTTTTAATTCCAAAATTTATTTAATAATAATAAATAATAATTTATCGAAAGATTAAAATATTTAGAAAAAAAAATTAAAAATATTAAATATTATTATACAATCAAAAAAATAAATTGGAAAAAATATTAAACAATAAAAGTTATTTTGGTTTTTAAAATAATTTTTTTTGTTTTATATATTTTTAAATATCTTTTATTATTTTATATTTTAAAAATCAAAACATTTTTTTGTTTAATATTTTTCAATTAATTTTTTATAATTTTATAATGATATTTAATATTTTAAATATTTTAATCTTTTGAAAAAATATTATTTATTTTTTGAGTAAATTTCGAAATTTAAAAATATTTTTTATATTTTAAAAATAATTTTTAGAATTTTCCAGATTGTTTATATTTTTCTAATTTTTATATATTTTTTAGAATTAAAATTTAAAAATTCTTAGAAATGACAAGTGACATCATCATATTGTGACAAGTGGTATCATCTTATTGCGACAAGTGGCAAAAACTTTTTTTTTAGAAAAAACGATAAAGTTAACAGTCAACGTTAGTCAAAGGGCCAAATAGATTTTTTTTTCTCTTGACTTTGAGGGCTTAATTAGGTGCAAAAACATTTAAGGGTTTAATTGATTTTTTTACAAAAATTTCGGGGCTTATTAAACCATTAAGCCTTAAATAAATCTCATTATCTAGATTTGGTTGAATTTAAATTCCTTATCATATAAATAAATTTGTTTTTAATTATTTTTATTTAAAAATGTTTTAAATAAATTATAATAATGAACTTAACACAACCATAATCAAGTCATATATATATATATATATATATATATATATGCTAAGGGTTTTATTGTGCCACCAAAACCATAAAAACTTATGTTTTGCGAAATTGTGAGGAACTAGCATTCTGATAGCCGTTCGTCGTTCATTCGTGTGTATATATATAGGAGAACAAGTAGTAATGGCGTGCACACATGAGTATTTGAATGTTTGGAAGACTCCTTACTCACAAGTTCTTTCTCGTAGATCAACCACGTATGTGTTGTACTCTATGTCTTCTAGCGGCCTTGAATATTTCAAAACACGAAATAAATGTTGTTCGCGAGATAAGAATGTCACATTCATCACATTTGAATGTGAAACAAATGATTGCAATTTTGTGAAGAGGTATGAGTGGACTCTATGGACACCTGCCATCCAGTCTACTGCTTGTTTCCAATGTTACAAAAATGGTAGCCAACCGATAATATGTCGCTTTGACAACGAAAGTGATAGGCAAATATCACACTCCCTTTAGTGATGAATTGATCGTCTCAGCCAAATTTTTTGTCATGTGACCATATCGATGACCCTCATCAAATTATCAAAACCATTTTTCCCTTAGAATTTTAACAAGGTAGTTATAGCCCGCTAAATTCTGACTCTCACTTCTTCAAGCAACTCCTTAACCTCATGTACGAAATGGGCGTGACCTATTCAATAAAAGATGAAATAGTTAATGGGGAATAATAAACACAAAGATATATTAAACCTAAAATAGTGAAAGACGTACCCATTCGAAGCACCAGTAGACATTCATCTTTACTCTTGTATTTTTTAAAATAATTTACAGCAATGTGGCGTAAACAGTACTGGTGATAAGTATGGGAAGGTTGCCAAGACTGTCCCATACGCTGGATTGTATATTTGATCCCTGCGCTTCTGTAAAAAATAATACATATCTCATCATCAATATCGCGCATAACATGATGTAGAACATGTGTGCGCAAGTTGGTAAGGAATTTAATTCTCAAGAGTCTATATCTTTCTTTTCAACTATTTGCGAAGGTGATGAGGATAGTTTTTCTATTGCCGCCTTGTGTAACCGCCAATAATAATATCTATGTGCATCTGCCATACAACTATGTATCGTCGATCTGAACCATCGACTTGTAGTAGCGTAATGCATTAATGTACTGCAGAAATCCCGCATCACATGATTCGCAGGATGCCACTCTACTGTATAATAGTTTATCAACGAGACAACTGAAAACCAAACGTGCAAAGTAGGGGTGTTCAAAATTACCCGGACCGATTGACCCGACCCGCTGACCCGCATACCCGATTTAAAATTTCTAGGTATTTTTTAAAAAATTACCCGAATTTTCGGGTCGGGTACCCGGCCCATTTTTTTTCCCGGGTATCCGGGTCGGGCCCGGGTCATAAAATAGCTCAAATCGGGTACCCGACTACCCGATACTCAGTTTAATTATTTTTTATTATTTTAATTAAAACTCGCCGTTTTAGGTGAGAATTTTTAATTTTACACGCTGAATTGATTGTTGCGTGCGCTGCGCGTCTCCTCTCCCTCACTCAGAGTCTGAGCACTGCAGCAGTGCACTACTGCAACTTGCAGTATGCTTTCAATTTTCAAAGCTTTGAAATGAAGAGAAAATATATTTTGATTTTATTTTTTTTTAATTTGTTTTTAAAAATAAGAGAAAATAAGAAAAATAAAAAAATAAATAAAATAAAAAAAACAAAAAAACGGGTACCCTAGTACCCGGGTTTTGCGGGTACCTGGTTTGCGGGTACCCGATTCCTATGGGCCGGGTATCGGGCCGACCATTTAGTACCCGAAAATTTCGGGTACCCGAAAACCCGGGTACCCGGAAATGAACACCCCTAGTGCAAAGTCATAAATATTTTCGATGGAATGCAACTGCTAACATCAGGATGAATGTACGACGTCCACTCGAACTACGCAATTTTTTTTACTAAGTTAGATAAACTCGATTTAAAAATTAAATGATTTTAATTTTAATAATAAATTCGATTTTAAAAAAAAATGCCTCATCTTTCTTATCGACAACTAATCTAAAATCTTGTTGACTTGTTGGTAGTCTCATGTGAGATAATCCACCACTCCACCTACCATTCATACAATAAAATATTATTGTCAGATTATAATAAATATATATAAATATAAACTCAGTTTATTTTTTATTACCTCCGGACTAGTAGAAATATAAATGGGTTTGTTTGGTTAATAGTTGGGCGTATAAATGATAATTGAAACCAAGCTCATGACTGCAGCAACAAAAGACACCCTCCAATAACATGTTTATCGCGATCGATGTTTTTACATAGCTCCCTAAAGAGAAATTCCAAGACTGTCAATCCCTAACTCAGCTTACCGACATCCTCAAAATTGCTTAGATGAGGCAACCACATCAATGCACTTTGTTGCGGGATTTGTCTGGCATCAAGATCCCCCAATAACTCGCAAAATATAGACACGATTAAATTATTGCATAAACAATAAATACCCCATAAAATTTTACAATAAAATATCTAAATAATAAATAACAAAAAATTATAATTATTAATAAAAATTATAATTACCTTCTTAAGTTCTTCAGAAACATTCGAGGGTACATCGGCAAAAGTTTCTTCCAACCAATTTAGGAAGACACGACCATCATCTAACTTCGTTGGAGGAACTCCGAGCAAATTCAAACCCATGACGTACCAGTAATCTTCGACAGTACCGGTTATAGGAGCTCCGTCAACCGACAAACCAAGATGAAATGCATCATGCTGCAAGGTAATGATAGCCTAACCACATGAAAGATGAAATGTGTGTATCTCCGGTTAATTCTACAAAAGATGCCTCCGTCTAATCGATGTCTGGAGCATTACGATTTTACAAGGATGTAGAAGTCTATATTCTATGCCGACAAAAGCATGAAGACTCTACCAGCAAGTGATTACCTTCTAATGGAAATGCCTTCATCCCATCGATGCCTGAAGCATCGCGATTCTACAAGGACAAAGAAGCCTATATCACATGCCGAAAGAAGCATGCAGACTCTACCAACAAATGAATACCTCTTAACAAAGATGCATTCGTCTCATCGATGCTTGAAGCATCGCAATTCTACAAGGATGAAGAAGTATATATCTCATACTGACAGAAGCATGCAGACTGAACCAACAAATGATTACCTACTAACGGAGATGTCTCCTTCACATAGATGCTTGAAGCATCACGATTCTACAAAGGCGAAGAAGTCTATATCCCATGCCAGCAAAAAAATATAGGCTCTACGAATGAACAATTTTCTTATTAGGCATATGTCTACATATATATTGTTTCTACAAACATGTGGGTACCCAAGAGAATACCTCTGCGCCTCTCAGGAGAAGCCCTCCGAGAGCATAAAAAGAGATGCCTCTACCCACAGCGCTCGATGCTACAGGAGTGTCGAGAAAAACTCCACTCCTTAGCGCTTGATTCTACAAGAGTGCGAGATGTTTCAACCACACACATACTAGTATTTTCGAGTGAATGAAAAACCTAAGAGAGGAGATGCCTCCACCCATAGCGCTTGATACTATAATAGTGTCGAGGAAAACTTCACTCTTTAGCACTCGATTCTACAAGGGTGCGAGATGCCTCAACCCAACATGCGACAACCTCTCCAAGGGTATGAGAAGCATTCACCTCACCAACACCATAAACCCCAACGACTCTGCAAAAACGGAGAAGCTCGTGCTCTGAACAAAAAATAGGGCATGCAAAATCTACACTTATGTGGCCACCCCTTAGGGGATTGTTGAGTGGATCGAAAGATCGATATGAACCAAGAGAGGGTGAATTGGAAATTTAAAGTTTGTGTGGTGGAAATTGCAAATTAAAAGGATTGACAAGGGATTTTAGAGTGGTTCAAGTTCCAAATGAATTCTACATCCACTACCTTAGCTTCACTAAGGATTTGCAACAATTCCACTAATTGCTCTTCCCCTTTTCTAGGCTAAGGAGGCAACCCTTACAATTTCGGTTAAATTTTCTACCCAAAATTTAACCCAATCCTCAAAACAAGGTAACAAAGAATTTGATGGCTAATAGAGTATCTCTCAATACAAATTGTATCCCAATTACAAGCACTCAGCCCAATTGAACAAGATAAGAATGAAAATTACAATTCGGGTTTCTAGACAATATGGGATTTTTGCACAATTGCTTGGATTTGATGTATGGATGTTTTCTTGAGGATCAATAGTTGTTGCTGGAGCTTTTGGAGGTCCCTTTTATACCTTCTCATTGATTTCTAGTCGTTTGGGTGGTTGGGAACATAAATGGAGCCGTTGGAACCCTCTCTTACCACCATAAATGCACTTCCGCAGCTATGCGTATCGGTACGCGGGGAGGTGTATCGATATCTATCTCAGAAAAGAAAGAGTCGTTGTGTGCAATAAATAAGGGGTATCGATACGCGCGTAAGCGTATCGGTACGGGGTATCGAAACGGGGGTTTGTCGTATCGATACCTTTTTCTCAACTTAGCTCACTGTCGATTTCCGTATCGGTACGAGGGTTTGGCGTATCGATACGGGTCAACGACCATTTAAAATTTGGTTACCAACCAACTGACACCAACGGTCAAAATATTTAAACCGACTTATATTTAAAAATTTATTAAGGTTGTATCGATACGAGGGTTTGACGTATCGGTACGCCATTCAAACTCTTTAGACTTTTACATAGGGGCGTATCGATACGAAGGTTTGCCGTATCGATATGTGTTCCTCCAGTAGCCAACTTTGGTAAAAAGGTATCGATACGCTTGGAAGTGTATCGATACACCTGGACGTTTTTCAATAGTTTGGCCTTGAAACACTTAGAAAATATTTTGAGTTTGAGTTTTTCAAATCAGTTTTAAAGAGTTGGTGATTTAAAACTTATTAAGGGACTAATAAAACAATTTTAATTTTTTTCAAATTGATCCTTAAAGATTTAATTATATCAAAATCAAACATAGGTTTTACAATCTCCCCCTTTTTGATATAACAAAACTAAAACTTAAAAATTTTGACACTTTGAAAAACTTTACAAAGTTAACTCCCCCTTAATATAAGCTTGGTAACCTTTGAGTTAAAATCAAAATATTTGAAGTGTTGTGAGCTAGTTTCTCTCCCCCTTTTTGTTAGATCAAAAATATTGAGACAATAGATAAGTGCATAAACAAAGGCAAAGGTATAAATAAGCAACATTAATATTATTGATCAAAGCATCAAACTTAAAAACCCAAACAAAAACAGAAAATCAAAGCATAAGTTTAATCATAAAGCAAACTTAGTCCTAAGAACATAAATCAAAGATGCATAAAATAGAAAATCCTAAATGAGATGCATGAGATGCAAGAAGAAACGTCTAGGCATCATCTTCATCGTCTTCATCATCTTCGTCATCAATTCCCATTGGATCATTGTCCCTCATGCTATTTCGCCACTCATCATGGAAAGCGGAGATAGAAATATTCAAAGAATTGTGACCACTTTCAAGGGATGTGAGGCGATTCTCCATGCTCGTCATCCTTGTATCAAAAGTTGTTTCAAGGGCGGTAAGACGATTACCCATGTCCGTGCGCAACCCGGTAAATTGCTCATTGAGGTAAGTCATGAGAGCATCCATGGAGGGTTATGGAGCTTGAGAAGCTTGATCTCCTTGAGGTTCTTCAAATACGGCGGCGGCCTCGGGTGGTAACTCGGCAAGACGAACCCAATTGCCATTAAAATAATGGAATTTTCCCCGTGCAAGAGATCGCTCATCAATGGGATCGGTAAGGGGAGTTGGGAAGTCAAAAGAGCAATCAATATCCTTTTTCATAAAGAAATAACTCAAAGTCGTACCATATGTAAATGAGGAGATGAGAGAGGTTTGACGATGTTGGACATGGTAGACGATTTCCTCGAACATGATTCGAGCTAGATTTGGGCGCTTTCGCTCACGGAAGCAACGGATCCAAAAATCATCCACTTGACGGATGGTAGAATATTTTCCTCCGGAGGGACGAAACCACCAAGACACCATCAAATGTAGGATCCGGTCTTGAGCATTTAGGGCGGTCACGGAGCCACTAAGAACATGCCCCAAAGCATCCTCATCATCAATACCTTCATCCTCTAATTTGAAAACTTCACAAATAGATTTGACATCAAGGATGAATTTCTTTCCCATGAGATATGAGCTAATGGCGACAACTTCCCCATTGCGAGAAATACATTTGGCATTAGTGTAGAAAATCAAAACCAAAAGACGATAATAAAAACCGGGAATAGATAGGAAATCCATTAAGTTCCAACGATGAAGCAAAGGAAGATATTCAAATTTAAAGTGCTCCGAGTCGAGAAAATGAATGGATATTACCCTTTCCGCATGAATCTTGTAATTCTCGAATTGTCGAAAATATGCTAAACCCGTGGGACCTTCAAAGGATTGTTCATAGCTGGTAGAGTAGTTCGGACGTGCAATCGCTCCAAGAGTGGATGATTCACCGGTTAGAGAAACCCTTGTTCGCTTCCTCGATTCCTTTGGTGCCATGATCTAAAAGAGAAATTATGCAAAAGGATTTCTTCAATTTTTGGGTAAGAACCAAGGTAAAAAAATTAAAAAGAATATTTGAAGAAAAAAATTGAAGAACAAAAGTTTTGATAAAAAGATGAAACAAAACAAAAACAAAACAAAAAAATTGAAAAAGAAAAAGAAAGAAAATATTACCTTGATAGAAACTTGAGAGATTGAAGAAAATTCTAGTGTGCCAAAAATGTCGACCTATTCTCCCTCATCCATGTGAGATCGTGCAAGGTTGTTCGTATTATCTGCAATCCTAGTACATGGGGGAACCCTAGAGGCAGCGATCGTAGGACTATGAGTATCACCACTGTCATGTTTCTCCTTGCAAACATAGGGCAATAACCCAACGTGGGCTATCTCCTAGGCTTCCCGGAGGGGTTGTAAAGATTGAAGCATATATCCCTATCCATGACTTCCTAACAGCAACAAAGATCCATGGCGATCAAGACCGAGGGACCAGTAGCGACCTGGTTGGCGCTAACAAAACTGCACTCTCATCTATTCGCATAGCCCACGAGCTCTTTGGATTTTTCTTCCATAGCCAATCCGACGGTCCTTTCACGCTCTAGAGCCCCCACCATGGTCTTCTTCTCCTCTAGAGCCAAAGCTACTTCTTCCCCATTCCTCCTCGGATTAGCAGTTACCTCCAAAGTCATCTTCCTTTGCAACTCAACCTCGGCTCTCCTTTAAAGATGTTGGGCATACATCATGCATTGCTCCACGGCCTGAACCTCCTCAGCCATGGAGGCAACCTTATTATTAGCTTCAGCTGGCTCTTTTTCTTTGGCCATCAACGTTACCCGCTAACTATTATAAGACGCCTCAACCTCAACAAGAGCTGACTCCACCGCAGTTGACCTCTGCTCGTTGACTGCTGACGTCAACATTGACCTGCTAACGTCAGTATTGACTTTGACCCCGTTGACCGTTGACCTGCTGACGTCAGTGTTGACCTGTTGACGCCATCGTTGACTTTGATCGTTGACCAAAAAGTCAACTTTTCTGAAAACTCTTATTTTATGTTTTTCGACGTCCTGAGTCCATTTTTAAAGCTCGTTTCGCAAAATTCAAAATCGAAAGCCTCTGAATCTAACCTTGAACCCGAACATGTATATGTATTTAGTTATACAGTTAAGAGTATTGTGAATAAGGACTAAAATGGGAATTTGTGTAATTGAAGGCACCCACAGTTCCTTACATACGAATTGTTGAGGGACGTCAAATCTGGGTTCAAGAGTGTTCGAATGTCAATTTCAAGGATCAACCGATATAGCAATGTTTTAAGGTAATACATTACTACCTCTTGTATGCGTTATGAACATGTTGATATTTGCTAATGCATGCATAAAAATTATGATGAGTACTGTTAATTCTGCTCAAGTCAAATCGGATATGAAAATGAGTATGATAATCTAGATAATGTTACAATGCTCGAATGAGAAGATTGATAAATCAAAAGGATCTGGAGTTCAATAAGTAATTAATGAGGCAACTAATCTCTAATTTTGATCATTAGTGTCAATTGATTAAATGTGAAAAATATTTGTATATGAAATTACAAAAATGCTCTTAAGGTATGAGAATGATTAAAATACCCTTGGAAATTAAAGCGATATAGAAATATGCACTAGATATGGTAAAACAACCTGATTCATCTGAAAACCTCAAACTACTTGAAAAGTTATGGTAACAATATTTAAACCTTCGAGATTGAAAGGTGTTAGGTTTCCTTGATTTCTTTTGGAATGAATCTTCGAATATTGATTTACGAGAAACGACCAAAAGTATTGGAAATAATGTTATGGTTAAATTAATCGGAAGGATCGTATTGACCAAAAAGGCTAAAGTATCCTCAGACACCGGGGTTCGCAAATTAACTGGAACAATGGATAAACCTTTGAGTTCTGAAATTGAATGAAGTGGTTGGAGGTACTGAAATTACGTGAATGGCTGAAACACCCACGAGTACTTAAATGATTGAAATACTATATATGGTTCAATTGACAAGAATGATGGATATCCCGAGCTTCAAAATGACTGAAATACCCCCTTGACTGGAATAAATTAATTGCCTCTGATAAAATTTTAGAAATGCCAATAAAGCTGAAAATAACTGAAATGCCCCTAAGAGTTGAAGCATGACTCACGTACGTCAAGCTCTCCTGATATTAATATAAGGTTGGAAGTTTTTCCGCGCAGAATATAAGTTCGACTACTCCGAGGCAAGTCTTGTGGTGAAATATGAAAGCAACCGTTCGGATATACGATACAACTGGATGTATTAGAAGGGTTGGTTAGAACTGCAAGGTTGGGATATGTTTGTTCGAATGGTTTGGAGGTTCGAAAAACTCCTGGAAATCTTAAATATTGTACATTGTCATTTTATCATTTTGGGCTAAATTACAAATTACCCCTGATAGTTAAATGATCAAGATGCCCTTGTTGGCCAAAATAATCAAAATAGCCTTGAATGTATCCGGTATTGTAAAAGATCTTGTCATAGAAATCTATGAATGTCTGGTTGGAAACCTGATGAGCAAATAGAATTCCTCGAGTGACTGTTCATGCCTCGTTGGTATAATTTACCAAAACGCCCATGTATGATAAAATGACCATAATGCCCTTGTAGGCTTAAATGACTAAAATACGCATGATATATCTGAACTCTCTAAGATCTTGATGTATCAATTCCTGAATACCTGGTATGAATCGTTTTACAAACCCTTTCTAATAGGGATCTCGTTCTTGAAATTCGTCCAAATTGTTAAAAGTTCAATGTGTCCCCTTCTGTAAATACCAAGTATCTTTAAGAAATAAATTGTTCTATCTAGTGTGTTCCATGTGTGTTACATTCAGTTGAATGTGTTATATGATTATTACATGTTAGTAAACAATCTAATGACTTAATTATGAACGATAATATGCTTGATGAAAAGATGAATTGAACATATGATAACATTTTCTGCCTACTCGTTGTAAGTCCGCCTGATCTGTGTACTTAGTATATGATTGTGCTATATGGTTATTTGATTTGTAATAATATTGTCTGTCTTCCTGATGTAAGTAATAGGATAATCTGTTAGCTTGACCTATGATGGTACATCTTGTTTACATGATGAATGATGATATCGTCTGCTCAATGGTATGCCCATATATGTGTCTAAAGAACATGAACTTCTATTTTTGATGCCTCGAATGGAATATGTCCGCCATATGTATTATGTTACTCGTGTCTGAAATCTGAATATGGATTGTTATATGGGGTATACTATTGGATTATGTTATGAAGTCTCTGTTGCTACAGCCATGATCAAGCTGGTAAATCCTTATGGACTCAAGGCCTCCCCTTGGGTAGGTTCCGATGCTTTAGCACGAGTAAATCCTTATGAACAAGGCAGCCCCTTAGGTGGCACCTATGTCCATCGGGCCTAGGATAAGTCCTTATGGATGTAGTTTTAGAGGACTGCATATTTTGGAGTAAGGTTGGAGGGTAGTTACTAGTAAACCCTTGTATGTACTTGAACATTTGTATTTAATTGTTATGTGTTCTTATAATATGTTTGGTATGTTTTTATGCTTGTTTGATGTGCACTTATTTGAACACACTAGTCACTAAACTCTTTGTTTCCATCTCCGTAATCTATCAGCTTGTATAATTCTCGTTTGTTACTCGACGTTTGAATAAAGAACAAGTATCGTTATTCTCAAGTATAACGTTACCCTGAAATAACGGAAAGGAAATGAAGATTGTTCCTACTTAGAACATCATGAAAATGTTATGCCTACCACATATTTGCATGAGCTTATAGCATCTTTTGGTAGTTCTGTATTACTGAGCTTTTTCAAGCTCACGTTGCCATCGCAGGTTAAAAGAATATATCATGGTATAATGTTTGACATCAGTGTTCGAAGTTCTCTCGGCGTTGCCTCTGGAGTACAATACTGTACAGTTAGTGGGCATGTATGTCATGTATTGTTTTATGATAGTGTCTGTAAAACACTTTCTGAAATTTTTGTTATGTGTTTAAATGACTTCCTGAAATGGTATTTTAAACAGAAGTTAATTTTACAGTTTAATAAGTGTTTGAGGAAAAAAAGTTTTTATGTATTTTTTTCTCCTGTGGGTCGCTCTTGTGACCCTAATGTGACTTTCTAGGATCCGTTGTAACGCATAGGCGGGTCTAGGGGTTACATGAATAGTGTTGAATTGTTAAAATTCAACTGTTTAAGAATATATGAAAAGATGTCATGTGTCACGTATTCATTAGATGTTTTTTTAAACGGATAATTTAGAAATAAGAATAAAATGAAATATTATATACTTTGAAAAAAATTAGACATGTAAAGTAAAACAAATGAATAGTTTGGACAATTATCTTATACGTAAGCCTATGTTTTATTTAAGTTAATTTTTTAAACTAATCTTAGATATTTGTCTTATTAATAATTTAATACAAATATTATTTAATGGTGTTAGTGATTAAATATAATAAAAATATTAAATAATGATAGTTTAAAATATAAAACTAAATCGATAAGCCTAAGTTGAATATGGTATAGGAACAAATAAACTAAATTTTGACATAATTTTTATTTAAATACGTGTAATTATGTATCTCTATTAATATTAAATTGAATTTGATGTCACATGTTAACAAAATAATAATTCAGTTGAAAATTTTAAAATAATATTTTAAGGTTATTTTTTCAATTTAATTTGTTATATATATCAAAATGTTTTCCGTTATATTCTTGCTCCAAGCTAATTTCTCACGGCCTTTGTAACTGTTTTGTAATAAAATAAAGGGTAATTATTTAATGCACAAGCGTTTGTGTAGACCTGATAAATTTGACTTGAAATCGTAATCGAATTACTCCAACTGAGACCCGAAGTTGACCCGAACATGATGATCCGAAGTTGACCCGAAACTCGAAATAAACCGAACCGAAATCGACCCAAAATTTTGTATTGAACCGAAATAGACTAGAATCGAAAGCTTAACCGAATATCGACCCGATTTTAACCCGAAAATTAAGGTAAAATAAATGAATAATTTATTTTTAATATTATCTATTTTTAACAATATAATAAATAATAAAATGAAGTATGTTTTATTATCTTTTTGTACTATACCATGGAAGAGACTGTTGCTCTTGTCAAAGTTATGGTATAATAACATTTTATGTCATTTTAGCTAAAAATTAAATCTTAGAAATTTAAATGAACAAAAATATCATTATATTAAATTAATAGACTAAATTACAAAGATTAGTTAATATCGACTAAAAGTAAATTTTTAGAGACTACAAAACAATGAGCGATGTGAGGAGAGGTTTTGGGGCGGGGAGAGGAAACGCTTTTACGTCGGCGAACGGAGAGGCCCGACCAGGTTTGGTGGAGAAGACTGAAGAATGGACAATTTTTGTGGATAACTTGAGTAAACGAGTTTCAAGGGCAGCGTTGCGAGAACTTTTTATGTATCAAGGTAGGGTAACCAGGGTTTTCATTCCAGCCTTCAACAATAAAACGAAGTACAAGAACTCGACCTTCGCTTTTGTTACCATGGAGTCGAAGTCGACAATGAATCGTGCTATTGCTAATCTGGACAAATCGAAGATGGACGACCTTGTGGTCAGAGTCTCTCAGGCTAGGTTCCCGAGAGGTCCTCAAGTTGGTGTGAAGCAAAAGATTACAGCGGAAAGTGAGGGTCCTGTCTCTGGAAGGAAGGAGTGGGTGCATGTGATGGAGAAGGTGAGGGATAGGGCGCCAGCGGCGGAGGCTAGGAAATCGTATAGAGATGTACTAGTAAACAAAGGAAATGGAGAAGAGGAGAAGCGGGGGCCGCCGTTGTGTGATTCAAAATTCCTACGAAGGACACCGAGTGGTTGAAGCGTTGTTTGACGGGCATAGTCAAGGAGCAATTCGAACTGGATTTTGTCCAGAGGGCGTTATCGAATGATGGCATTGATGCTAAGGTGGTAAGTTGGGGATTGGAAGGGGAGTCTTGTGCCCTGATTTTCAAGTGCATCAAGGATTTAGAGGAGGCCTGGAACAACAAGAAAGACGAGCTCTGTTATTGGTTCGATTACATCGAACCACTTTTGGTTAAAGAAGTTCCAATGTACTTTGTTCCAGTGCGGCTATATGGCATTCCATTACTATGCTGGCACGAGTCTTTCTTTGAAGCGCTGGGGAATAGATGGGGACGTTTTGTGAATTCGGATACAGCTATGAAACAAAAGGACAAATTGGATATGGCTTGCTTTGTTATGAGAACGGCGAGTTGTGAGACAATTTCGGATTCGATAAGAATCTCATCGATGGGTTTTCCATTTAGAATTAGGGTAAAAAAGGAAAGTTGCCGGCCTATTTTTCCGAAGGGGAGGTCGGTGGGGAGGGTGGTAAATTCGCGGATGAGTGGTCGAATTCAATGTCGGATGAGTCATCGGGTGGCGGGCAGGGGGCGGAGGAATTTTCCAGCAGAGGGAAGCCCAGGGGTTTCGAAAAGTCGATCCAGGAGGAGAATGAGGAGTCAGATGTTGGGATTGGGGAAACGGCACGCTCGGCTTCCAATATGTCTAACAATAACCACGTGGGTGAAATGGATCCTAATAATGGGGAATTCCCCAATGTGGTCTTGTCAAACTTGTTGGCTGAGGGGGATGGAATTAATTCAGGTGCTAAAGACAAACTAAATATAGGGGATGTGGGTCGTGAGCCAGATTCCAATGGCCTAGTGGAGTGTGAGCCTGCTGGAGGGTTTTGGGAGGGGTCGAATTCCCTTGATGGGGCGGGCTTGGTACAAGTGTCTCCTGGGAGTCCAGATTGAACATCTGTGAAAAGGGAGGGACAAATGGCGTTTTTTCCACAACCTCCAAGGGATGGGTGTCTGATAGCTTTGAAAAGGCAGGGAGTATCCAACCAATTTTCTCTCATCCCCCTTCTTTCGGAATTTATCAAATAGATGAGATCAATCAGAAGGAAACAAAGCAAATGGGCTTTTTAGAGCAGGGTCTAGAAGGAGGTTTCGTCAGGTGGTAAGAGGGGCGTTGGAAGGGAGGTCTCATGCTTCAGACAAAGGAAATGGGATGGGGAGTGAATCATCGACCGTAGGGCTTGAGGCAGAATCCGTCTGGGAAATCTGTAATATTTTGGAAGTCTCATTCAGAGGGGGTAGGCAAGCTGTGATCGACAGGGTGTGCGAAATAGAGAGGGAGTTACATCAGGTACTGTAAAAGGGTATTGTTCTGGGTTCTAATAGTTTTTTTCATGAAGTTATCGTTGTTATCTTGGAACATTAGGGGTATAAGGAGGAAGGAGAAAAAGAAAGCAATTCGGGATCTAGGGAGGAGATGCAAGGCAAATTTCATTTTCTTACAAGAGACAAAAGTGGAATTGATTGATACGGCAGAGGTAAGAAGGATTGGTGGGAGTGGGAATTTCAATTTTGCGATTTCACCGGCGGCGGGTACGGCGGGAGGTTTAATTAGTTTATGGGACAATAGTTTCTTCGAGGTCTCGAGAACTTTCATCAAATCTAGATTCATTGCAATTATCGGAAGATTTAAGGAGTCAAATTGTCAGTGTGGGTTAGTGAATATATATGAGCCTGCTGTTGATGGAGAGAAAGGCGGTTTTCTCGAAGAGTTGCTCAGTTTCCTTCTACAGTGGCAGATTCCATGGTGCCTTGGAGGAGATTTCAATCTTTTCATAGAGGAGGAAGAGAAAATCAGCTTCTCGATGAATAAGACTCTGATGTCGTGTTTCAACGAGTTCGTGGGGAGTGTAGGCTTGGTGGATTTACCGTTAATAGGCGGGAAGTTTACTTGGAGCAATCATAGAGGTTCCAACTTTTATCAGATTAGACAGGTTTTTAGTTTCCCCTGAATTCAATCTAGAATTTCCGTCTCTCAGCCATAAATTGTTGCTGAAATCACTGTCGGATCATAATCCGATATTACTTACTGTCGAGTCGGAAAATTGGGGGCTGAAGCCCTTTAGATTTTTCAATTCTTGGTTTCTTGATGAGGGGTTTGAGGAGGCTGTAATGGGAGCCATAAAGAAGCTGAAAAAGGAAAATAGGAACAGAGAGATTGGAAGCATCATAAAGGGAACGAAGATGGCAGTCAAGGGGTGGCGGTCGAAAATTGATAACATCGCGAAACCCTCAATTAAAGAACCGGAGGAGAAGATTTCGGCGTTGGAGTTAATTTTTCAAGAGGGTGGAGGCGATTCGGAGCTTTACAAGACTGTTTGCTCTCTTAGGAGGCAGCTCTGGGAGAAGTACAGGGAAGATGAACTACAGTGGTTGCAGAAGTCAAGGTTGAATTGGCAGTTAAGGGGCGATAGAAACACACATTATTTCCATTTAGTTGCTTCGGGGAGGAGAAGAACGAATGCTATTCACAACATTGAAGTGAATGGGGTACCTCTCATTGATCCGAAGGACATTAAAATGGCGGTACATAATTTTTTTACAAGAGTTATAATTGTAATAAGGCACTGTAGGTGGTGGATTTGAAGCTAAATTTTCAGAAATTAAATGAGGATCAAAGGAATTTACTCACGGGGAGGTTTATAGAAGTCGAAGTCTGGGCAGTTCTTGCAAGCCCAGACGAAAATAAGGCCCCGAGGCCAGATGGTTTTAATCTAAATTTTTTTCAAAAAGTTCTGGGACCCGCTCAAAGGAGACATAATGAGGTTTTTTGATAAGTTTCACGGGGGTGGCAGTTTTGAAGCCGGAATTAATCACTCTTTTATTTCACTAATTCCGAAGACAAGAAATCCTGCATCTATCGATGAGTATCGACCAATAAGCCTAGTGGGTAGCATGTATAAATTATTATCTAAAGTGTTGGCGAAAAGATTAAGTTTTGTGTTGGATTCAGTAGTGGGTGATACCCAATTTGCATTTATCCCGGGTCGACAGATTTTAGACTGCTCGTTGGTGGCGAATGAGGCGATAGATTGTGTGAAGAAATCGGGCAAGGCTGGAATCGCGTTCAAAATCGATTTCCAGAAAGCGTACGACTCAATAAGTTGGGAATTTTTGCTCGTTGTCCTAAAGGCATGTGGTTTTCCGGAAATTTGGTGTAGTTGGATGTTTCAGTGCGTTTCTTCGGCGTCCATATCGGTTTTGGTGAATGGGGTACCGACAGAAGCTTTCAGTATGGCTCGCGGCCCGCGGCAAGGTTGTTCGCTATCTCCGTTGCTATTTAATTTGGTGGGTGAAACACTCAATTTGTTATTGAAAAAGGCAGTGGACTGTCGGTTATTTGAGAGGTTTAGAATTTGAAATAGCTTGTCCTCTATTGATGTATCGCATCTGCAATTTGCAGATGATTTACTCATTTTTTGTGGCAGTCAGGAGTTGCAGGTACGTAATGTGAAAAGGGTATTGAGAATTTTCGAATTGGCGTCGGGATTACGAATCAATTTGAAGAAAAGCAGAATTTTTAGATTAAATGTGACGGAACAAGAGGCTAGAAGTTGGGCGGCAGCAGTAGGGTGCTCTTACGGTTCCTTTCCCACCAATTATTTAGGGTTGCCTCTTGGCGCAACAAGGAATTCTGTCAGTTTATGGGACCCGGTGCTGAAAAATTTTGAATCAAGATTAGCAGGATGGAAACCAAAATTCTTGTCAATGGGGGGTCGGTTGACTCTCATCAAGTCAGTATTGACAAGTTTGCCGATTTATTTCATGTCACTGTTCAAGATGCCAGAATCGGTTGCTAAAAAACTTAATAGTTTGACGTCCAATTTCTTGTGGGATGGTGATGGAGATAGCAGGAAACTGCATTAGATAAAATGGGACACAGTGTGCGAGCCGAAGGAGAATGGCGGACTCGGGGTACAGAACGTGAAGGCCTTGAACCGATCGCTACTGTGCAAGTGGAGTTGGAGATTCGGGAATGAATCTCATTGCCTATGGCGTAAGGTTATCTCTACTAAAACATCGGGTAACAAGACGAGTCTCCTTCCTCAATCGGCAAATAGGAAAGAGGTGTCTTGGATTTGGGGAGATATATCGAAGGTTTTTTATGTTGAAGACGCTGTGGGATTGGCCTCTTGAGCGAATATGTTTTTGAAAGTGGGGGATGGGGCGTTGATTAGTTTCTGGTTCGACACGTGGTTAGGCAACTCCCCATTGAATTTGTCATTCCCTAGAATTTTTGCTCTCTGTGTGAAAAAGCATGCGGTGATAAAAGATTTTGGGAAGGTTGAGGACGGGGTTTGGAAATGGGTGATTCCACTTAGGAGACAATTTTTTGACTGGGAGGTGCAACAATGGAACGAATTATTAAACGTGTTATCGACGCTCAAATCCAACAGTATTGGAAGTGATTGGGTAAGCTAGGGAGGGACGGGGGATGAGAGGTTTTCAGTTAAGTCCCTTCGAAGCCTTGTTCCCTCTTCGCGCCAGGCGGATAAAGGTTGGAACGACAGAGTTTGGTTGGGCGTGGCGTCGCCGAAGGTGGAACTGTTTTATGGAAGGTGATGCACGGAAGGGTACCGGTCAGAATCGAATTGGCCAAGAGGGGAAGTCTAATTTCAGAAAGTGTCTCCTGTCCTTTCTGCAACGATTTTCCAGAAACGGTGAAGCATCTATTCTTCGAGTACAGGGGGTTTGGCGAATTTGGTGTTATTTTTGCAGATTGTTAGGAGTATTTGCGGTGCTTGCTAACAGACCAACAGTTTTTTGGAGGCTTGGAGTGGTCTGGGTGCGTATAAGGCGCGACAGTGGTGGTCATTGATACCGTTCGCAATTATTTGGACGGTGTGGTTAGCAAGGAATGAAGCAGTTTTTAAGCTGAAAGCTCCAGATTGGCTGCTGATGGATCTCCTTTCCCGGCAACGTTTGGCCTATTGGATCAAGGCTAAATATCCTCGGACTATGATTTCAATGGAAGCCTTGATTGCGGACCCTCCTTTGGGGATCGCAATTTGCAAACCGAAGAAGAAGAAGCCAGGGTGCGTCCGATGGGATCCTCCACCTGAGGGCTTCGTTAAGTTAAACGTAGATGGGGCGTTTTCGAGAGTAAAACAGGTTGGGAGCATTGGCGGGTTACATAGGGATAGGGCGGGTCTGATATTTTTCAAATTTAACGAAGAAGTGGGAAATGTTCCCCCGACGGTAACTGAACTGTTAGCGGTAAAGAAAGGGATTGATCTGTTCCTCAAATCGAAGTGGGAGAAAGAGCGGCGGTTAGTGGTTGAGACAGATTGCAAGAACGTTTTTGATTGGATTAAAGGAGGGGTGAGCCATCCGCATGCTGTAGGGCAGGTGGTGAGCGAAGTAAGAGATGCAATCGGGAAATTCGGGGTGGTCTTGCGCCTTATTCCAAGGTGCCTGAACGTAGAGGCTGACTATATAGCAAAAGAAGGGATAGGGTGAGGATACGATTTTAGGGAACGGTGTTGTATCGTTTTGTGGGAGTGAGTTTGTTGCTCATGTTTCTGGTATGTTGTAATTCTGGAATTTTTAATGAAATACAGTAGTGGGGCACTCTTTTCCCCCTTCATTAGGAGGGGTTTTTTAATGAGGCCCAATATTACCTTTCAAAAAAAAATTTAGAGACTAAATATCACTACGGAGAGGGGATTTCTATATCCGAAGTCTAAACCGTGGCGATACTTATGACTAAATTAAATTAAACTAAAACTTAAAGTTGAATATTAGTACTAAAATGTAACATTTTAAATGCAACATGACCTAAAAAGTAATTAATCTGTAACTTAAAAAATTGATGGCTTATTTCCCTTCAAAATTTTGTCTTTTCCCTCCCTATTTTTACCAATTGTCTTTTTCAATTTTTTCAATCTAGCTTAAAAAATTTGTGGCTTATTTCCCTAAAAAAATTTGTCTTTTCCCTCTCTATTTTTACCAATTGTCTTTCTCTTTTTCTTTTTCTTAATTTAATTGAGTTTCAATTTAGATTAATTTAATTGAAATTTCACATTTAGTTTTAGAATTATTTTAATTATGTCCGTGATTTATGCTTCTAGATTTTAGTTAGCTCAATTAGATCTTAAGTTTAATAAATTAATTCATTTCAGACATTATTATTATTATTATTATTATGATGATGATGACGATGATGATGATGATGATGATGATGATGACGACGATGATGATAATAAAGTTTGATTTAATATAATTATACACAAAATTTTGATATGGATACATGAAGCTTTAATTTAAATATTTAATCAAATTCAAATGCATAGATTAATTAATCTCATACACCAATAACTCTAAATTAAACCATAAATACTAAACCTCAAACCTTAAACCCAACTCAAACCAAATTGACCCGAAAGTTCAAATATTGACCTGACTCAAAATCGACCCGATTTTGACCTGAATTGAAAGCGACCCGAATGACCCGAACCAAAATCGACCGATCCGATATTGACCCGACTCGAAAATAATCGATCCGATTTTGACCCGATCCAATACCCAAACTGGATCCGACTCATCACATACCTGAATTAGACTCGAACCCGAACCGAATCTAAACCGATTCTAGATAGACCCGAAACGACCCGAACCCGAACCGAACGACCCGATTGCCACCTCTACGCTTGTGAAAACACTACTTACACATGTGTTATAGTTTTAGGGATTTAATTTAGGGTTTAAGGTTTAATGGTTTAAGTGTATTAGTTTTGAAATTAGGGGTTGTTGATAGAATTTCAAGCTTAGGGTTAAAATTTAGGGTTTATAGGCTAAAACCTAAATCCTAACCATATTACCTTATAACCTAAACCATAACCCTAAACCCTAAATTCTAAGATTAACCCCTAAATTCTAACCATAAACCATACTTTCTAAGCTCATACACTAAAACCCCTAAACTCTAAACCCTAAAATTAAGGTGCTTGTGGGAAAAAATTGTTTACACGCCTGTGTATGGGATAATAATTCATAAAGGGTAATTATTCCATGCACAAGCACTTGTGGGAAACATTGCTTACACAAGCACTTGTGGGAACATTGTTTACACAAGTACCTTAGTTTTAGGGTTTAGGGATTTCATTTTGGATTTAAGGTTTAGGGGTTTAAGTGTAGTAGTTTTGAATTTATGGTTGTTGATATAAATTTGAGTTTAGTGTTAAAATTTAGGGTTTATAGGCTAAAACCTAAATCCTAACCATATTACCTAGAACCTAAACCCTATCCCTAAACCCTAAATTCTAAGAATGAACCATAAATTCTAAATCCCTACACTAAAACCCATAAACTCTAAACTAAAACATTAAACCCTAAAATTAAGATGCTTGTGGAAACAAAAAAATTCATCACTTGTGTATGGATAGATAATAATTCATAAAGGGTAATTATTCCATGCACAAGCGCTCGTGGAAACATTGTTTTGCACAAATGCCTTAGTTTTAGGGTTTAGGAATTTAATTTAGGATTTACGGTTCATGAGTTTAAGTGTAGTAGTTTTGAATTTAAGGGTTGTTGATAGAATTTCGAGTTTAGGGTTTATAAGCTAAAACCTAAATCCTAACCATATTACCCTAAACCCTAACCATAGCCCTAAACCATATATTCTAACATTTATCCCTAAATTCTAACCATGCACCCTAAATTCTAAACATATACACTAAAACTCATAAACTCTAAACCCTAAACGAAAACCTTAAACCCTAAAATTAAGGCGTTTGTGGAAACAAAAAGTTTCCATTACTTGTGTATGGGATAATAACCCATATAGGGTAATTTTTCCATGCACAAGCGCTTGTGGAAACGATTCTGGGATTTAATTCAGGATTTAAGGTTTATGGGTTTAAGTGTAATAGTTTTAAATTTAGGGGTTGTTGATAGAACTTTATGTTTAGGGTTAAAATTTATGGTTTATACGCTTAAACCTAAATCGTAACCATATTACCCAGAACCTAAACCCTAAAATTTAACCTTAAACTCTAAATTCTAACCATAAACCCTAAATTCTAAACTCATACACTAAAACCCTAAAACTCTAAACCTTAAACCCTAAAATAAAACATTGATCCATAAAATTAAGGCGTTTGTGGAAAAAAAATTCCACCGCCTGTATATGTGATAATAATCCATAAAAGGGTAATTATTCCATGCACAAGTGCTTTGTGGAAACATTATTTTGCACAAAGCGACTTCATTTTAGGATTTAATGATTTAGTTTAAGATTTAAGGTTTAGAGGTTTAAGTGTGTTAGTTTTTAATTTAGCCGTTGTTGATAGAATTTCGAGTTTAGGGTTAAAATTTAAGGTTTATGGCTAAAACCTAAATCCTAATCATATTACCCTAGAACCTAAACCCTAATTTCTAACCATAAACCCTAAATTCTAATAATGAACTCTAAATTCTAAACACATACACTAAAACCCCTAAATTCCAAACCCTAAACTAAAACCTTAAACCCTAAAATTAAGGTGTTTGTAAAAACACAAAGTTTCTATCGCTGGTGTATGTGATAATAATCCTAAAACTAACTGAGTTTTATATAACCTAAGTCGATCACAATTCTCTCTCTCTCTTACACACATAGATCTGTTTAAACAATGTTAGAGCTTTTAAGCTTTACACGTTTTTTAGATAGTTGGATGAGTGAAATGAATGGTTGAGATTACTATTAGGATATGTGAAGACATTTTTTAAAAAATAAGGCGTTAATCTCAACCACCTATTTAACTCGTCCAACGATCCCAAAAATATTTAAAACGTTGAGTTTTACATTGTGTGTAAGTAAATCCTAACCCATAAATATATATATATATATATATATATATATATATATCCGTGTGAAAATTTCAATATTTTTAAGTGTCTGATTTAATTTTGTGTCACATGATTCAACGACATCAACTCATTTAGGAAAATATAAAAAATCAAAATATAAAATAAAATGAGTATAGATTTATAAGATTATTATATTAAATCAATTTTATTTATTCCACTAATAAATATTTACCTGTAAATATATTTAAAAAAACTTAAATTCAATAAAATTTTAAAATGTAAAAAATCCAAAGAAACATTGTTGGCTTTAAGAAGTAATTGGAATGTACTACCAACGTGGTTGATCCAAGTGAAAAACAACCTAATATCGCTCTCGAGTTCTAGGCGAAAATTTTTGTAGAGAGACTTACCCATTAAAATTAATTGTACGAAACGAGTTGGTCCGGATTAACGAAGGTCTTGAAAAACCCGGAGGACAACCAAATAATTGAAATGGACCAAACTAGGGTGATAACGAGCCGAGCTCGAGCCTAGCCAGACTCGGCTTGTCGAGCTCGAAAATTTAGGCTCAAACTCGGCTAAAAAAAAAATATTATTATGCTCGACTCGGGCTCAAAGCTCGTCGGGCTCGACTCGAAATGGAAAATTTTACTATAATTTTTTAATAAAAGATGAGTCCACGTTAAAAGCCCATTGTGCCCAAAAATTAGATTAATCCAAATAACCAAAAAATATTCTTACAATACAAACACATAATCAAAGAAAATAGAAAATCAAACTACAACCAACTAAGGAAAATGGTAGATTCATTTTCTTTTACTAAATAAATTACTTTTTGTGCATATGTATATGTTCACGAGCTTTTCGAGTCGAGCTTGGGTCGGCTCGGCTTGTTAAAGTTTCGAGCTGAGCCCGAATCGAACTCACTCGAAGCTCGGCTTGACTTAATTTGTTAAAGTTTCGAGCCGATTCTGAGCCCGAATCGAGCTCACTGAGTAGCTCACGAAACAGTCAAGCTCATTATCACCCCTACACCAAACCAAGGCGAGTGAACCCGGCCGGACCCAAAAGATGCCCTAAACCCTCACAGTTGGAGTTGGTTTTACGAGGATTCTTGTGGCAACTGGCAGAGCAAAGCGAAGACTGAACAGAAAAGAGCATTCTCATCTCAACACAAAGCCGAACACCTCACTGTTTGAGATCCTCTGCTGTTCAAATTCTTCACAAACTAACCCAATGGCCGGTAACTCGGTTTCCGAAGAAGCAACCATGGATGGCCACTCACCCAAGCTCGCCTCCATTCCCGCCGGCGACTCCACTGTCTGGGCCGACGCTTCGCCTCTCCTTCAAGCCGCCTGTACAGGTTCACTCTCTCTCCCTATCCCTATCCCTCTCTTTGTTTTTGTTGCTCCCCCTGAATCCTTATGTTTCTTTGCAAGGAAAAAAAGTCAAATGGAAAGTAGAGAAAGGAAAAGCCTTCCTTTTTAATTTGATTGGGAGATATAACAGTTAATCTCTAAACCCTTTTTATTCCGAAGGGTGGAAAGCTGTTTTTATTATTATTATTAGAGAGGTTAGATATGGAAAAGAGAAGGTATTTGCTTTATGAAAGTTAAGGTTTTCTCTCTTTTATTTGTGATCACCCAAAGCGAGAAAATTATTATTGAATCAGAGTCTTTTTTTAGTGACTAAATCGAGCTATGCAAAATATTAAGCGGAAATGTTGGTTTCACTTTTCCTCTTAGCTATAATGCAATGTTTTGTGATCACAGGTCTTAGAGATGGAGAGCTCATTCACGGGGACAATTTCAATCTTTTTGCTGCCATGTCTGCTTTAGAGGTATTGATACTTCTTCATTATTGATCAATATCATGTGATTCTTTTCTCATTGTTATAGTGTGTTGGAAGTTATCATTATCTTACTTAAGATGATACTTACAATCTTTTCTGAATGAGGGCTGGTTGCAATTGTCACTTAGATACTTGCATGCATGGTCCTACTCTCGAACGTCAAAACCAACACAAAAATAAAGGCTCCCATTTAGAGTATATATTAATTGATTTGCTTTTTCTTGTTTAGTTTAAGTTTTTCCCTATTTTTTTATGTTCGAATTATATGGTTTTAATTGACAAGTTTTTGTTTATTTTTATTAGATAATGGATCCAAAGATGGATTCGGGTATTGTTTGTACATACTATTCTATTGATGAGGCCATTGAAAATGGTGCTGCTCCTATTCCTATTAGCCTTGACAGCACTATTGATGTCCAACACACTATTGATATCATGGACCATCTTCTAGCTTGTGAGGTATTATCTTCCCCATTCTTGGTTCATTTTTTTGGGTAGCAATATTGCACATATATGGCTGCTTTAGTTAGTCTTTAATTTGTCTCACCTATTCCAAACTGTCCCACATGCAACCAAATAATCATTCATGTACCTAGAATGATTTTTTTTCCTCACATTTTTAATGATTTTGCAATTGTACTTGTTCTGTTTGTGATTATGCCACCGCCTTCTACTTGTTTCCTTTCTCTTCTTTTATCTAAATTGTAGTCTTTCATGGCAGGCAGCATGGCATAAGGGTCATTCCTTGGCACAAACTGTCTTTTCTTGCATATATCTTCTGAGGCTTGATAGGACTGCTCCGCATGCCTTACTGCATTCTTATTGCAGAATTATACGCGCCACCTGCAAGGCAGTAGTGTCAGTTGTTTCAGATGCCCGTACCCATGAAGTAAAGTATTCCAACAACTCTTTTGCCTCTTTTCTTCCATTTTCAAATTTGCTTCTAGTTCTGATATTGAAGGTGTCAGATCTGAACAAATTTTATTTATCGAAATAATTGGTCCTTGTATCCCTCCCAACAGTCCAAAAGACCTTGGGGGTATAGAGAAAAAGGATGGACTAAGTAGATGAGAATTAGTTCAGTCAGTGTACTTATTGTAGAATTGTTCTTCATTTAAAAATATTGTCTCATACTCTGGTGGCAGGAGAGTTTGTATTGCATTCACTATCATTATTCATTTGTTCTATTTCTTGAAATTGTGATTAAAACTACATGATCAGTTGTGAACACATTCATTTGACAGGAGGAGGATCTTTTTACAATGACATATGGTCTTCCTTTAAACGGGGATGGAGATGATAAGTGCTTGTCAATGTTAAATGTTGTTGAAGAGACAATATCTCGCCAGTTACGTGCATGTAAAGCTGCATCATCAAAAAGAAGATTACCAGAAGGTAGTTATCATTGGCTTTTATTCGTTTCAGGGAATCTTCGTATCTGAAAAATCACATTATAAATGACCAGCACCTTGTTCCTAATTTGCATCGGTCATTATGATCTCTACTTTTTAAACTTTCTTGCAACTGATATGTGTGATATTTTATAGAGAAGTCGGTTATTTCTGAATTATTGTGTTAAAACTTTTTTAAATTGGTACACAAGTTGATAATCTAAAGCTTATATTTGTTTTTGGTCTTTAGCAAGATAAATCTAGTTCTAATTTTTATGTTAATATAGATCCCATGTTCTATATTTTTTTATGGAATTTCTCATACTATAATGAGGGGAATGTTAAATGATGAAAAGATTCACAAGAAAACTAGTAAAATGTGTTGCGCAGGTTAAGATTTCATCTTAAAGGTAGGTCATGTTATGCAAACATTGGACTGTACTTGATTTTTCCTTTGGATTCAAAATAGAAAGATTTGCATTAACTAGTCATTCCAGCATCAATGGGCTGAAAAGAATTGCCTTCTGTCTAAATTCTTGTTTCTTATCTTCATTCACTGTGAACTTCTGTCGTAGAATATTTCTTAAAGATCATTAAAAATTTAAAATACAATTCTCTAATTAATCAAGTTTCTATATTGATGCAGATTTGGAGCCATTACAGTCCAACCCCAATCTGGAAGCAGGATTCTGCAAAGCTTTGTTGTGCCGTTTACGCTTTCGTAAGGTCTTAAGCTGTGTTACTCTTTTCTTTTACTTCTCTGAATATGTTCTTCAGTCTGTGGTTGTGCTTCTGTCTAGAAGATTTGCAGGCCTTCGGAATTTCTTTAGTGGATCTCCTTTCCTGTAATCTTTTATTTCCTGAACAGTCAAAGCTTTGATCATTCATCGCATACAATCTGAAAATTCCATTAAATTATGTATAGTTTCCTAATTTGAAATTTTGAGATAACAGTTATTAATATGGGACAGTACATTAGGGGGGGGGGGGGGGTAGGTATATCGTCACACATGGAATATGTTATGTATGTTGTTTTCCAAACTTATACTGCCAAAAATCTATTTGGTGTTTTCTTCTAGCAAATGTTATTTATTCTGTTGAAATTCTCATCTGTTTTATTGTTTCTGACAAACATATTAAGTCTATAACATTAACCGTCCTTTGCTTTGCTTTCAGCATTTTTTCCATGTCCTTGCCTGCATGAAACGGCCTCAGGGGAGAGGTTTGGAGTCCGCAAGAAAACATATAGCTTCCTGCATGACAGAGCTGGAGTCCATTCTAAAATCAGCAGACTTTATAAGGTCTTGTTTTGGTGAATCTTGTGAAGGTGATATAGATGACAAAACTACTGCTTCAGGTCATGAACCAATTGGATTTGATGCTATGCTAAACAGTAGATTATCTGCCCCCACACCACCACGTGCAATTAAAATTCTTAGTTGGAAAAAGGTCGGAGATTTTTGTAGTTAATTTTTATTTCTTTGAATCTACTTTCATTATTACAATAATTGCTCTCTTGTTTCTTTGGCAGGCGGTTGAGTATTTTGTAAAACTTCTTCACGATCTCGATGTTATTTGCTCTTACCCATTGGATCCTCATTTAGAAAGTCTTCTGCGCTTTGTGGTTCAGTTCCAGAAATCTCAACCTGATTTGGTGGCACGATCTCATCTGCAGGTCGAACTTTCTTGACTTCTTTTTGTATTTGACAAATTCCCTTATAAATTACTGTTTCTAAGCATCGTATTTTCAGATTCTTAATCTTGTGAATATTGTTGAACAGCTTCTATTGGTTCAAGATGGGAAACTCTATGGACGTGATCCTTTCTTTGCAGTGATAACTAAAGCTGCTGCATTGCCTGAAGCCACCAAAAACCATGATATTCAGAAGAATGAATCTATTCTGCAGCTAGGAATGGTTATGACAATTATCATTATGCCATATGTTCACTGTTGTTTTCTAGTACATTCTTATTATGGGTGTTGCTAAAAGTGCCCTTAGGGAACTTGTTACGGTTGGTTGAGTTACTATCAGTGGCGGATCCAGAAATATTTTTGAGGGTGGCCATACATGAAATCTCAAAATTTCAGGGTGGGCACAAGTTATAAATTTAAAAAAAAATCTAAGGACTAACTCATAAAAATTGAGAAAATTGAAGTAAAATGTGTGAAGTTTAGAAAGTTCAGGGTGGGCGATGCACTTGCATCTGTGATCCGCCACTGGTTACTAGTAATAGTAATAGCTAATTTCATGAACTCCGATGGTGTTGACAATAGTAGCTTACCTAATACAGTAATCTATAAGAGTGCCCTTATGTCGCTCATTATCAAAACCCTTTCCAGATGGTATATACATTTATTTAACTCTCCTCTTTGGAGTTTGAAGCATAAGGCTACTGTCTTGATCAGAATGCTAAGCGTTAATGTTACATACACCAAGGTTTGAAAATGTGGTGTTTTCATCTAATACATGTGCAATGCTATTATTTATTGCAGTTGGTAATGAATTTGCTCAAAGTACTTTGTACAAATGCTGCCTGGCAGAGGCGTAAGCTTGGGAGATTTTTGCAAGATTGGCGTGTTATCTATGTACAGGTTTGTACCGTGTCAAATTTCCTAATACAGCTCATTGCATTGTTGCTATCTTCTCTAACACACCCAACCACACATCTGTTTGTTCTGTTTAAATTTACCATATCTAATTTCCTTTTCTGTGCTGTTTTTCTCATGACTTTAACATGGATGCCTCCTTCCTTTATCAGTGACATAGCTAAGGGCTAAGTAGTCCTGAATGTTTTATTATTTGCATGCATGATTTTCTTAAGTTTTTTTCCCCTTTTTTATTATTAGTGTCTGCATCTTTAAAGCACCCGCTTACAATGTCCATGAAACACCATCCCCACTTTTGCCTGATTCATGAGATCAAACAGATGATAAAAGGAATTGGGTTTGGAACTTGCATCACATTTCAAGACAAAGAACTTGTAGCTGATTGGTTGGTTAAATGGAGCTTAGGCAACATAGGGGGTTGAGAACTATTGATGAACTACTGCAAAATGCCATTAACCTGTTAATGGCTGACATGGTGGGAGTGCTTTAATGAGGATTAGTTTTTGCTAGTGTCTTTTGATTGTAGGGCTTTCCCCTCGACACCAAAAATTTTAAGCACACCCTTACCTCTTCCAATCAGGAAATAAGAAAACAGGAATTCTTTCTTTTTTGTGTTATATTACCTTGCCTATGAATGTGAACGTTGACTTTGTTAGCTTTAAACAGCTTTCTTGTAAATCTAGCTTCTTCTTTTTTTTTTACTTTATGTGCTGCATGACTCGATAATTGGACTTCCGTTTTTTTCGTGCCTTTCATTTATCAGCTTGAGCTTGCTTTCAGAAACGAGTTTGGAGAAGTCTCAAGCAGTTCAAATGATGAGGTGTGTTGCGCTTTCTTCTCCTTTTATTTTTCTGTGGTTTACAATGTCCAAATTTCATCATTAGTCCCTATACTCTAATTTGAACAATTGTAGTGTCTGTACTTCTGGAATTTTGAATTTTCAGCCTGGATCCAAACAATACAGGGACTTACAAAATTATCAAAATTGAGAATAGGAACTAAATATACATACGCATAATACATAAACTAATAGCAAAGTTTGACTTAATAGATTTCACAGCTACTGTTTGAATCAGGACCGAGATTTCAAATTTTGACAAGTACAGGGACTAAAAATGATTAATTTATAGAGTATATGGATTAAATCCACAACTTTCACATAGTACAAGGACTAATAGAAGAATTTGACCATTCACAATTAACAAAACTACTAGCTTCTTAAATATAAACTGAAATTTATTCATTCAAATGTGTTGGAATTTCCTCTTTTCTTTTTCTTTCTGAGCATTACTTTTGTAAAGCTTGAAGGAACTATTCTAGATAATACCTATAAATTTTATAATAAAATATGAAATTTGGTTATGAGTGGCCCTGAATTGTCTCAGAGTTGCAAATTCATACATGACCGATGATGTACTTGATTTAAAAAAGATTGGGACCTCCAGGGCACTTAACTGCAAGTTTTTTTCTTGAATCTTGAGATGTTTTAGAGAGGAAAAATGCACCCTATAGCAACAGATTTTAACATTCATGAAATTACAACATCTTTGTTGCAATGCTAGTGCGCATAAAATAGATATGTTAAGTCAGTAGGTTGTTCTCAGTTAACGGGGTAACATTTAATGAAGTTTGTGCTTCAGAACTTTACAATGAAATAAATTGTAGGGTCTTCATTGATATAATTTTTCTTGCTTTAATTTCTTAGGCAAGATTGATACATAAAATCTGGAGAGAGGTTTATTAAATATGTCCTTTTTTGTATTGCACAAGAATGGCTCTTTTTTCAAATCAAGATAAATTAATACACTTTTAATGTTTCAGTTTGAGCAGGATGGACTATATATTAGTCCTATTATATAATAATCTTTGCGAGCAACATTGTGTTGACATAAGGAAGCAGCCACCTTTGCCTATATACAGACAAAAGAACATAGAACTTTAGTAAAGTCAACAGCAAACCTTTTAAGTTCCACGGCTTTCATTACATTGTTCCATGTTGCCTTTGTTGTCAGTGGGACACCTTTTTATCAATTTTCTTTGTTCTCTTTTGATGCTTGACAAAAATTTCCTTGTGGTTTGCAGAATATATGCATGAAAATATTCCGACATATCCTCCTTTGGGTTGAAGAGCAAACATACTGGATAGCTTTTCGATTTCTCATATTGGGTTTTGAATTGGATCTTTATTCTACCAGTGAATACTGCATGGTATACTGGTACTTGTATGCCGTCTTAACCAAGCTCGCAGAGAAAACTCATCTTAAGATGGCTGTCAGCTATGACACTGGTACTCTTTCTTTGCTATGATATTGTCCGAGGCACAAGCAGTTTTGTTTTTCTCACCAAAATATTAAACTAAAGTATCATTAATTGATCAGTTTGTAAATCTGATGTATTTTATTTTTCCTTTTTATGACCTGCATGCCACTGTTATAAACAACCAAATTTATGAATGGTGTTATGACCAGCTAAACGGAAGGGGAAGAAGAAAAAGGACTCTCCTAAAGATTTGGCTAGGGAATCTCGGATCCCGCCGGCAGTCTTGTTCCTTCAGTGCTATATATGTCTTGCTGAAGGACTTACAATGGTAACATTACTTGTTTTATCTCGAAATTGTGATGTTTTAATGATTGTGAAAGGGCATAATCTTCCAGTCTTAGCCAACCCTGTGTCGTATATCATCATTTGTGTGAGAGAAAATAGTCTTCCAGTCTTACGCTTAGCAGTTGTTAATTTTAGTTTAAACTGCTGATTTCTGAAAAGAAGTTGGTTTACAATTGTCCTCAACATGTATAAACAGCAGATGATGCTCATCTCTCATATCAATGTTTTGTTTCAATATTGTCAACTCATGTTCTCTATTAATCTGTTCAGTCTCTTTCCAGATGCTTGCTGCTTTGAGGAATGAAATCTCGGTCTTCCAGAGTCCAGGCCCTTTTAATACTGAGCAGGAGGTGAAGTATTAAACTCCATATTTGTGCACACAAACTTATACTGTCTGTCTGGCATGGTAAAAAGATAATAAGTTGTAGCTACAGGGCCTTTCATAATCTCTTCTCCCCCACCCCCACCCCCATTTATATATATTTTTTATGGATGAATCGCGTAAGACATTTATTTAACTACAAGCATTTGAATTAGAAGTTCACCGCATTACATCGAGAATGTGTTCTAGCTATTTTCATTAACTGCATCGTATCAAGTTCTCAACATTGTTAATTCTATCCAGAAATTTGCTCAGCATTTTGAGCTTTTACAAAGAGCCTGCATTCCTGATCATGTTTCGTACCCGTCATACAAGGAATCAACAACTCATGCTTGTTTTTCTGTGAGTATTTGATAAGATATCTGCCCCAATCAAACCCCGCTCTAGGACTCTTCTATTATTATTATTATTATTATTATTATTATTTTTTCTCATGCTTGGGTTTCGCATGACTTTTTAATGCAGACACTAGCTATGTATAATTACTTCAAGGATGCTCAGAGGATTGCGAAGGAGGTCAAGAGTAGTTTCTCCAATGATCCAGACAGACTAGCAGAACTCCGGAAACTAGAGCAGGTTGCAGAACACAACAGTGTTGCGCAAAATCTCATCTGCCGGTTAGGAGCCCTTGATCCGTCACTTAGGGTGTCTTTCGAGTTGAGCCATCATCCATTCTTTGCAACTGTTGTTGTCAAGAGATCTTGAAGGCTGCTTGTTTCTTTCGATGATCTCTGCCAATTTTGAACACAGGTTTGAGAGGGGCATTTGAGTCCCCATGGTGTAGCAATTGTAATATTAATATGTTTTTTATTATATGAATAATATAACTGGAAATTAAAAACAAAAAAAAAAAACACAATTGTTATTATGTTGGTTTTTGTATTAAATATCACTCTTGTTTCTTCCTTTTCAAGTGATCAGGCATTGTGCGGTTAAATGTCAAAGATAGCTTTTCACGTCCAACCCTTCTTTCTGGTGAACAAGTTACATCAAAATGGTTGCCATTATGCTCCTAACACTCGATAATTAAAAAAAATATGTTGCATTTAGACTAGTCGAGGAATTCCCGTTTGAGGCGCAAAATTAAGTGGGAAAATAGAGGCAATGCCCGTTCGCTTGCCAATCAAGCCTGTTTAATATTACTTTTTTGTTTGGCGTGTTGACACCTGTTGGAGAAGTTGTGATGAACGCAGACTAAGTCACTTAAGAAAGGTTAGAGGGAAAAAATGAATTGAGAGGGTCACTTCTACAAAACTCGATCTGAATTAATCAGCTAATGAATTAGATGCCGGTTGTTATATAAAAAAAGTTGGATACCACATTGTACATAAATGTCAAAGTTAGGTATTTAATTGCAAAAAAAAAAAGCTAAGTTGAGTACCATATTGTACATAAATATGAAAATTAGGTACCAAAAATCATATTGTGCAGATGGATCTGTTCGTTTGGTACAAGAATACATTGGGACTCGTGCTCGACATAGGGGTGCTTATCGAGTGAGTCGATCGCGAGTTGAGTATTGCTCGACTCGTGCTCGTTAAAAAAACTCGTTGCTAGACTCGACTCGTTGCTTGTTGTAATGCCCCAGTTTTAGGCCCGGGAGTTACCGGTGTTGACCTAGGATTAGTTTCGGGTTAAATTTAAATTAAAGAGCTGATTTTTATAAAAGTTCTCATTATTTGCGATTGTGCCTTTAATGAAATTTTAAGAGGGTTTTGAAAATCAAAACCACTCATCTTCTTCCAAAAACCCCATTCTCTCATGTTCTTCTCCCTTCCTCCATTGAAGACCTTTGAAGGTAAATTCTCTTTTTCTTTTCCTTGTTTTACTTAAACTTAACTTAAATTAAAGTTGTATTTACAAAACCCATTGATTCTCAACCTTGAAATTTCAAGATTTATGAAAAGTGGGGATTTTGGGTGAAATCCCATATGGGTCTTTTAGGGCAGTGTTTTTGGGCGTTTTAAAGTTTATTTTGAAGTCATAACATGTTAAAAAGGTTGCTTAATTGTAGTATACCCGAAACTAGTCTTAGGGGTGAATTTTAGAAGTGAAATAAGTGAGTTTTTGGCTTGATTTTGTGGTGAAAAGAGGGCTGGAGGTACGTGGACATTGAATAGGTGTTTTTAGATGTTATTTGATGATTTTTGAGTGGTGATAGTGCTGGTTTGATTGGATTCTCGAAACTACTGCTGTAGGTGATTTTTAGGAGTGGAAAATAAGAGTTTTTAAGGTGTTTATGTGGGGAAATGAAGGGCTGATGGTTGTACAACCTTAGGGTGATGTTTTGGAGTGTTTTAAGTGTTTAAATTGAAGGGTAATGACTGGTTTTGCTGGAGTACGAAAATGAGATTATTTGGGAGGATTTCGGCTTTGAATTGTTGAGAAAATATTGTAGAATTGTGAGCTGATGTATAATAGTAAATTTGTGGTTGATTAAAAGGTTAATACATTGTTTTTGATTGGTTAGAAACAAAGGATTTGGCCTTGGGTGGTTCAGACGTTGTCCCGGGAAGTTCGGAAGCTTAAAACGACTTTGTGGTTTGCATTGGTGTGCAAATGGTGAGTGGAAACTGTTTTGTGGTTTAAATATGTTCAAAGAGGTTTCTTGGGGGGTTTGGGTGGAGCCTTAAGGGCTATCCTAAACCCAAGTGTAAGTTTCTATGTCACCTTGTTCATTAAGTGTTAATGTGTGTGTGATTGTTGTGTTATGGCGTGAAGTGTGGGTTGTTTTTACTCTATGTTTAAAGTTGTTGTGTAGTCGTTGTTGGTGTCGAACCTCACGTGATGGTTGCCGTTACTACGGTGATGTGTGGTCCCGCCGGTAGTGACTAATAGAAGATACGGTGATGTGTGGTCCCACCGGTAGTGACTAGTAGAAGAGTACGGTGATGTGTGGTCCCATCAGAAAACTACTAGTCGAATGGTGATGTGTGGTCCCACTGTGTTTTGGTTATGCATGTGCACACCATGTAATTGTGATGATTGTGTCTCCTTTCATACTTTAAAATGGTTTGATTTTCAACTAAGATTTATGTTTTAAAAACTACATTGTTGATGTGTTTTTAGAGCTCCGCTCACTAAGCTTTACGCTTACACTCTCCTTTTTCGACAATGCAGATTGTAACACCCCAATTTAGCCCCAATTTGGTAAACCCTAATTGTGAAAATTCCCAATTGGAAACCCTAGAATTTGGGGGAAATTTTAGAATTTAACCTAATTTAAGTTTAAGACCTAATTGATTAAAATTAAACTTTGGTGGTTAATTGGTTAGACGGGTTAAAGTTGGGACCCTTCTTTTGTAATTATCCCTTTTGTTTAGGGTAAACACCTATTTAGTCTGATTTCTGTTTTGGAGCGCCACACTCATCATTTCATTGTTTTTCTCTCAAAACAAAAATAAATCGAACACCCTTCCCCGTTTTCCATTGAAGCTCCGGCCAAGGGGCCATCATCGCCGTTCAGCGTTTCAAGACCACCGGTGCTCTCGTCGTCACCGCGCGAACAAAACCCGACCACCCAACTCTTTGTGCGCCGCCATTCTCTACTAGAAACGGGTTCAAAACCGCGCGTTGAATCGTACACTGTCGTCATCGTCCTCTTCGTGCACCGCCTCCGTCTCGAGTTTGGGTGAGTGTCGTGGTCGAGTCTGTTAGGTTTTCGGGTTGCCGCCGCCGTCGGTTTGCCGGCCGCCGTGGATCTGGGTGGTGGCTGTCGGGTTGGGTTAGCCGATTAGGGTGTGGTTGGGGGGTGTTGTTAGGGTTCGTTGATTTGGGAATTTAGGGTTTTGAATCTGAATTGGGTTTGAATGGTGGAACTGAACCGGGTTGTGGGAACCGAATCAAACCGAACCAGTGCTCTGAACCGAGCCGGCCTATTTGACCGAGTTGGATGACGTCAGCAATGATGTCATTTGTTGTTGTATGATGATGCAGGCTGACGTCAGTGATGACATCATCATGGTCAATGATGACGTCAGCATTGACTTTTTCGGTCGAGTTCACCTCTATGTTTTTCGACGTTCTGGTTCTGTTTCTGCTGCCCGTTTCTTCAAATTCGAACACGAAATACCTTTTTGGATCAAGTTTATATGTTGAACTCAGAATTTTGTTAAGTATTGCATCTGAGTTTGACTCAGTTATTTATGTGTTCAGGTGACGTGGACTCTGACCCCGAGATTTTACCTCCTCCTCCTCCAGGCAGACCTCTGATGGCACAATCTTCGAGATCTGCTAGTAAGATTTCTGTTAAGCGTAGTTTATTCGAATGTGGCATAGTAGGAAATCTTATATTGTGTTCTTTGTTTTTAGGAGCTGATTCTGTTCGACCTTCCGCTAGGGCTGAGCGTGGGAGACGTCACTATCGACGTTGACTGTTTAGCTGCCTAAGGTGTGTTCTCTGTCTGTGCTACATGTCTTTGGTGTCTGATTGCATGATCTGTATGATATATATATATATATGTGTGTGTGGGATATTCTGCTCTATTATCTGATAAATATTATATGACTCGACTGTGTGCTATTCTGCTCTGTTATTTGATAAATATTATATTACTTGAATGTTGTGACCATGTTATGTAACACATATCGGAATCGGACTATTATGTACATGCATCTTAGTTGTTTAAGAAGATTGCATTCGGACTCTGAAATCGGATAACATGTCATATCATTGGGTTGGGATATTGTATGGAGGAAGCTCAACGACTTCATCCTTCGTGTTGAACTTCGCTTCGAATTAGTAGTTCCATCTTTCGGGATGAGTTCTGCTTCGGACATGGTGTTGCAGTGTAGAGTGGTTCAAGGGAACCTCACTCTTCGGACGGTGATGTAGATGGGTGCATGTCATGTTATGATATCTATATGCCTTGCTTGTAATACTTCAGAATATCTGTTAATTCTTGATTTGTTGTTTGACTGTTGGATTGACTTCTGTTATGCACTTTAGAGACACACTGAGCTTTATAGATGACTCCCCCTTAGTATCTGTTTCAGATTTCCAGACTTAGGTTTTGGTACTTAGAGGACCTCATTCGAACGGATTGAATTTATTATTCAGTATGGATTATTTTTAAGTTTTCTTTCTTTATTTATGTATTTTGGATTTGGTTGTAATTTGGACTTTAGACTGTTATTTTAGGATTGATGAACTAATTTATGCATGCATTGTTTTACGACAAGACTTCAAAGGACTTTTACAATTGAATAATAAATTTTGACACGTTTTCTTTTAAGTGATCTTTCTTGAGGGGCAAGTTTTCTAAAACGACAAATATAATTTAAGCAAACCTCTTAGGTCAAAACAAGGGGTTACATTTAGTGGTATCAGAGCCTAGGTTACACCCCTCGGCCTTTGAGGCTCGATAAAAAATTTGATTTTAAAGTTTTCAAAATTTTGCATGCGTACTAAATGTTTTCGGGAACTACGAGATTTTCATATAAATTTCCGAATTTTAAAGAAGTAATATATATTTTAATTAGAGACTCCAAGTACCAATTCTGACTTTAGGATTCTTTTCTTGTAGATAAACTACTATGCCACCCCATAGGAGTACTAGAGTTACGGCTGGCCGAGGACGAGGTAGTACCGCTGTGGATACGAGTGACGTTAATCCTCCTGAGCATTCGCCACAGCATCAGGAGGACCCACAATATGAGCAGGCTGAGGAGCAACTTGAGGTTCATACGAGTGGACAACAGACCGATCACCCTGGTCAGCAGACTCGGAGTGAAGGTCCCCGTGCAGTCGGTAACAGTGAGACTGCTGGAGTTGATGTTGCTGCAGTGCATTTGGAGCTACTTGAGTATCTTCGACAGGGTTCTAGGAGACCCATATCTGCTGAGTTTTTGTCTGCTGGGATGTCGATGTTTGATGGTAAGACGACTGCAGATCCGGCTGATGCAGATTATTGGCTGAAGAAATTACAACAGTTATTTGAGGAGATGGACTATCCTACTGACAGAAAATTAAGAGCGGTTGTATCATTATTGAAGGGTGAAGCCCAGAACTGGTGGGAGGCTGAGAAGACTGTTATTTCTGCTAGTCGGGTCATATGGGATCATTTTCGTCAGGCTTTCCGAGACAAATATGTTGGGGTAGAGTATCTAGCCAAGTGTCGAGAGGACTTTATGAATCTGAAGCAAAATGACATGACCGTGAATCAATATGAGATCGAGTTTTTGAGGCTGATACAATATGTTCCTGGGTTGGTTACTACAGAGAAAGAGAAGTGCGACTGGTTTTTGAGGGGTCTGCGACCTTCGATCATGACTGGTGCTGCTTTGCATTTGGACAAAGAGTACAAGGATATTACCTTGCGAGCTAGGACTGCTGAACACAATGAAGCAGAAAGGAGGCAAGTTGAGTCTCAGGGTATGGGTCGGGGTAAGAGGCAGTCGACCACGTCAGTTCAGTATAGTCAGGGTAATCAGACTAGGAAGAGGGCAAGAGATGAGAGTGATTATCAGAGTTATTCCAGAGCCAGACCAGTGACCACTGTTGTTTCGACTTCTAGTGTTGGAGGGTCGACTAGCACACGAGGGGTACCGCAATGTTCTTTCTGCAAGAAATGACATTTAAGAGAGTTAGGAGATAGTCTGGGTCTTGTTTTCGTTGTGGATCGTTCGACCATCTTTTCAGAGATTGTCTGCTTGCACCTCCGTCAGCTCATATGATGAGTCAGTCACAAGCATCAGTGCAGGCTCCTGCTAGGGGTAGAGGTCGAGGTAGACATGATACTACAGTTTCTACTGGTAGAGGTAGGCCAGCTCAGAGTGGAGGATCGGCTGGATCCGAGGTGAGACAGCCAGGTTTGGTTTATGCTACCAGGTGACATGAGGATCGTGATGAGCCAGATGTTATTGCTGGTACCTTTTCTATTCGCTCGATTTCGTATTTTGCATTATTGGATATTGGTTCTACCCATTCGTATGTTGCGAGTTCGGTATCTGGGGGACTTGAAATTCCGGTTGAGAATACTTTGAATGCGATTTCAGTTTATAGTCCAATGGGTGACCATGTCAAGGTTACTAAGGTGTACAAGAATTGGCCTTTGAAGATTCAAGGGAAAATATTCTCTGTTGATTTGATGGAGTTACCTTTCAGAGAGTTCGACCTTATTCTCGGAATGGATTGGTTATCCGCTCATCGAGTCAGTTTGGATTGTGAAAAGAAAAGGGCGACTCTAAAAACCTCAAATGGGTGTGAGGTGATTCTAGTGGGAGAGCGAGAGGTTACATAACCAATGTTGTTTCGGCTCTCAAAGCAGAAAAGATGATTCGACATGGGGCCACTACCTACCTTGCTTATATTCTTGACTCGAGGCAGTCAGATTCTGGTTTGGATAAGATCCGGGTGGTGATGGATTTTCCAGATGTTTTTCTAGAGGAATTACCGAGGGTACCGCCAAAACGTGATGAGGTTGAGTTTGGCATAGATGCTTACCCGGGTACAGCCTCCGTCTCTATGGCTCCTTACAGGATGGCTCCAAAAGAGCTTAAAGAATTGAAGATTCAGTTGCAAGAATTGCTAGATAGGGGTTTCATCTGACCTAGTGTTTCTCCCTGGGGAGCCCCTATTTTGTTTGTGAAGAAGAAGGACGAATCACTTCGGCTTTGTATTGACTATCGGAAGCTGAACAAGCTAACGATCAAGAACAAATATCCCCTTCCTCGTATTGATGACTTGTTCGACCAGTTTCGAGGAGCTACAGTATTCTCTAAGATAGACTTGAGATCGGGTTATTACCAACTCAAGGTTAAGGATTCTAATGTGTTCAAGACCGCTTTTCGGACTCGTTATGGTCATTACGAGTTTCTGGTGATGCCGTTTGGATTGACTATTGCCCCTGCGGCCTTTATGGATATGATGAATATGGTGTTTCAACCCTACATGGACCAGTTCGTAGTGGTTTTTATTGACGACATACTGGTTTATTCCAAATCGGAGGCAGAACATGAGGAACATCTCCAGATTGTCCTACAGACTTTGCGAGAAAAGCAGTTGTATGCAAAGTTCAATAAATGTGAATTTTGGTTGACCGAGGTTACCTTCTTGGGACATGTGGTTTCTGCTAATGGTATTCAGGTTGATCCAAAGAATATTGAGGTTATTTTGGGTTGGAAGCAGCCCAAGAATGTTCTTGAGATTTGAAGCTTCTTGGGTTTAGTTGACTACTATCGGAGGTTTGTGGAGGGTTTCTTGATTATTGCAGCTCCTCTGACTAAACTTCTGAGGAAGGATATTCCTTTTCTCTGGACTGAGGCTCAACAGATCAATTTTGAGAAGCTTAAGACTGTGTTGACTGAAGCACCGGTTCTAATTCAACCTGAGCCTGGGAAAGCTTATACAGTATACAGTGATGCCTCCCACACGGGGTTGGGATGTGTTCTGATGCAGGAGGGGAAGGTAGTGGCTTATGCGTCTCGTCAGTTGAAAGCGCATGAGTGCAACTACCCTACCCATGATTTGGAGCTTGCTGCTGTGATCTTTGCTCTGAAAATCTGGAGACAATATCTCTACGGAGAGAAGTGCTATATCTTCACCGATCACAAAAGTCTAAAGTACCTCATTACACAAAAAGAGTTGAATCTGAGACTGCGTCGCTGGTTGGAACTTCTCAAGGATTATGACTGTGAGATAGAGTATCACCCGGGGAAGGCGAACGTGGTTGCCGATGCCTTGAGTCGTAACGCCATTTCAGATTTGAGGACCTTGTTTGCTAGGATGAGTTTGTTTGAGGATGGTAGTTTGATGGCAGCCCACTGATCCTTTTCTTATGCACCGTATCAGAGAGGTTTCTGAGGGTACATTTGTGGATTTTACTATTGATCAGGATGGTGTTTTGTGTTTTCGAGGTCGGTATTGCATTCCGATGAAATCTGGGTTGAAACAGGTTATTCTTCGTGAGGCACATGACAACCCATATTCTATGCATCCTGGTGGTGATAAGATGTACAAGAACCTTCATCAGAGGTACTGGTGGAAGGGTCTTAAACGGGATGTTGTCGGATTTATGTCTAAGTGTATGACTTGTCAGAGAGTCAAGGCAGAGCATCAGCGTCCATCTGGGTTGCTTCAGCACATCGAGATTCCTCGATGGAAGTGGGAGCGTGTGACTATGGATTTTGTTAGTGGTCTTCCGATGACTCCATCTAAGAAGGACTCCGTCTGGGTTATAGTGGACCGTTTGACTAAGTCCGCGCATTTCATTCCGGTTCGAGTCAACTATCCTTTGAGTAAGTTGGCCCGACTCTATATTTCTAAGATTTTTCGACTTCATGTGGTACCGATATCGATTATTTCTGTCCGTGATCCGAGATTTACAGCGAAGTTCTGGAAGGTACTTCACTCTACTTTGGGTACCCGGTTGAACTTCAGTACATCTTATCATCCGCAGACTAACGGGCAGTCCGAGCGTGTGATTCAGATTCTTGAGGACATGTTGAGAGGTTGTGTTCTCGATTACAGTGGTAGTTGGGAGGATTTCTTGACGCTCGCAGAGTTTGCATATAATAACAGCTACCAGGCCAATATCAAGATGGCACTGTATGAGGCTCTATATGGGCGTAGGTGTAGGTCATTGATTGGATGGACTGAACTTAATGAGCATAGACTGTTGAGACCAAACATAGTTTGTGAGGTCGAGCAGACAGTCAGATTGATTCGAGATCGACTTAAGGTTGCTTTTGACATACATAAGTCTTATGCTGACTTGAGACGTCGAGATCTTGAGTTTGAGGTCGGTGATGAGGTTTTCCTGAAAGTATTTTCTTGGAGGAAGGTACTTCGATTTGGTCGGAAGGGCAAGCTGAGTCCTCATTATATTGGTCCTTATCGGATTCTTCGTCAGGTTGGACATGTTGCCTATCAGCTTGAGTTACCACCAGAGCTTTAGCGTATTCATGATGTTTTCCATGTTTCCGTGTTGAGACACTACCATGCTGACTCGTCTCATGTTTTGCCTGTGGAGGAGATTGAGATTTGTCCTGATTTGCGTTTTGAGGAAGAGCCTATCGAGATTCTTGCTCAGGATAAGAAAGTTTTCAGAAGGAAGACCATTAAGATGGTCAAAGTCTTGTGGCGTGGTCGCGGTCATGATGAAGCTACCTGGGAGCCCAAAGCTGTCATCAAAGCTCAGTATTCGCATTTGTTTGCTCCAAGTAAATTTCGAGGCCGAAATTTCTTGTTACGGGGGGAGAGTTGTAACACCCCAATTTAGCCCCAATTTGGTAAACCCTAATTATGGAAGTTCCCAATTGGAAACCCTAGAATTTGGGGGAAATTTCGGAATTTAACCTAATTTAAGTTTGGGACCTAATTGATTAAAATTAAAGTTTGGTGGTTAATTGGTTAGGCGGGTTAAATTTGGGACTCTTCTTTTGTAATTTTCCCTTTTGTTTAGGGTAAACACCCCTTTAGTCTGATTTTTGTTTTGGAGCGCCGCACTCATCATTTCATTGTTTTTCTCTCAAAACAAAAATAAATCGAACACCCTTCTCGGTTTTCCGTTGAAGCTCCGGCCAAGGGGACATCATCGTCGTTCAGCGTTTCAAGACCATCGGTGCTCTCGTCGTCACCACGCGAACAAAACCCGACCACCCAACTCTTCGTGCGCCACCGTTCTCCGCTGGAAACGGGTTCAAAACCGTGCGTTGAATCGTACACTGCCGTCGCGTCCTCTTCGTGCGCCGCCTCCTTCTCGGGTTTGGGTGAGTGTCGTGGTCAAGTCTGTTAGGTTTTCGGGTTGCCGCCGCTGTGGATCTGGGTGGTGGCTGTCGGGTTGGGTTAGCCGATTAGGGTGTTGTTAGGGTTTGGTTGATTTGGGAATTTATGGTTTTGAATCTGAATTGGGTTTGAATGGTGGAACTGAACCGGGTTGTGGGAACCGAATCGAACCAAACCAGTGCTCTGAACCGAACCGACCTGTTTGACCGAGTTGGATGATGTCAGTAGTGACATCATCTGCTGCTGTATGCTGATGCAGGATGACGTCAGTGATGACGTCATCATGGCCAATGATGACGTTAGCGTTGACTTTTGGGTTGACTTTTTCAACCGGGTTCACCCCAATGTTTTTCTACATTCTGGTTCCGTTTTCGCTACCCGTTTCTTCAAATTCGAACATGAAATACCTTTTTGGATCAAGTTTATATGTTGAACTCAGAATTTTGTTAAGTATTGCATTTGAGTTTGACTCAGTTATTTATGTGTTCAGGTGACGTGGACTCTGACCCCGAGATTTTACCTCCTCCTCTGCCAGGCAGACCTCTGGTGGCACAGTCTTCGAGATCTGCTAGTATGATTTCTGTTAAGCGTAGTTTATTCGAATGTGGCATAGTAGGAAATCTTATATAGTGTTCTTTGTTTTTAGGAGCTGATTCTATTCAACCTTCCGCTAGGGCTGAGCGTGGGAGACGTCACTATCGACGTTTACTATTTAGCTGCCTAAGGTGTTTTCTCTGTCTGTGCTACATGTCTTTGATGTCTGATTGCATGATCTGTATGATATATATATATATATATATCTGTGGGATATTCCGCTATGTTATCTGATAAATATTATATGACTCGACTGTGTGCTATTCTGCTCTGTTATCTGATAAATATTATATTACTTGAATGTTGTGACCATGTTATGTAACACATATCGGAATCTGACTATTATGTATATGCATCTTAGTTGTTTAACAAGATTGCATTCGGACTCTGAAATCGGATAACATGTCATATCATTGGGTAGGGATATTGTATGGAGGAAGCTTAGCGACTTCATCCTTCGGGTTGAACTTCGCTTCGGATTAGTAGTTCCATCTTTCGGGATGAGTTCTGCTTCGGACATGGTGTTGCGGTGTAGAGTGGTTCAGGGGAACCTCACTCTTCGGACGGTGATGTAGATGGGTGCATGTCATGTTATGATATCTATATGCCTTGCATGTAATACTTCGGAATATCTATTAATTCTTGATTTATTGTTTGACTGTTGGATTGACTTCTGTTATGCACTTTAGAGACACACTGAGCTTTATAGCTGACTCCCTTTTAGTATATGTTTCAGATTTCTAGACTTAGGTTTCGGTACTTAGAGGACCTCATTCGAACGGATTGAATTTATTATTCAGTATGGATTATTTTAAGTTTTCTTTCTTTATTTATGTATTTCGGATTTGGTTGTAATTTGGACTTTGGACTGTTATTTTGGGATTGATGAACTAATTTATGCATGCATTATTTTACGACAAGACTTCAAAGGACTTTTACAATTGAATAATAAATTTTGACACGTTTTCTTTTAAGCGATCTTACTTGAGGGGCAAGTTTTCTAAAACGACAAATATATTTTAAGCAAACCTCTTAGGTCAAAATAGGGGGTTACACAGATCATTAGCGGGGAGTTAGCAAGGAGCAAGGAAAGGGCGTCCAAGCGTGTGGTAGTTGTTCAAGCATGGTTTGGTAAATAATGTAGTAGTTTAGCAATGGGAAATGCTACGTGTTTTAGGAGCGTGTATCTAGACTCCTTTGTGTTGGCTTTATGTTGCTAATGCTTTGTGTTGATGGATTTGTAAACCATGTTCTTTGAGATGCCTATGCTTTTGTGTTGATGTTTGTAAGCTAATTGTTTATGTTGATGCCTAAGTGTTTTGTATTTGAAGGTTTCTAACCATGTCTTATGAATGCTTATGTTTTCGTTGAAGGCATGTAAACCTTGATGGTGTATTGCTTAGGTGAACATATGTTTCTTTTGGCTAAATGGTTTTGTTAAGCATGTTTTATTGCCTTATATATATATACCATGTTTGATTGTTTGATGTGTTGGCATGTGTTGGAAGGATATAAATTTATGTCTTTTGCTTGCCTTGAATGTTTAAGTATTTTGTTTCAAGGGCATGTGACCCTTGTTATGCAATGCCTAGGTAGGTGTTTGTTTTTTCTTTGAATGAAGTGGTTTAGTATGCATGCTTGTATGCAAGTTCCTATCTAAATGCTTATCTTGTGTTGGTTTCCTTGATTGTAGGTTAGGTAGCATTGTATGCTTGGCTTTGGTTAGCCTTGGATGTATGTTCTTTTGAATGGATGGTCTTGAATGTATGATAAGTGTTGATCATGCTTGAAGTAGGGTGAAATGCTTCTAGATTATGTGTATGTTTGTTGTTTCATGTTTGTTGTGGTTTGGGAGTATGTTTGTTATAGCCTTTAACTCTTTGTTGGTTTGCTAAGCATGTTCGTTTGCTAGTTTCCTCTATGTGTGCTTAGTTGGTGGTTGTTGCTTCGTTGTATGTTTAAACCCGTCCCGTATGCTTATCTATAGTTGCTTGGTGAAGTATGTTAATTGGTATGTCGCTAGTCGAGTCGATAAATGCATCTAGAGTCGGATCCTTGTGTTTTTAGCTGCCAAAATGAGACTTGCAGTGCAGGGCGTATCAGTATGCCCAAGGGCTGTATCGATACGGTCCTTACCTTGGGGCTCATTTTGGGTAGAGCGTACCGATACACGAGGGTGTATCGATACGCCAAAACCTCTATGGAAATCTGAGAAATTGACGAGATTTTGGCGTATCGATACGGGTCCTAAGGGTATCGATACGATCTTTCTAGTTTGACTAAGAGAAGTTGACCGTTGAGGGTGTATCGGTACGGTCTTGTTGTGTACCGATACAGTCTCCCTGGGTTGACTTTAGGGCGTTGACTAGGTCTAGGCGTATCGATACGGTCATCTGGCGTATCGATACGACTTGTTATAAAAGTTAAAATGGGTTGTTTAATTGCATGTCTTGTGGGTTTTGTGTCTGTGTATGTTCGCTGCGTGTCCTATCACATATGATTTAATAAAGGCTTCTAGAAAAGATAAAGAAAAAAATAGAGTTGCTAATCGGAGTGAGGCCTTAGCGGGTTTCGCTTCGGTTTTCCCCGTGTAACCCATTCAGACCGGTCTGTCGGCTAGACTGGGACGAGGGGGTTACACTCGTTAAGCTCGATAAAATTTTTCTCGACTCATGCTCATTAAAAAATTCATTGCTCGACTCGACTCGTTAAGCTCGCCAAAATTTTTATCTTGATTTTTTAACATATGTAAAATATATTAATATTATTAGAATTTAATATAAACACAAATTCACAAATTTAATAAAAAAATATTAAAACAATGTGTAAAGCAAATCCAAAGATTAAATTCCAAAGTAAAAATCCACAAATACATCAAACTAAAATAATATAACCATTCTTTAAAAGAAAGTTAAATATATAACCAATCCTAAAAATAAGACAATCAACATCTCTTCACTCCTTTCTTTGTTGCTTGCAATCATCAAATTATGGAATTGGAAGAATAATTTCTTTTGCTTGATCAACATTGTTATTATGCCAATAAAAAATTATAATATCTTATAATAAGCAACTAAAATAAATAATTATTTTGTCGTAAATAATATATAACTAAATGAATTAATATGCTTAACCTTAGATAGTGTTACCTTGTTCTTTCTCTTCACTCCATGGAGAGATCGACACCAATCTCCACGACAAATCAACATTTGCACGGTATCCGGTAGAGATGGCAATTTGATCCGAATCCGATCCGAACCCGATTCGATCCGAAAGAATTTATCCGATCCATATTCGATTGAAAAAAATCCGAATCCGAATCCGAGAAAAATGTCCAAGTCCTAATAGGAGATGGGTTGGATATGGATCATGCCAAGATCCGATCCGAATATGATCCGAATTCGATCCAAATCCATGTCCGATCCGAATCCGACGCATCCGATCCATATCCGAGCCCGAATCAAAACATTTAGGACTTTTAATTCCTTAAAACAAAACATCATGTATAATATTTACATTAAAACAAGAAGACAGCATAAATAAAGTAAAAAAGTTAAACTGTTGTAAATAAAATAAAGAAGAACAAGAATAAGAATAAGATGAACAAAGAGATGAGAGAAAGAGGGAGATTTGTATTATTCTCAAAAATAGAATTGTATACAATGCCTTCAATGAATCATCTATTTATAGGCATAAGAAGTACATAATACATTAAACTCTAATTCATGGAGATAATATTCCTAATAATAAATAAATCAAACTCCTTTGATAAAGTTCTAATCATGATAGACATCCACATAGATAAATATTCATAACACTCCCCCTTGGATGTCTATGAAGATAATGTGCCTCGTTAAAACCTTACTAAGATAAAAACCCAGTGGGAGAAAAAAAAATTCTTTAGTGAAGGAAAAAGAGTACACACATCTTTGATACGCATAACTTGTTGCCTCATTAAAAACCTTACCAGGAAAACCCATTGGGACAAAACCTCGGTTAAGGGAAAAAGAGTGCAACGCGTATTTACTCCCCCTCATGAAAATATCACAGAAGATCTTTGAATCTTCATAATTTAATCTTGAATATCATTTTTCTAAAGATCGCGAGGGATGAAACTTTGGAGTAATATGTTCCATGATGTATCAACTTTCAAACTGAGATATACATCTTGCTTTATCTTCACACAAGATAGCTTTTATCATATCTTGTAAAAGTAAATCCACATATCTTTTGGCTATGTTGGGTCAATAATCTTAGCCAAACACATTTTTTTTTGGCTTGCCTCGTGCATAACAATTATTTCTACGACATTTGAGGAGGCATCAACGAATGTTTGAAGATCTAAATGTAATGATCTTTGTATATTCATAGATATTTCTTAACCAACTAATATATAGTGCTTCAAGACCAAGAAAAGATATAATTATCTTTATTCACATCCAACAATCTTACAACTATTGGGATACTCAATAGATATGCTCTATTCATATTGAATCTTCTTTAAGATTCTTTCAGCTTATGTCTATTCATAGACAAAAGAAATATATAAAAATGCTCGATCTTCAGGTCGAGATAAACTTGATGTCAAGATTCAAGTACTTGTATTGAAAGTACTTCACGAGTTTCCAATTTGAAGCTCTTTAGGAGTTCTAAAATTATTATAATGGATCTTGATCCAAACTCCTTTATAAAATACATAAGGAAATCTGATCATTCTTATAGTATTTTCTCAATTAGTATTCACTAAGGCGATTATACCAAATGCGCCAAAAATATTCATGAGACATGTTTAAATAAATTTCCTCAGAAATTTCCAAATGCTTATAGCATTTTAGATCCTTCAAGGATAAATATGGATCCACAAATAATTAGACGCATGTAAAATTTTCAAAACTGCCAAAGTAATTGCATCCACCATGAAGTAATTAAAACTTTTCATAAATCACAGTTTAAGTCGTATTTACGACTACTTATTTGTGCCTCACTTGCATTACACCTTTAGGTGTTTGGACTGGTGGTCCAAATACTTCTATTTTAGAAGTTCAAAGCGTCTTTCAACATTGGCCAATTCAATATCTATACTTCTGGATAGATTTTATAAAAGATCCTCGATTTCTTTCTTTACTTCTATAGAGGTATTTTATGTAAAATCGTTGTCGACAACTTTCCAATATTCTGGTTCCATTCTCGTAATGACATAACTCATCGAGATCTCTTCAAGATTTCAATCTTTATTCCAGGTACCTGAAACTCTTCAAGAGTTTTATTATTTGTTATGTCTTGGGTCTCTTCAGGAGCACCCGCCTCCAATATATGACCATCTCATATTACTTTCTATTTACGAGAGTTTTGATCATTGGAACCATTTCAACTATCATGCTTCAGGCATGATTTACATTATCTCGCCCTAACATGTACTTTAAACTTAGAGCATTTCAGCTGGTATATGAGACTTAATTACTCTCATTGGGTCAGTAAATATGTCTGGCAGTTGACATGTAATAACATGAATTATCTTATGAACTTCTAGTTCATATACGAGGATCTAGAAAATGATAATTCATTTTCCTCTATCCAGCTGATTATTATCTCCCCCTGATGTTGAGAAAAATCATGTCATAAATGATTCTCCAATTAATGTTTAAGAATTTAAACATAAAAGGAGACTCGTACTCAATATATATTCTCAACCCTTTTATTTACCCATTTTGTGCGTTGTGGTGGAGCAATTCATATCGCACATTCAAAAATCACAAAATGGGAAATGTATGGTTTCTGACCAAAAACCAATCATAACGAGGAGTTTATTATAACTCGTTGGCTTGATGCGTATAAGTGTTGCTATATGGAAACACCATATAAATAATAACTCTTTTATTCTCATAGTTTAGCTATTAAATAGGAGGCATCCAATTGAAATTTTGCTAAACTATATTTTTCATAATCAATAGGCTTTGTAACAACTGATATAGCCTAAAATATAAATCCACTAGCTTTTCAAGACGAATAGTCTAACTGCATAATCTGAATATTTTTAGAATCAATCTCACAAACTTCTGGTTGTAAGTCGATAAAACAATGTAGATGCATCTACTAAAATCATATAAAACTTTCCACATTTGTGGATATATGGGCCCATATTTCGTTCAGATATGCAAGACATACAGTCTCAACTTCAATACAAGAACTTTAAGTTCTAATTCTTTTGGTAAGTGGGATCATATATATATCCTTTGAGAACAAACAACACAAGAACTTCAGGTTCTTTTAGTAAGTGAAATTTAATCAATTCCTTTAAGCAACACAAGAACTTCATGTTCTTTAATAAGTGGAATTTAATTCATTCCTTTGAGAATAAGCACCACAAGAACTACAGGTTCTTTTAATATATGTGCATGTAAATCTCAATAATTTCTGCACCATTGATCAAGATGGTCTAACCGATCATGCCAACTATATATATATATATATATATATATATATATATATATATGTGCATATATCTCTGAATTTGTAAACTCCTTGTTTACCATAACATGTAATTCAATCTCACTCGTACATGTCTAGTACGACCATTAAAATTGTTCCTTTAAATAGGAATATATTTAGCTCTTTCGGAGCTTTCAATTGAAATTATCTTTTGGTAGTAATATATAGCTCTTCTAGAGCTTTCAACTGACTTTTTGGCTACCAAAACTTATATCAATATTGGCTTATTTCAAATGCCAATTGATAACATATGTTATCTATAATTCCCAAAGGGATAGTTTGCGAACTCATATTGCTCTCTTTATGACTTTGACGAGTATAACGCACTGTGAATATGGAATAAAGTTCCATTTGACAATAACATATTTGCTCAACCAGAGCCTTTTGTGATATTAGTACTTCCGGATATAGTACTCACATTATTCCCTTGCATTTTAATCGAGAAATGCATAATTGTGCACCTTTCAAAATGTGCTTTGTTTCATTTACTTCAGGTAATGAAAATAAGTACTTTGTATCATTCACTTCGAGGAATGAAAAATATAAAATATAGCACATCATATCAAGTCGATTATCTATCAGAGATAAACTTTCAAGTGCTCTTCCGAAGTATTGATATTTTAGTACTTTGAGAAATACTACTCATATTTTCCCTTGCATTTAAATGAGAAAATTATTTCTTATGCTTAAGTACAATATGAGTACTTGCATTATCTGCTAGGCATAAATAGCCACAATTCTAGGCATAAATAGCCACAATTCATTGTATAATCATATTCTTCAAATAATAAATTAACATAAAATGTAAATAAATAATATATGAAATAAATAAACATAAAGCAAACTAACATAAATAAATAATAAATAAAACGAATTAACATAAAAATAAAATAAAATAAATCAATTATTCCTATTAGAGGTTATAAGGGAAATAAAATAAATGGTAAATTATTCCCTTCAAAGGTTATGAGAAAATTAACAATATCCAATTGAGTTGGATCAATAACGCCATAAACAAATTTTGTTTATATTTTATTTCATTTATCATTCATGATTATGGATAAAGTCCATAATACTTTGGCGTTTGACAAGTACGAAATCAATGGTTTATAACATCACATTGGTAAAAGGATTTCACTTCCTTAGAATGATCTTTATCACTCTTTTCATCCTTATAACTTTGCTACCAGCGGGTAGAAGTATTCTTCATACGACTATATTTTTCATGTGTATATTCATAGTCTCGACCACGATCACTACTTTTAATGTGATTTTTTATTCATTCCATAATATAATCTCACATTCACTTCAAGGAATGGAGTAGAGCCAGTGGGCCTTTAAAACCTTTTTCACATATCCTTATCATAGAGAACAAAGATTTAATCCTCGTACGCGGCATTGTTAAACCTGTCCACAAGGTCCTTTAAAAACCTCCTTTGAGACCAGTAGCCTCGCAGAACGGGATGTCCAGCCAATTATACTTGGATTATATCGAAATTATGTCTCTAATTGAATAATGATTTACCATGTTTGCATTCACTTCAGGGAATGAAACAGATCAATAATTGCATGGAATAAACATCATGCTTGCATTCACTTCAGGGAATGCCCCATCATTGATAATTGCATGGAATAAACATCATGCTTGCATTCACTTCAGGGAATGCCCCATCATTGATAATCGCATGGAATAAACATCATGCTTTGCATTCACTTCAAGGAATGCCTCCCATAAAACTTTTTGGATCAAGAAGAATTTTCGTAACTTGAAATTGGGAGAAGTCTATGGTCGAGTTTTTCGACAAAGAAGAAAAATTGCTTTCGAGCAACTATAGACTTTATAACAATCTTTTTATAGATTGAAATCACCATGATTTATCGCACATTAAAATCATAATTTAAAGAATAAAAAAAAATAAAATAAGAATTTACCGATATTAGTTTTCCTCTCGAGGAAAATGGAGACGTAGCAAATGACCAAAACATCTTCTCATAATGTCGTGTCTCTTTCCAAGTCATTTAAATACATGTAAAACTCAATACATGGTTAAAATATCAATATCATGAAATAAAATAATATAAACACATATTGATATTAATACAAAGTTCAACCATTGTGTCAAAAATAAACATATATGAAACCATAATAATAAGATCTATATGTATGGGCTGAATTGAATATATTAGAAATCAGAGGATCTATGTCATAATTCTCTCTTTAAAAAAAACTAAACCAACAAAGGTGTTTCATTAATGTACAGATCTTTGTTACTAAAAAAAAAACCTTAAACCTAGAGTACGTATTTTAATTAATTTATATGAAAAACTACCATAGTTCTACGTACATAACTTTGTTATTCATAATTATAAAGTATAGTCAGTAAATCGAACATGCTTTACATGCACCATCATCAAACTTCATGAATTTACAAATATACAAACACAAATAATAATAATTAAGCATGAAAAGCATAAGCAGTTGAGTACCAAAGATGAAAACCCACAAATACTTTCGCTTAACAAACCTTAATCGATTCCATCATTCCCTCTTCGTCTCTGTCGATTCGTCTTTTGGTTTGTGAGAAGCCACAAATTTATCTCTTTCCAATGTTCGAATAAAATCAAACATACTTCCAAAATTTTCAAAAAAAAATTAAAACAAAGTTAAAATATAAAGAGAAAGACAATTGGTAACTAAAAAAATAAGGAGAGAAAAAAAAAACTTATCTTTGGTTTATTCTATAATCGAATTCTTCCCGGTAACTTCTTTTGAATTATAACGATGAAGACCTCAGTTGATTAGAGTCTCGTGCTGATAACGTGTTGTAAATAAAATAAAGAAGAACAAGAATAAGAATAAGATGAACAAAGAGATGAGAGAAAGAGGGAGATTTGTATTATTCTCAAAAATAGAATTGTATACAATGCCTTCAATGAATCATCTATTTATAGGCATAAGAAGTACATAATACATTAAACTCTAATTCATGGAGATAATATTCCTAATAATAAATAAATCAAACTCCTTTGATAAAGTTCTAATCATGATAGACATCCACATAGATAAATATTCATAACATAAACTAAATACATTAAAAACATAACTACATATATTTTTTAAACGAGAACATAAATATATATATTAGGTAATTTTGAATAATGGTAAAAACAAAATTAACTTTATTTATATATATATATATATATATATATATATATATTAAAAGTGATAATAAAAATATAAATGTGTTAAGAATGTAAGTTAAATAATAATAATATTTATTATGATTTATATATATTAATTAACCTTAATATAGTGTAATATATCTATTTATATCATATGCATGTATAAATAAATATGAAAAAGATAAATGCAAGATCAAATCATAGATAAATAAACAATAAAATAAATACAATAGAGAAACAAATAAATGTAAATATCAATGAATTACTAAAAATTAAGGAAGTTAATGAGTGCAATAGTAAGTAATGTGCAATCGATAAATAAAGTTATATATTATGCTAAAATTATGAATTAAAATAGAAAGTAATTTAAAACCATAAACAATAAACACAAAAAATTTAATGTAGTCAACAAATAAGGGATAAAAATGAACAAGTGTAGAATTAAATAACATAAATTAAATGCGTAAGAAATTAAATATATAAAATTATGGATTGATTTGCACTAAAATAAAATTATTAGAGGGCCAAAAAATAATATACCCTAAATACGCTAAAATTCGCGAATCTACCCTTCAAACTTAGGTCAAGACTAGGGATGACAATTTAATCCGAATTCAAAAACTCTAATCTAAATGCGGTTGAAATAAATCCGAATCCGATCCGAAAAAATCTGATCCAAAAACAATCCGATCCAAATCCGTTTGAAAAAAATTCGAATCCAAATCCGAAAAAAATATCCGAGTCCGATTGTAATGGATTCGGACTTGGATTCTATACAATCCGATCCAAATCCGATCCATTGCCATCCCTAGTATCCGGAGATAGTGAAGCTCTATAAGGATCAATCACATGGCTCCTTGCACTAAATGTAGCCTCAGAAGCTATAATTGTTATTGGAACTGCTAAAACATCAACAACAAACCTCGACAAAATGTGAAACTTCAAAGCTTGATCTTTCCACCATCTTATAGGTTAAAATTGGTCACCTTTATCTATTACACATCCATCCTCAAGATACATATCAACTTCATTTTTTTCAACATTAGCCACAACTTCAGTGTTGGCCACTTTGTTTATTATGTCAAATAAAGCTGAAGTATTTTTTCTTTATGTACTAAATGTGAAGTATTTTCAATTCCATTTTCACCACTTTGTTCCATTTTTGGGAGATGATACAAGCTAACATACTCGTCATAAAGCTCCTACAAAGTTTCCCGAACTTTACGAATGTTATCTCGAACAACTTCCATAGGAAACATATCTGGAAAAGTCACTTCAATACCTTTCATTTTCAAATGAGGATCCAACACACAACCTATAGCCATAAGTAAATTACATTCACCCAAATACTTATCAAATCTTTCTTTCATATTTTTCACCATGTCGCTAACAAATCATCAGAAGAATTCAATTTATTATCCAACAACATTTTAATTTTATAAACTTCACCGAGGAACAAATTAGCAGTTGGATATTCTGATCCTGAAATAATATTGGTAGCATTAAAAACGACTAGAATATCAAGCAATTTATCAATTTTTCCCAACCACTAGCACTTCGAGCAATGTTTGCCATATTGAATTTATCACATGATGGTGGATTGATTGCCAAATTACATGTGAAACCTTCGCTAGTACAGTTGATCCGTGAGAAACAGTTGCAGATAGTTCTTTGGCTTCACATGTTCAGGACATTGCGAAAGGTAAACCGATCGAATACAGTTTCAGTAATGATAATGTTTTGTGTTTCAGAGATAGAGTTGTTGTGCCTGATGATACCGATTTGAGACGCACCATTTTGAGTGAAGCATATACTAGTCCGTTTGCTATGCATCCGGGTAGCACGAAGATGTACTGAGACTTGAAGAATGATTATTTTTGGGTTGGTTTGAAAAAGGATGTGGCTAAATTCGTGAGTAAATGTATGGTCTGCCAGCGAGTGAAGGCCGAACATCAGTTTCCGTCAGGATTGTTATAGCCTTTGCGGATTCCGGAGTGGAAATGGGAGAGAATAACTGTGGATTTTGTATCGGTTTTGTCGTTGACTCCTTCACAAAAGAATTCAGTTTGGGTGATAGTGGATCGACTCACCAAGAGTGCACATTTCCTAGCCGTCAATACGACTGATTCTTTGGATAAATTAGCTGATTTGTATATTGGTGAGGTAGTGAGACTGCATGGTGTGCCGAAGTCGATTGTATCAAATAGAGATCTGAGGTTCACATCGAGGTTTTGGGATTGTTTGCATAGTGCATTGGGTAGTCTATTGAATTTCAGTACTTCGTATCATCCTCAGTCAGATGGTCAGTCAGAGTGAGTAATACAAGTGCTTGAGGATATGTTGCGCTGTTGTGTTATTGATTTCCAGGGTTCGTGGGAGAAACATCTGCCGTTAGTTGAGTTTTCTTACAACAACAGCTACCAGGCTAGTATCCAAATGGCATCGTATGAGGCTTTGTATGGTAGAAGGTGTAGGACTCATGTTTGTTGGGCAGAAGCCAGACATAAGTTGGTATCATTAATTGCTATGCTTAAAGGTACTACCGAGAAGGTGAAGTTGATATGTGATCGCTTGAAAGCAACAAGCGATCGACAAAAATCTTATACGGATTTGAAGCATCGAGAAATTGAGTATGCTGTGGGTGAGAAAGTCTTCTTGAAATTATCTCCGTGGAAGAAAGTGACGAGATTCGGTAGAAAAGGTAACTTGAGTCCGAGATTAATTGGTCCGTATGAGATTGTTGGAAGAGTTGGTCATGTTGCTTATAGATTGAGTTTTCCTCTGGAATTATAGAAGATTCATGATGTATTCCACGTTTCGATGTTTCGGAAGTATAAATCAGATCCGTCGCATGTAATGCCTGTTGAAAAAATTGAATTGAATCCAGATTTTTCGTATGATGAAGAGACGATTGAGATATTAGCTTCGGACAGCAAAGTTTTGCGTGGTAGAACCATTGAGTTGGTTAAAGTGAAGTGGCGACATCGAGGTGTTGAAGAAGCCACTTGGGAGAGGAAAGACGACATGAAGCGTCAGTTTCCGCATCTTTTTCCATTAGGTAAATTTCGAGGACGAAATTTCTTAAGTGGGGGAGAGTTGTAACATCCTGATTTTGGGTCTAGAAAATTCTATAAGGTTTCGAGGTCCGAAAGGTCGGTGTTGGGAGTTGTGGGTGAGTTCAGGGAAAGTGGTCTTCAGATGGTCAAAAAAATATGAGATAAATTTCTAAAATCCTTAAATATTATATATAAGGCTTTTGTAAAAACAATTTTGGAAAAACGTTTGTCGAGCCATGACATTTTGGTCTAGTGACCAAAATTAAAGATTGTAAAATATGTTTTTAGTGATCATTTTTAAAAGAGTCAAAACATAGAATCTTTAAGGAGCTAAATTGGCTGAGCCAATATAGTTATTTCCCCTTTATTTTTGTCTATTCAAATATCTTAAAAAAAGGGTTTCATAATTAAAACTAAAAAGGTTTTCTCGTATTTTCTCATTTCACGTTAAAACTTTATTTTGGAGCTCTTCTCATTTTCTTTTCAGCCAAATAGTCATCTAGGCTTAATTTCTCAAAGGTAAATGATGTTTCTTATTGTTTTAATGCTTTCAAAAGGTTTTCCTATCTTCTATATCTAAAACCCATGTTTTATTTCTAGTTTTCTCAAGTATTCTTTGCTAATTAAGGGAGAAATACTATCATTGGAGGTGAACAACGAGATTCTCTTCTAATGTAAGGTTCTTTATTGATATTCTCATGTTTTTTATTCTTTTATTAATTAATGTTAAGGTTTTCCTAAAGTTTCCTAATGAAACTTTGGTAAAATGAGCTCTTTGAGTTGATTTTCATTAAGATCTGTTAAAGTTGGGTTTAATGTTGTTTTGGGCTTTTTTTATATAGAATAATGTTGAGATGATGGGTGAATGATAGGAATCCCGAAATTGGGTTTTGTGTTAAAGTTTGATGGGTGAAAAAGTAAGTTTTGAGTGAGTTTTGTGGTAAATCAATAGCTGATGGTATTTTGATGTTGGGTTGATGTTTTTAGATGTTTATTCATGTGTTTTGATGATGTATGATGCTGGGGTTTTGCTGGAAGTTGTCCGAATTGAGTTTTCTGATGTTTTCGGTTTGTTTCGGAAATGTTTCGATAGGCGATTTGATTGGGTTGTTGAATCTTTGTTTTCCAGCAAGTTAGAGTGTTGAAAATATCTATAATCCTATGTTTTGGGTTGGTTAGAAGCAGGGGTGGAAGATCCGGAATTGTTGGATTCGTTTGTGAGCGAACCGGGAAGCTAAAAAAGTGTTTCGGCTTGGTTTTGGTAATTGCTGGTGAGTGGAAATGTTTTTAACGCCTTAACAAGGTTAAAGAAGCATTTTGGGAGTTTGGGTTGGGCCGTTAGGCCAATCCAAGCTCAAGAGTAAGTTTTGAGTTATTTCGGTATTTTTACCGTTTTGCATGTTGATCATGAGCATGTCATTTTAAATGATGTTTTATCCAGTGTTGTTGTGCATGAAATGCATGTTGTTTTTGTCCCATGAGAATACCATGTGATTTATGAAAGTGTTGCTTGAGTTCATGCTATGCATGAGGTTGTGTTTATGGTATTTGGGATGTGTTTGGGGAGGTGTTTATCCCTAGTGTAAATCAGTGGAATGAGATGTTGTAATGAGTATATTGACACATGGGTTATATCGGATAGTTTGATCGATCAATAGGATGTGAAGTGCACTATAAATACAAAATGCACGCGTGAGATAAATACTTCGGTTTCACAATAGGGGTTGTGCTATTGTGATGCGAGTGATAGGGGTTGTGCTATCACCAACGGGCAATGCGGGTTGTGGCATCTCGACCGAAGTGAGATTGTGGTGAGGGTTGTTTCACCATGTAGCTTGATGGGGGTTGTGCTATCAAGGTGTCCGCTTATCCGAGCAACATGTCAATGATGTCGTTAAACTCATTCGCTTATGGTTTTAATATGAGCTTGGTAAACTCATATGGATATGTTTTTATGCTTGGAGCATGTTGATTGAAATGGAGTCGATAGGCTTGGTTTGCATATGTGGTTTACATATGGTTGATGCATGGATGATGTATGTTTCGTGCCTATGGCATGTGTTGTTAAAAATTGCTTATACTTGATTTAAGTATGGTTTGTTGGAAAGAAAATGATTTGCGAAAGTGGTTTTAAGAAATTGTTTTATTTTCCAAAATGAATTTGGTTTCAAAAACTGCATTGTTGTAGTTGGTTTTGAGCCCCGCTCACTAAGCTTCGTAGCTTACGCTCTCTTTCCAACAATGCAGATCAGTAGGCTATCTTGGAAGGCAACGGTGCAAGGGAGGTGATCCAAGTGTCCGCTTCAAGCTCAAGTATGGTTTCGTTTAGATAATAGTGTGTGTGGCAAAGGGGATAGACCTTATTTTTTGTTTTGGGAGTGTTTTGTAAACTCCTTGTGTTGAGAGCATGTTGTTATACCTTGGTTGGCTTGTTTATACCTTGAGCTTTATGGTTTCGACTTTCTAGCTTGTTTTGCTTAATACATGGATCTTGATGTTTGTATCTTGTCATCGTTAAACTTGAGAGGGACCTCTTGCTTGAATGTATGTTTGATTGCTTGATCTTGGTGTTTGTATCCCTATCTTGTTGTCATGTTGTTGCTTGTGTTGATTGGAACCAAGGGAATTGACCTTGGAGATGCTTGGCCTGCAGAGTTCCTGTTACTGCAGTAGGGTGTTTCAGAACGGGCTCGAAGGTTTCAGAACGACCCTTGTTTTGGCCTTTGCGTTTCGGAACGAGTATCGAAACGGGCTTTGCAGGGCCAGAAACGGGACTAAGCCGTTTCAGAATGAAAGCTTTCTGGGCAGATCTGTATCGATACTAGAGAGGGTGTTCCGAAACAGGGGTTGTTGGAAGTTAGTTAAGGGCATCTTTGAAGTTATTTTTCTTGCGTTTTGGTCCAAGCTTAATGTATTATCAATTGTGTTTGATTGTGGGCTTTTTTGAGTTGCATTTTAGCATAGAAGTATGAAATGAAACTAATTCCAAAGTGATTACCTTAATTTCATAATAGGTCCCTATTTTATGCTAGTTTTGCATTTTGGTCCCCGGTTGCTCGGTTGATCGTTCGATGCTCATTTTGTTGTGTTTCTTCCGCTGTGTGTTCTTGAAATATAAGGTTTAATCCGAGCATCTAGAAAAGATATTAATTAACACGTTTAGGGTTGCTAATCGGAGGGAAATCTTTGGATTTTTCTTCGGTTAGTCTCGTGTGATCCGCTCGATACGATCTGGTGGCTAGGCCGGGTCGAGGGGGTTACATCTGTCGACAACAGAAGGATAGGGGAAATGATCGTGGGGGTCTGGTGACGGAAGTGGTGGGCATGTCGCTGGCGATTGATGGCGGGTAACGACTAGAATCGAGATTTAGGACTTAAGAATTTAGGGATTTCTTGACTATTTTGGAGATTTTTAAGAATTTTATGATATTTTTGAAAATAAAACATTCCACGTGTCATGTTTTTATTGGCTAACAGAATTTTTTAACGGCCGTTAATGGCAACACACCTAAATAGAAACTTTGAAAATGTTAGACACCTATTTGGTCTGCAAAATTACTTTGGGCACCTATATGGAACAAAAGGTATATAGTTTGGGCACTTATTTGCCTATTAAGCCAAAAGCTTTTCTCTTGATATTTTTTCTTGGATATGTTGTTTAATCATCTTCAAATGTTCTTGGCTTGCTTTAAGTATTGTGGAATGAGATTCTAGCCGTTTATGACCAGTAAGGAAGGTTCGAAGCCATTGGAGGATGATTTTCCTTCTTTAAAACCAGTTCTGACGAGTGAGTATCGATACCTGCAAAATTTTCAAATAAAACTAGCCGTTGTAGGCTTTAGGTATCGGTACTTGAAAGATGAGTTTCAGTACGAATACTTGGGCACTGATATTGAAGGGACGTATCGGTTCTAAAACTCATTACTAGAATTTTAAAAAAATCGTTCGTGTCGGTACTCCGCAAAGTCATACCAATATAGGTGGCTAGGTATCCGTACCAGGGGATCGGTACATGTACTGAAAGGTTGTTTTTAACACTTGGGAATATAAAAGTATTGGAATGAGTCAAAAACGCTTAGAAAACATTTCAAACATATTTTCAAGTTAATTGGACTTTAAGTTATTTTTGAAATATTTGAATAAGTTCAAAAATATTTTTCACTTGAATTGTTAAATTAAAATATTTATCTCAACACAATCCAACTAGGCATTATATTAGTGTAAGAGTGAAAATCGAGAAAATCAATCTTGCATATTACTTCGTTAACGTTTATAATTACATCGACAAACTAACACAAAAGAGATCCAACCATACTTGACCATTGACTTTCCCCAATTAGATGGTGTACCATGATGATCGTTACACAAACATCAAAATTGATAAAAATCGTGTCACAAGGCAACAAACTAATAATAGAGTACATTTTTATTTGAAACTAATAATGAAATGAAAGAAAAAAAAAAGTCAAACGATGACATTAAGACTACAGTCAAGAAGATACTAAAAACACTATAGAGAAAAAATTGGGGTTTGACAATGTGTAATTAGAATCAAGGTCTTGTTGACTTAAATATTTAACGCAATGAAAATGATTTTATCCTTTGTTTAAAAAAGGAAAGTAGGACGCCGACGAGTGATGAGTGAGGACCCAACAAAAACAAAGCAGAAGTGAAAAGCTTCATTATATTTGCTGTCTCTAAAAGAAACTCCACCGACTATTCTCTCTCTCTTACACACATTCGGCTGCCTCAGGTTAATCTTTTATAACCTCTTCATTTCTTTATATATATATATATATTGATGATTAACATTATTCTAGATTTCTTTTCTTTCTTTTTCTTTTCATTTCTAGTTGTTTAGATTCTTTTTTTCCCGTTTTGAGTGACAATCCAGAGGTGGGTAATTCTTGTTTAATTGAATTTTGAAAGGTTTCAGCTTCATTTTCGTTTAGACCCTGAGAGTGAGAGGGGGTATTCTTGTTTTTTGCTATCTGGGTTTTGTTTTAATATATTGGTGTTTTTGATCCTGCAATTGGTTAGAATGCACGGCATCGATACGTAGATTTTGTAGGATTTTTTTTTTAATTCTTACTTTTTAATTTTTCATACTGTTTGCGGCCTCTTTCTTCTGTGTTGTGTGTGTGTGTGATGAGAATTTCTGGAAATGTGCTAATGAGAGTTGACGGTGCTTATTGGATTATGTGGGAGCTGGGACGGACACAGTATTTTATGTCAGGACGAACTTTTAGGGAGTTATTTTATAAATTTAGGTTTGGGAACATAAAGAAAATACCTAAACTATATGTGAATTTGAAATTTCCAGGGTCCCTGAGTGGGAGATTGTTATTATGGTATAATTAGTTCTGAATTGGTGTTCTGCAAACTTCAAGAAATTTGAGGTTGAAAATTATGTTTTTGATTAGTTTGAGGAAATATTATTTATGTTTGATGTTCAAAGATTAATTCTATTACTGAGTTTAAGTTTATACGAAGGAAAGTAATGTTGTTTAATGGTTTTTTTAATAGGATTTTTCGATTGAGAGGGAGAGAATGTCTGGAGAGGGCACGCAGAAGAGCTTGAGGAAAGCACTTGGAGCCATCAAAGATACCACCACTGTTTCATTGGCTAAAGTCAATAGTGACTATAAGGTGGATTTAGCTGTAAATATTAATAACCATCAAATGGTTATTTCAAGCATGGATGTTGCTAATCCTTTTCGGTTATGCCGTTTTACTATTTTTCAGGAATTGGATATTGCTATAGTTAAGGCCACAAACCATTACGAACACCCTGCAAAGGAAAAACACATTAGAGGTGGGCAGTGGGTTCTCATTTCCAATTTTTTTCCCTCCCATTGTGTCTTGTGATAGTTTCATTAGTTTGTGTTTTGATTTGCTTATAGGGAGAGGGCTCTTTATGGATGATTTATTTATAAGAGTTTTCCCCTTTCCACAGCAATCTTCGCTGCCATTTCAGCTACTAGGCCTCGGGCTGATGTTGCCTATTGCATCCATGCTCTTGCAAGGCGGTTATCAAGGACGCATAACTGGGCAGTATGTTAATATTTCCAATAACACATTGTGATGGATTAATGTAGATAGGGATTTACATATATGAGTCTAACATATGTTGATGCAAAGATAAAAGAAACCTAGGCTTTGCATCTGTTTAATTATGTGTTTGATTGTGTTATCCTTGACATAAGATTTTAAAAAGAAATCGAAGACAATTGAAGGTTTTAAACTGAGCATAGATTTTGTGCTTGACTAGAAATATATATGATCTGCTGCATGTTTTAATAACTTCTAAATATAGTCTAATTGTGATAAAATCTATATTAGGGTGAACTTATGTTTGAATTCCTTCTTTGAACGTCATATAGTCTTTGATATTTTTTATATGTTATCCATGCTTTATGCCTTTACCATTTTAAAGAATAATATTCTGACAGGTGAGAATTGTGGTTACATAGTATGCCAGATTACAGACATACTGTAATTAACATCATATCATTTGCTAGTTTCAGTAACTTCTTTCATCATGTAAGCAGTACTTTCAAAACTTAAGTTTGGCCCATAACATTACTCTCCTACCCTCCTTTCGGTGAAAGAACTTGTCCCAAGCTTCAATTTCAAGGTACACTTGGCGAAAGGTGCCTTCCTCAAGAGTGATTGACATTTGGCTGGTGCTCACGCATCCATTGATCCTCATTGTAGTTGAATCCAATACAATTTTATCAATGCATTGACATTTTGTATGGTGCCTTTCTAATGAATTTGTGGATTCTGTGTTTATCTTGATGGTAACTTGAATATTAAGAATAATTCCTGAGCTTGAATGTTGATTTTGTTAGTTGAATTGGAACTTGATCTCTGCAAACATTAACTATAGTAATCGATGGGTGTTCCTTGATTTGGTTGACTGAATGTTGTTTGGCATTTAGGTTGCATTGAAAACTTTAATAATCATTCATCGTGCTCTGAGGGAGGTGGACCCTACATTTCATGAAGAACTCATCAACTATGGCAGAAGTAGAAGTCATATGCTTAACATTTCTCATTTCAAGGATGATTCTAGTCCAAATGGTACAGTATCTTCTGAGAACACATGTTATTAATTTTCAGAAAAATGAAGTTCCTTGTTTATGAAATCCTTAACCATATCTGCACAGCATGGGATTATTCTGCCTGGGTCCGTACTTATGCCTTGTTCTTGGAGGAGAGGCTGGAATGTTTCCGTGTCTTGAAGTATGATATAGAGTTAGACCTCCCAGTAAGAAGCTTATCTTTTAAACTACGCCTTCTATATAAACTACTTATGTCTCTTCAAGTTAGCTCTTGAAAATATACTTCTGTCATGTTTGATTTCATGGAACCACATGGTACTTTAAACTAGCATTATCGAAAGCTTCTCAAAGTTTCAAGGTTTCTGAACCTCCCTTCTGGCATCTCTGTTTGTATCCTCTAGTTTTAGTTACTGGAACACATCTATGGCTGTGCAGTTTCAGTTTTAACTAAACAGACTACCCTGTGAGGACCTTAATTTTCTTTCTCTACTTAGAACTATAACTATGTCTCTTACAAACTCTTAAAATTTATTGAAACTGAAACATACCGATAATTCATAGATCTAAATATTCTTCCAGAGAACCAAAGATTTGGAGACTGCAGAGTTGCTTGAACAGTTGCCAGCTTTGCAACAACTTCTCTTTCGTGTTCTTGGCTGTCAGGTGAGTAATTATTAAAGCCTCTTATTGTGATATACATAGCTATGACATGAAAAATGATGTCTGGTGGTGTTACTTCCATACCCCTCTGAACCGTGTGTTACAAAATCTTTATTTTCTTTTAGTGGGAATGTTAATGGAATTTCTGTGCAGCCGCAAGGTGCAGCTGTTCATAATTTTGTAATCCAGTTGGCACTTTCAATGGTATGTTACTTTTTAAACATACTACCCCATCTATAACCCCCATATTTGTAGGGTTAATTTGGAAGTGGCATTCTCTTGTCTGTTTTTTTGTCATTTCAAACAGGTTGCTTCTGAAAGTGTCAAAATTTATCAAGCTATAACTGCTGGTACAGTCAATCTCGTAGACAAGGTAAGCTCCGGTATTAACTTTCTACATAAGACGCTTTCTATTCAGTAAGTCATATATATATATATATATATATATATATATATATGATACTCTAAACAATGTCAGTTCTTTGAAATGCAACGTCCTGATGCTTTGAGGGCTTTGGATATATACAGTAGATCTGGGCAACAGGTAAATAGCTGTTCCAGTGCCTCTAATATTGTTTCCTAATGTAAATTTAAGAGGATTTCAAAAGTTGGGGAAATTTAACACTTTATATTTGCAGGCAGAGAGGCTTTCAGAATTTTATGAAGTATGCAAAAGTCTTGATGTTGGGCGTGGAGAAAGGTTTATTAAGATAGAGCAGGTTAGGATTCTCCATCTTTGGCGCCTTCTGAAACAGTTCCTCCCCCCTCCTCCTATTTAATTCTCTTGAGTTCTATTAATTACTAATTTTCTTTTTTGGCATTTGTGTTGAAGTCCCCTGCATCATTTCTACAAGCCATGGAAGAGTATGTAAGAGAAGCTCCACGGGTTTCAATAGTTCGCAAAGATCAGGTCTAGAAATTTTATATACGAAACTGGTTTTGATTTGAACTGAAAGATAATATGTGCCTTTGCATACATGCAGTAGTTTTTGCTCATTAAGTGAATGATGATTCACCCGTTTGTGCAGATCGGCACAATTATTTGTAGTTTGAAGTATGATTCCTGTGATGTATAAGGATCAAGAAGATGTTTGTTGTTTTGCCCATTGAGTTATTATTGATATCTAACATTCTAATATCTTCTATATTATTTACATTATCTTAATTGTTTATAGAAGTCGCGAATTGAAAATGTACTAGTACATCTTAATCTTACAAAAGCTTGCAATTTTCACTTCATTTTATTTTTGAACAAACAGGTTGACAAACCGAAGGATGTGCTGGCCATTGAGTACGAGAAAACCCCAGAGGTGCAGGAGGAACATTCACCATCACCTCCTCCACCCGAACCAGAAAAAGTGGAAAAAGTGAAAGTGCCTATTGTTGAACCGCCTGATTTATTGGTAATTCCGGTCCCGTTTTGTTATTTTTACCTACTTTTTTGTTATCTAGTTTCATTATGTATTTCTTATTATCTTTTGTTCTTGTTAACTACTATGTTATGTAAGACCTGGCAGTCCATCTGTATTTTGTCTAGTTTACTTTATTACCTCCTTTTTTTTTGTTTCTAGGGTTTAAATGATCCATCCCCAGTTGCTTCAGAATTAGATGAGGAAACTGCCTTGGCGTTGGCTATTGTTCCCGTTGGTGAGTTTCGAATCCTTCAGTAATTCAATGATACACTGCATGAAATTTCAACAACTTGCTTACTGGTTTTGAGATCATAAAATGAAGTTGAATAGTTTTATTTTGTCTTAATCGTTGAATTTATACGCTTATAAGCAATTTCTCTTGGGTTTTTCTTTTAAATTGGATAAACTCTGCTCAATGTTTTAATTCCTGTCCGGAAATTCCGTTTATGCTTCCATGGTGGTGTTCCAGTCGAGCAAACAACTGCTTCTACTGCCATTCAAGCAAATGGTGCTACAGGCTGGGAGTTGGCACTTGTCACTGCTCCAAGCTCAAACGAAAGTGCCGCAGCTGCAAGCAAACTGGTACTTCTACTTCTGTTCTCTCCTTTATGTCGGTTATAAATTTGCGTGTTTGTTCAGATATAGGTAATACAACATATGCATTTATGTCCCACTGACACTGTTTTAATTGTATTCATCAAAAGGCTGGAGGACTTGACAAGCTTACACTGGACAGCCTGTACGATGATGCAATCAGAAGAAGCAACCAGAATGTGAATTATAATCCATGGGAACCCCCAGCTCCTATATCCGGTGCAACGATGCAACAACCACCACAAGACCCATTTTTTGCCTCCAATATGGTTGCTGCTCCGCATTCAGTCCAGATGGCGGCCATGGCGAATCAACAGCAGGCTTTTATGTTGCAGCAGCAGCAGCAGCAACCTTCGAATCCTTTTGGTAATCCTTACGGAGCCAATGCGCACCCTTACGGCCCAGGTATGCCTGTTCAAGCATACAGTCCATATACAGGCCTTATGTAGATGCTTTTTGCAAAGAATATGTTCTATATCCGGAAGTACGGGGAATAAGAAAATCGTCAGAAAAATGCTCAAAGAATGGGAAATTGTGTACCATATGTTGTGCATGTGCAGTAGTTAGCCATATTAAGATTATTTATTAGTGAGAGAAAGAGAGCATTTAGTTATTGATTATCTTCATTGATGAAGCTTTGGTAATAATATGCTTGTAGACTTGGGCATATCTTTTTCCCCCTGTTAAAACCTGCTTCAACTGTTGGTGATGCTGAAGCAGGAGTGGACTATTCATCCTGTTTTTGTTCATAGCCGATAGAAATGATTTGTAATATTTCGAACTGCTCGTACACGCTTTATATATTGAGTCATGAGTTTGAGAAGGTAGGTTAATTGAGTTTTGCATACTCTGGATGATAACTTGTGAGTTAAGAAAATCTTCATTTGTTGTTGCACTTGCACCCTGGTCAGTTCCTTGTATATTAAGCCAGTGGAGACATCTCCCTTCCCTCATATTACTGAGTACTATAATATTTTATTTTTTTAATTATTATTTCCTATATAATTCTAAAATTATATTGTAATATCAGAACCTAAATTGATAGAGTAGCGCAAACTTGGATTTGGAAGCCTTCAATCAAGTTGTTGCAAGAACTAGGGGCTCTAGACTCAATCGAAAGGTAACTGAATGCCGGTCAATTTGTTAGAAGACAACTTTGCCCAGAAATGCCAGGATCCCATCCGAAATGTCGTCTCAAGTTGGCTGACTTTCCAGACTTCACAAACAAATTCAACTTCTTGTCCAATATGCATTGCTTTAGTCCTCCCATGCATGTATCATAAATGGAGTGCACTAGTGGTTTAAGGTGGTTGGTTGGTTGTAGGTTACAATTCATCTCTTCTGGTTTGGGCGGAAAGTAGCTAGTGGTGGCCGTAACAGGTCTGTATATGGTGCAACCAGCCGTTGACCGTCCTCCGGTAACCACTAACCCACCGAGCACGGCAGCAACTTGCCCCATTGATACATTGAAATTGGGTGCATGTGTGGATCTGCTTGGAGGGTTGGTGCACGTTGGCCTTGGTTGTGAACACATGCTGTCCGGTCGGTGCTGTTTGGTTGTGCACCACATTGAAGCTCAAGGTTCTCAACCTTAACATTTATGTCCCACTTGCTCTTCAGCTTCTCGTCTTGTGGCAAAACACCCCCTCCTGGTTACACTTACTCTCTCTAGATCTAAGCTGGGATTTAAATTGCAATTGTGGTCGTATTCTTGTAATAACGGATGTATTGCAGTTATTGTGGATCGCTATTTTGCACAATAACAATTTTAGACGGTGCTACTACCGTTATATAACGGCAGCTATTGCGGTAGCGGGCCGATATTTGAATTCTTGGATTTAAGTTAAGTTACCTTTAATGTTTCTATTATGTCTCCTTTAATGTTTTCAGAGATAGTAGCTGCAAGTGTGTTTGTGTTGGACAAATGAAGCAAGCAACGAATATTTTGTCTCACTTCATGATTTTTTGGGTTCCCTTAACTTTTTTCTATCTAATTAAATTTTTTAACTGAAAATTAAATCAATTAAATTTTTAAACGTTTGACCAGATTTGACCGCTATTATTGACATGTGGCATATTGGATGATATTTATAGATTTTTAAAAAAATATTTTAAAAAAATAAAATGAAAATTACACGGGACGGTATCGAGATATGTGATACCAATTGATCTAAAAATTATTAAATTTAATGATAAATATTAACAAAAGAGGTATTTAATGATAAATATTAACAAAAAGAGGTGAATTGATGAAATTTTATGATACATGAACTTAATAATTGAGGAAAAATTTTAAGTATCGATTAAATATATATATAAGGATAGGATTCAATTAAAATCCAGTTTTATGGTGTAAAACTAATAAATTTTACACTAAATCATATCGTTAGATCTAATTAGATGTATGGTTGAGATTATATTAAAATTTTTTTTTTGATAATAATGATATTATATTAAATTTAATAACTCATAAACATGAACTTTTCACCCTCATGGTAAAATAATTCTTTCCTTATTACTTTTTGCCTAAAACCCATTCTCTTCTCTCTTTTTTTTTCTGATCAGATCATTTTTTGTTTTAAATTTTCTCTCCTTTCTCTGATCAAATCGTTTTCCATTATCTGAATTTTGTTGAATACCCATTACCTGTATAATTTAGGGTTTCAATTTTTTTGTTTACAAAATTTTAATTTATGATCTTTTACCGTGATTTGTCCCTGTTTAAAGTTTTGTCTCTTATTTTCAAATTGTAGATTGAACACTGACTTGGAATAATACATAATGTTCAAGACTGTTCTAGCAAGTGGATTTTGCAATCAAATTCAACTTCTCCATTTTTCTGTTGTAGTGTTACCGAAACAACCCAATCAACATAAAAAATAGTTGTGGTGGCTGCTACAGTTACTCAGCAGCAACAGATCAAGACACTGCAGATGGTGTCGACCACCCTTGTTACTAGGGGTGTTCAAAATTATTATCAGATTCGATTGACCCGACCGATTATCTGACGAACGGGTACAATATAAGCGGGTATTTCTAAGATTTTTATTTTTTGTCGGGCCGGGTATCCGGCCCGGTAACTTTCTCGAATATACGAGTCGGCCTTGGGCCAAAATTTTTCTCTTACCGGTTATCCGAACGGACACTTTTAATATATATATATATATTATATTTTAAATTATATGTTTATTTTAAGTTTTTTAATATTTTTACTTCAAAACTAAATTTAAATTCCTAAATTTTTTCTATGTTTGTATTATATATTTTTATGTTTTAAGTGTAAATTTTTTTAAAATATTTGTATTGATTTGTCAGTATGATATTTGAAGAAGAAAAAAAATCACGATCGAGATTAATCTTTTTAATATATTCTTTTGGTGATAAACTTTAATATATATCTAAATATTTCACCCTTCAAGGTTAAAACTAACTTCAAATCAATATTTTTTTTGTTTGGATTATGTATTATAAGCTTTTAAATTTTATGTGTTTAATATGTATTTTTTTATTTTTAAAAATTAAAAAAAAATATAAACCAAGTACCCAGGTTTCACGGGTACCCGAACAACAGGTACCCGAATATAGCGAGCCAAGACATGGGCCGAAAAAGAAGGTACCCGAATGAACTAAGTACCCGACAATAAACACCCCTACTTGTAACTTTGCAACCTCCTCCTCTTACTACAACATCATTGATGATTCTGTAAGTTTTAGCAATAAAAAAAGTGTGAACTTTTTTCTTTCAGTCTGTTATTTTGTGTGGATTAATTTAATAATTTAATTGAAATCAATTCTCTTTTAAAGTATATGTATTGTCCGTATAACATAAAGGAAAATATTATAAGTTATTCTTATGATGGAGAGAGTTATATGCTTGTTTTCTTTATTTTGTTAACTAAGTTGATTGCCTTATGTTAGTGTATCATGCGCTTATAGGAACTGAAATTCATCCATTCTTTGATTAAACGATACTAAACTGCTTACCACTTAGACCAACCCGTTAGTTGATATTCATCCATTCTTTGATTTATAACAAAATAGTCTTTATCATTCTTAATACTATTCTTAGTATCGATTCAAATAGGATTTTTTATTCAATATTTAAAATAGATCATTATTGTCAAACACATTTTTTTTCCGCAAAGTATATATTTTATTTTTAATACTAGGGATTACATAAAACCACCATAACAGTCTAGCCATATTGCCACCAAATTCGAATACATTTTAAACGATAACTCAAACAACAAAAAGTATCATGACGAACATCACCGATTACTCGAATCACCATGACACCTATATTTCTAAAGCACAACTTTAGCTTTCAGTTTCAACACATTAAAATTTCACTAAAACCAATTTAAATAAATAATATTTTCAAAATCATATGCTCAACCTAACTATATAGGCTATGAAAAGGCATAATCAAAGTGTTATATGTATAATTTACCGTACATTTTCCTATTTCAAAAAAAAAATTTACCGTACATTTCAATGAAAAAAATTATGCAAATATATATTATTCAAAAATATAAAAATGAAGAAAAAATTAATAATATTATTTAAATTAAAATATTTCATATAAGAAAATATAAAAATAAAATAAAATATCAAAGGTTTATACCTTTTACTCTACCATATCAGATAAATTAATTGTACAGTTTTCCATTCCTTTACAACTGTGTTTATTATGACCATGTCCTTCACAAATTTGACATGAACGCCTCTATGTGTGAGTCAATGCTATCTCAAGACCACTTTTGAATCTTCTATTTTGGGACTCATGGCAACTCTTTCTTCGACCTTTAGTTCGAAAAATATGCACATCACCAATATTAATTGTCAAAGGAACTTTATTCTCATAAATCACTTCACTGTCAATCGTTGGCTTGAACTACTGTCTTTCACCATATCACCAATCATTTGAGTTTTCATCATAGAAATCTTTTGATATATTTGGTCTAAATCTCCAACAATAACTTTATATATCTTCTTAGATTTTTCAGCAAAAAAAGATAACCTGTTTATAGGATGACAAACATGTAAATTTTTTAAAAGGGCTGATTTCTCATAATCAACTTCAAGGCTTGATCCATTTTTATAAAATCTACAACCTTTATTTTTTTGTACGGTGTCTCAAAATATATTGACTTGAAATCTCTACAATATTTTTAAAATAAAAAAATTGCTAACGTATGTCTACACAAAATGCCTTGAAACTCAAAAGGGCAACATAAGCAATTGCCATTTTTAGAGTCCAAATTCAGATGAACAAGAAAGCTATCACGAGTTTCAAAACAATTCGACACCTTATATTCATAACAAGATCTAGTCTTTTTTACCTTTTGCCTTGTGAATTGATTGCTTTTGACTAATTCATGTTGAAAAATATTAAAAATCTTCTTTGTATAGACCGATGCTCCATTTTAGAACCAAGTTTTAAAATTCAAGACGTGTCTTGATTTAAAAAAAGAAAATTTCCCTTGGCGTAGCGACTATCAACTGCCTTCTCGTATCTCATTACAAACTCTTGTAATGTTGTAGTTGAATCGACAAAATAATAAAAAAAAAGCATTTATGTTCTCACTCCTTTGAGTAGTGTTCATTCCTGCAAAAAAAAGTATTCCGATTATACACTGAAATTCAGAAATTTTGAATCTCATACAACGCTTGAAGCCATTTGTTTTGCTCTAATCCATTTTTAATTATCAATTCGTTTCACCCCTTCTCAAATTCTTCCACAGTAGTGATTCATAAATGCATCTCTTTAGTTTACATTTAAAAGCTGAACTCTTATGATAAATATGGGAAAATTTCTTTGGAAATTTCTTTTTTATATGCCAAAGGCATAAATGATGGCGAGATTCTAGAAACACTTTCTTCAGAGCAGCCCTTATAGCCAGATTTTGATCAGTAAGTATTAATACCAATATTTTTTCATACATCGCCTCAAATCAAGTCATAAATAACCAAATGAAACTTTGCTCTGATTCATCTTACAATAAAGCACAACCAAATAAAATTGATTAACAATGGCGATTCAATCCAACAAAAAGAGCAAACGACATGCTATACTTATTAGTCCTATAAGTGGTGTCAAATGTAATAATATCACTAAAATGTTCATATGCTAATTGAGATCAAACATCAACCCAAAACAAGTTTATTATACGAGCATCACTATCACATTGAATTGCATAAAAAAATTAGGGTTCTCAATTTATTTTTTGCGAAAGTAACTTAGAACAGCTTGGGCATGTCCAACATCTAAGTTTTTTCTCCTTAAATGTCTAAGATGGTTCAAACAATCTCTATATGTAAATTGTTGGTCTGAACTATTAAACAATGTTACTATTTTTCCTGAAGGAATTTCTTCTTTATTAAATTTTTCAACAATGCTCTTGACCGTCGAAGTTATTTTATTATGATATCTAAGATAAGACACACACTTAGGATTTGGTTGTGTTCATTTGAAAATGAATTTACAATCCACTTTTGACTTTCCTTCACCTTTACTATCTTAAAAAATGCTTCACATCCTGTTCTTAAAGTCGAACATTTATTTTTTACTATCTTGTTCCTCAATAATTTTTTTTGTATAAGCCTTCATTGAAACAGATATAAATTCAATTTATTTTTGTATCACTTTGAGATCATAATGTGATACTAAAACCTTGTTGTTTAGCAAAAATCTTATAAAAATTTTCAGATTCTCCTAAAGAATCAAACCGCAATTCATCAACTAAAGAGGTTTTCTCACTCACCTTTATATTTTGATCACCAATAATTTGAGTATTAACCACGACTGAAATTTTTGTAATCTATTAAAATTAAATAGGAACCAAAAATTAAATTGTTGAAATGTTTGTTTTGATATAATAATTAAAAAATATTTTTGGACTAAATTAAAAAAATGAAATATTTTTAAGTTCAAACAACATGAAATTATGTTTGAGGAATTTTTAAAAGATTTTGGTAGAATTTAAAATTTTTTAAAGTAGCCAAACCAAAATTTTTAGCTTGATTGTACTGATACGGGCATGCCCGTATTGATACACCTTAAGGGTTTAAACTACAGGTTTTGATTTTGCCAAAACTTGTATCGATACAGGCATAGGCCGTATCGATACGGAGGCCAAGCATTTCGATACGCCCTCTAGCGTTTCGATACGCCTACGTGTCAAGCCTAACGACTATTTGAAGAAAACCCCAACGACTAGTTCACTGCAACTTAATAAGCATATGTACCGATACGGTACAAGGCACACCGATACAAACAGAGTCGTTTCGATACGTGTTGCTGCACAAAGCGTAACGACTAGTTTCTGAAGAAGGTTGTACCGATACGGCTATCCGCGTATTGATACGGACATCTCCAGAACTACATTTATTACGGGAAATAAAGGCCCCAACGGCTACAATTCAATCTCAACGGTCTCCAACGACTAGCAACTCAATTGAGAGTATAAAAGGGACCTTCGAGCATCTATGGAAGACGAATGATCCTCAAATCAACAACATTATGATGCAAAATTGTCTTAGTGCTTAAATTTTCATTCCTTGTATAGACAAATACTTGTGAGCTCAAATTGTCAAACTATGCTCAAGTGTTCTAAGATTTGGGTGAGTGCTCTCGTGTGCAAACATCAACCTAGAGAGATTTCGTTTGCTTAGAATTTTCTTGTTTAAGAGTGTGCCCAAAGCTCAGGTTGTGAGCTTTGGATGCTAGACTTTGTGAGTGAGTTTAGGTTGTAAATAGTTGCTTCCTTAGCCTACAAAAGAGGAAGAATTCTTAGTGAATTGTTGAAATCTTTGGTGGGGAGCTTAGGTAATGGATGTAAGCTTTGGTTAGAAAGTCGAACCCTTTTAAATTTTATGTCACACTTTTTTATATTTTTGCTTCCATTACAAACATTGAAAATACATTTTTTTCACCACTTGACAAACAATTCGGTTGAAGAAAATTATAAAAATGCAAATAATCTGACCTTAACAGCATCTCCAAAGGTAACGTTCATGAATTCTTTTTTGTAAAGTAATGGGAATGGAAAAAATGAATTAGATTGATCAAAGATAGAAAATTTAACTATTCCAAAATACCCCCAAACCATTAATAAAATATGTAATTACTTTGTAATTTGGGAGTTTATTTGCGACATACTTTGTTTACAATTAATCGAAATTTTTTTTACTGATTTTAATTTGCAGATAATTTTTCTTTTAGCCAAAACTTGCTAGAACAATATTAAACTTGGTGTAAAATTATAATAACATCTCTGTAAACTAATTATTTCAAGTCAATGTTCAATCTAAAATTTGAGAACAAGAAACAAAACTTTAAACAAGGACAAACCACGGTAAAAGATTATAAATTAAAATTTTGTGAATAAAAAATTGAAACCCTAAATAATGCATACCTTCGATGGGTACTCAATAAGATCATATATTATATAAGAAGAGAATGGGTTTTAGGTAGGGATGGGCACGGAACCCGGACCCGACGGGTTTCGACCCGACCCGGCCCGATTGGGTCGGGTATTTTTATGAAAAAAATCGGGTTCGGGTCGGATTGGGTTTTTGTGTAGGGTGAGGTCGGGTCGGGTTCGGGTTTTAGGGTGAAAAAATCCTACCCGACCCGGGACTAATTGTGTAATTTTCCCTTAAAATTTTTAGGGATATTTGTAATAATACCCCGTTTTTATATATTTTTTATAATTAGGTCCTTAAAATTGATTTTTTATTTACAATTTAGTCCTTAAATTTATTATTTTTACAATTAAGTCTCTTAAAATTATTTTTTTATAATTTAGTCCCTAAAATTGATTTTTTTATATAGGTCGGGTCGGGTCGAAGTCGGGTTTAAGATATTTATTTTCGGGTCGAGTTTTTTAAAAGATATGGTCGGGTCGGGTCGGGTTTGGATTTAGGGTGAATATTTTCGGGTCGGGTTCGGGTGGGCCAAAAACCCGGCCCGACCTGACCCGTGCCCATCTCTAGTTTTAGGCAAAAAAAAAGGAAATAATTATTTTACCGCGAGCGTGAAAAGTTCCTGTTTATAGATTATTAAATTTAATATAATCTCAACCATTCATCTAATTAGCTCTAACGGGTATGATTTAGTGTAAAACTTATTAGTTTTATACAATGTGATAATCTTTACACTTACATTCTGTAAAACTCAATTACTTTACACTTTTTTTAGACTATTGGATGATAATAATTACTGGCTTGTTGTAAATAAAATAAAAAAGAACAAGAATAAGAATAAGATGAACAAAGAGATGAGAGAAAGAGGGAGATTTGTATTATTCTCAAATATAGAATTGTATACAATGCCTTCAATGAATCATCTATTTATAGGCATAAGAAGTACATAATACATTAAACTCTAATTCATGGAGATAATATTCCTAATAATAAATAAATCAAACTCCTTTGATAAAGTTCTAATCATGATAGACATCCACATAGATAAATATTCATAACACTCCCCCTTGGATGTCTATGAAGATAATGTGCCTCGTTAAAACCTTACTAAGATAAAAACCCAGTGGGAGAAAAAAAAATTCTTTAGTGAAGGAAAAAGAGTACACACATCTTTGATACGCATAACTTGTTGCCTCATTAAAAACCTTACCAGGAAAACCCATTGGGACAAAACCTCGGTTAAGGGAAAAAGAGTGCAACGCGTATTTACTCCCCCTCATGAAAACATCACAGAAGATCTTTGAATCTTCATAATTTAATCTTGAATATCATTTTTCTAAAGATCGCGATGGATGAAACTTTGGAGTAATATGTTCCATGATGTATCAACTTTCAAACTGAGATATACATCTTGCTTTATCTTCACACAAGATAGCTTTTATCATATCTTGTAAAAGTAAATCCACATATCTTTTGGATATGTTGGGTCAATAATCTTAGCCCAACACATTTTTTTTGCTTGCCTCGTGCATAACAATTATTTCTACGACATTTGAGGAGGCATCAACGAATGTTTGAAGATCTAAATGTAATGATCTTTGTATATTCATAGATATTTCTTAACCAACTAATATATAGTGCTTCAAGACCAAGAAAAGATATAATTATCTTTATTCACATCCAACAATCTTACAACTATTGGGATACTCAATAGATATGCTCTATTCATATTGAATCTTCTTTAAGATTCTTTCAGCTTATGTCTATTCATAGACAAAAGAAATATATAAAAATGCTCGATCTTCAGGTCGAGATAAACTTGATGTCAAGATTCAAGTACTTGTATTGAAAGTACTTCATGAGTTTCCAATTTGAAGCTCTTTAGGAGTTCTAAAATTATCATAATGGATCTTGATCCAAACTCCTTTATAAAATACATAAGGAAATCTGATCATTCTTATAGTATTTTCTCAATTAGTATTCACTAAGGCGATTATACCAAATGCGCCAAAAATATTCATGAGACATGTTTAAATAAATTTCCTCAGAAATTTCCAAATGCTTATAGCATTTTAGATCCTTCAAGGATAAATATGGATCCACAAATAATTAGACGCATGTAAAATTTTCAAAACTGCCAAAGTAATTGCATCCACCATGAAGTAATTAAAACTTTTCATAAATCACAGTTTAAGTCGTATTTACGACTACTTATTTGTGCCTCACTTGCATTACACCTTTAGGTGTTTGGACTGGTGGTCCAAATACTTCTATTTTAGAAGTTCAAAGCGTCTTTCAACATTGGCCAATTCAATATCTATATTTCTGGATAGATTTTATAAAAGATCATCGATTTCTTTCTTTACTTCTATAGAAGTATTTTATGTAAAATCGTTGTTGACAACTTTCCAATATTCTGGTTCCATTCTCGTAATGACATAATTCATCGAGATCTCTTCAAGATTTCAATCTTTATTCCAGGTACCTGAAACTCTTCAAGAGTTTTATTATTTGTTATGTCTTGGGTCTCTTCAGGAGCACCCGCCTCCAATATATGACCATCTCATATTACTTTCTATTTACGAGAATTTTGATCATTGGAACCATTTCAACTATCATGCTTCAGGCATGATTTACATTCTCTCGCTCTAACATGTAATTTAAACTTAGAGCATTTCAGCTGGTATATGAGACTTAATTACTCTCATTGGGTCAGTAAATATGTCTGGCAGTTGACATGTAATAACATGAATTATCTTATGAACTTCTAGTTCATATACGAGGATCTAGATAATGATAATTCATTTTCCTCTATCCAGCTGATTATTATCTCCCCCTGATGTTGAGAAAAATCATGTCATAAATGATTCTCCAATTAATGTTTAAGAATTTAAACATAAAAGGAGACTCGTACTCAATATATATTCTCAACCCTTTTTATTTACCCATTTTGTGCGATGTGGTGGAGCAATTCATATCGCACATTCAAAAATCATAAAATGGGAAATGTATGGTTTCTGACCAAAAACCAATCATAACGGGGAGTTTATTATAACTCGTTGGCTTGATGCGTATAAGTGTTGCTATATGGAAACACCATATAAATAATAACTCTTTTGTTCTCATAGTTTAGCTATTAAATAGGAGGCATCCAATTGAAATTTTGCTAAACTATATTTTTCATAATCAATAGGCTTTGTAACAACTGATATAGCCTAAAATATAAACCCACTAGCTTTTCAAGACGAATAGTCTAACTGCATAATCTGAATATTTTTAGAATCAATCTCACAAACTTCTGGTTGTAAGTCAATAAAACAATGTAGATGCATCTACTAAAATCATATAAAACTTTCCACATTTGTGGATATATGGGCCCATATTTCGTTCAGATATGCAAGACATACAGTCTCAACTTCAATACAAGAACTTTAAGTTCTAATTCTTTTGGTAAGTGGGATCATCTATATCCTTTGAGAACAAACAACACAAGAACTTCAGGTTCTTTTAGTAAGTGGAATTTAATCAATTCCTTTAAGCAACACAAGAACTTCACGTTCTTTAATAAGTGGAATTTAATCCATTCCTTTGTGAATAAGCACCACAAGAACTACAGGTTCTTTTAATACATGTGCATGTAAATCTCAATAATTTCTGCATCATTGATCAGGATGGTCTAACCGATCATGCCAACTATATATATGTGTGTATATATCTCTGAATTTGTAAACTCCTTGTTTACCATAACATGTAATTCAATCTCACTCGTACATGTCTAGTACGGCCATCAAAATTGTTCCTTTAAATAGGAATATATTTAGCTCTTTCGGAGCTTTCAATTGAAATCATCTTTTGGTAGTAATATATAGCTCTTCTAGAGCTTTCAACTGACTTTTTGGCTACCAAAACTTATATCAATATTGGCTTATTTCAAATGCCAATTGATAACATATGTTATCAATAATTCCCAAAGGGATAGTTTGCGAACTCATATTGCTCTCTTTATGACTTTGACGAGTATAACGCACTGTGAATATGGAATAAAGTTCCATTTGACAATAATATATTTGCTCAACCAGAGCCTTTTGTGATATTAGTACTTCCGGATATAGTACTCACATTATTCCCTTGCATTTTAATCGAGAAATGCATAATTGTGCACCTTTCAAAATGTGCTTTGTTTCATTTACTTCAGGTAATGAAAATATGTACTTTGTATCATTCACTTCGAGGAATGAAAAATATAAAATATAGCACATCATATCAAGTCGATTATCTATCAGAGATAAACTTTCAAGTGCTCTTCCGAAGTATTGATATTTTAGTACTTTGAGAAATACTACTCATATTTCCCCTTACATTTAAATGGGAAAGATATTTCTTATGCTTAAGTACAATATGAGTACTTGCATTATCTGCTAGGCATAAATAGCCACAATTTTAGGCATAAATAGCCATAATTTTAGGCATAAATAGCCACAATTCTAGGCATAAATAGCCACAATTCATTGTATATTTTATTCCGGAAGTAATCATATTCTTCAAATAATAAATTAACATAAATTGTAAATAAATAATATGTGGAATAAATAAACATAAAGCAAACTAACATAAATAAATAATAAATAAAACGAATTAACATAAAAAAAATAAAAAACCAATTATTCCTGTTAGAGGTTATAAGGGAAATAAAATAAATGGTAAATTATTCCCTTCAAGGGTTATGAGAAAATTAACAATATCCAATTGAGTTGGACCAATAACGCCATAATTATTTTCACCATAAACAAATTTTGTTTATATTTTATTTCATTTATCATTCATGATTATGGATAAAGTCCATAATACTTTGGCGTTTGACAAGTACGAAACCAATGGTTTATAACATCACATTGGTAAAAGGATTTCACTTCCTTAGAATGATCTTTATCACTCTTTTCATCCTTATAACTTTGCTACCAGCGGGTAGAAGTATTCTTCATACGACTATATTTTTCATGTGTATATTCATAGTCTCGACCACGATCACTACTTTTAATGTGATTTTTTATTCATTCCATAATATAATCTCACATTCACTTCAAGGAATGGAGTAGAGCCAGTGGGCCTTTAAAACCTTTTTCACATATCCTTATCATAGAGAACAAAGATTTAATCCTCGTACGCGGCATTGTTAAACCTGTCCACAAGGTCCTTTAAAAACCTCCTTTGAGACCAGTAGCCTCGCAGAACGGGATGTCCAGCCAATTATACTTGGATTATATCGAAATTATGTCTCTAATTGAATAATGATTTACCATGTTTGCATTCACTTCAGGGAATGAAACAGATCAATAATTGCATGGAATAAACATCATGCTTGCATTCACTTCAGGGAATGCCCCATCATTGATAATTGCATGGAATAAACATCATGCTTGCATTCACTTCAGGGAATGCCCCATCATTGATAATCGCATGGAATAAACATCATGCTTTGCATTCACTTCAAGGAATGCCTCCCATAAAACTTTTTGGATCAAGAAGAATTTTCGTAACTTGAAATTGGGAGAAGTCTATGGTCGAGTTTTTCGACAAAGAAGAAAAATTGCTTTCGAGCAACTATAGACTTTATAACAATCTTTTTATAGATTGAAATTCACCATGATTTATCGCACATTAAAATCATAATTTAAAGAATAAAAAAATAAAATAAGAATTTACCGATATTAGTTTTCCTCTCGAGGAAAATGGAGACGTAGCAAATGACCAAAACATCTTCTCATAATGTCGTGTCTCTTTCCAAGTTATTTAAATACATGTAAAACTCAATACATGGTTAAAATATCAATATCATCAAATAAAATAATATAAACACATATTGATATTAATACAAAGTTCAACCATTGTGTCAAAAATAAACATATATGAAACCATAATAATAAGATCTATATGTATGGGCTGAATTGAATATATTAGAAATCAGAGGATCTATGTCATAATTCTCTCTTTAAAAAAAACTAAACCAACAAAGGTGTTTCATTAATGTACAGATCTTTGTTACTAAAAAAACCTTAAACCTAGAGTACGTATTTTAATTAATTTATATGAAAAACTACCATAGTTCTACGTACATAACTTTGTTATTCATAATTATAAAGTATAGTCAGTAAATCGAACATGCTTTACATGCACCATCATCAAACTTCATGAATTTACAAATATACAAACACAAATAATAATAATTAAGTATGAAAAGCATAAGCAGTTGAGTACCAAAGATGAAAACCCACAAATACTTTCGCTTAACAAACCTTAGTCGATTCCATCGTTCCCTCTTCGTCTCTGTCGATTCGTCTTTTGGTTTGTGAGAAGCCACAAATTTATCTTTTTCCAATGTTCGAATAAAATCAAACATACTTCCAAAATTTTCAAAAAAAATTTAAAACAAAGTTAAAATATAAAGAGAAAGACAATCGGTAACTAAAAAAATAAGGAGAGAAAAAAAAACTTATCTTTGGTTTATTCTATAATCGAATTCTTCCCGGTAACTTCTTTTGAATTATAACGATGAAGACCTCAGTGATTAGAGTCTCGTGCTGATAACGTGTTGTAAATAAAATAAAGAATAACAAGAATAAGAATAAGATGAACAAAGAGATGAGAGAAAGAGGGAGATTTGTATTATTCTCAAATATAGAATTGTATATAATGCCTTCAATGAATCATCTATTTATAGGCATAAGAAGTACATAATACATTAAACTCTAATTCATGGAGATAATATTCCTAATAATAAATAAATCAAACTCCTTTGATAAAGTTCTAATCATGATAGACATCCACATAGATAAATATTCATAACATGGCTAAGATTATTTTTTTATCTTTTTTCTAAGTGATAATCTTCACATTTTTTATTATTAGTCTCATTCATCCATTTCACTCATCCAATATCCATGGATTAGTGTAAAACTAAATGAGTTTTACATAGTGTAACTGGATCTCATCCCTATATTATATAATATATATAGGGGTAAAATACACAAATAGTCACTAATTTAAGTAAAAATATCTTTTTGGCCACTGAAGTTTTGAGAATTATAAAATAATCATTAAACTAATTGAACTGTTACAAAATGGTCACTTTGTACTAGTGATAAATTTCTATAAATTTAAGGACTATTTTATAACATCTCAATAAATTTTAACGACCACTCTATAATGGTTTGATAAAATTCAGTGACCATTTTATAGTTTCTGAAACTTCAGTGGTCAAAAAGAATGTTTTTATTTAGTTCAGTGATGGTGTACTTTACCCTAATAAATATGAGGTTTAGTGTACAATTCACGTGAAAAGTCTTGAATTTTTAAGACCTTGAAATACATCATATATGATCCAATGGCTAGTTGACCCCTGACTTGATAAAAACAAGGTAGTTAAGTCATCCCTAAATATTGAATTATCATATAGTTTTCAGCTTTGGTCATCACCTAAATATAGAGGTAAAAGTGAATTACATGTTTCTATTTATGGTATGAATTTATATATTTAGAATAAGTAAATAAATACTAGTCAAGTCTTATTTCAACTAATGTTGTTACTATTGTTATAATATTTGGAAATTTTCGTGACAGTTTGCACAAGCGGGTACAATTTAAAGTTTAGGGGTTTATATTTAGAGGTTTAGTTTGTAGGGTTTAAAATTTATAGTTTATGATTTTAATTTAAGTTTTAGGAGTTGATAGTTAGGGTTTTAAAACCTGATTCAAATTAACCGAAACCGAAAAAGAAAAAATAACTGGTCCATGCAATCAATCATAAATCTTGGAGATTAGAAAAGAAAAAAACAAGACTGGAATGAATGACTTTGCACATTATCCATCTCTCTCTCTCTGAAGGGATTGCCCACTAAAACACAATTGCTTTAGAAAAACTACATCTAAAATTCTCACAGAGGTGGGGCATGGGCATCAGCTCCTTGCCAAAACCACTGAAAAATGAAACCTAGGTATGGGGGAATATCATCATCTATATATTTTTTTTTATAAATGCTACAGCCTACACAGGATTGCTCTGCTAAGTGCTAGCTACCAACTCAATGCTGTGGATTGAAATTGGAATTTAGAACAATCACAAGGATGATTTGTTGATTCGTTCACTGCTGGGTAGGAGGAACCTCACATGACTACAATGTTTTAACTTGGACACAGCTTCTTGCGACTTACCCAGCATCAGATCCACATATATTGCGGTCATAATGGCTTCGCTGCTGTTGGGCATCAGGGATAATGCTTGTGTCACCAATTGGTGGGCCCGGTCAAGGTCACCTTGTATCGCTGACACCACAGCAAGGTTTGCGTAGAGCGTTCCACGTGCCTCTTCTGGCTTGAGGAACACGAAATCCTGTAAGCCCTCGGGTGAAGGATTCTTGGCAGCTGCTCTGTTTGCTTCTTCACAATCAACATGTTTTTCCACTCGCCACTGCTCACAGTCCTCCGGACCAAACGGTAATTCGACATTACTTTCCCCGGACAAATACACGGACAAGTGATCCACAGCTTCCTTAGGTTTGTTCAGCAAACAGAGAGCCTCTGCTACATAAACATGACCTAGAAAGACGTAAATTCTAGAACAACCTGGTAGTTGTAAGAGAGATCGTGCTGCAGAGAGCGCCTTCAAAGGATTTTCCAGTTCTAGCTCTACATATGCCAAGTTAGCCAGAAGAGCTTGCTTAATCATTTGAGTTTCTCGTCTGCAAATATCTTCATAATACGAGATGGAATTCTGAATACTCTCCTGATTACTTCCCCCCTTGGGCTCTTTCAAATCCCCATTCGAGTTAATTAGTGCTGCTGACATAGTTGAATCCTTGGAATCGGTGCCAGGTAAGTTCTTATGGTTTGAGTTCTTGGAAGATGCTCCATCACTCAATTCATTCTCCTCCAAGGATGAGTTGGAGGGCAAAACAGACTTTGAATTACTCAATTCAGAACAGTTCAACAAGTGCAGTGCATTATAGAGACACTGTCTAGCAAGGGGTAATGAAAGCTTAGGCTGCCCATCACCACCTATAGCCCAAACATCCTTTTCAACAGAATCTACATGTCCGTTTCTTGAAATTCCATTTTCAATTAGAAGTTTCCTCCACCGACCCTTTCCTATAACGCTGACTCTAATTACTGATTTGTCTGATGGAGCTGAACTTCCTTTCACAAGTCCCTTCTCTGCAGCCATTAGACAACATTCAGCAAGACGAAGCCACAAGTGGGGTCTTTTGTAGAAAATTAGACTTGCCTTCTGGAAACAACGAGCAGCAAGTAGTGGTTTCCCACAAGCCAAGTTCTGCAACCCGCAGTTATAAGTTATGAGGAGAGATTTATCCTGTGAGAATGTTAATAGCTTTAGAGGCTTCTCTTTCTGAAGAGATGAACAATTACTCAGTGCCTTGGAAAAGAACACTGCAGATGTATGATACTTGCCAAGTTGATAGTAAATGCAGCCTAGATTGTTGTTAAACATGCTTGACATTGCTGCGTCGGTCTGAGTACTTGATGCCATTAACAACTTTATAGCTTTTCGATGATTCCCACGAGCATACTCAAGCTGGGCCTTCAAGAATAGAGCCATAGATGAATCTCTCCCTCGCGCAATGTTCATTGCATGCTTGATTTCCCGCTTTGCTAGTTTTACATTTCTAGTGAGAAGCAAAAACCGAACCTTGTAAAGTTGCAACTTGAGCTTCAGATCAACACCAGAGACAGATCTATCAACTGTGATCCTGCTTAGATCATTTGCAGATGTAAGACCAGCACGCCTAGCTAAGTTCTGTCCTCCAATATCCAGTGTTGAAAACATTTCATCCAGTCGATCCTCTGATAAAGTTCTAGATAGAGGACTCTCAGAGGCATTTACACTAGCAGCTAAGTCTGAACAAGAAACATCTGAGACCATTGAGCTGTTTGGATCTGAGGCTGATTTTCCAACTACATTCAAGGATTGTTGTGCAGCCATGTTACCATTTTCCCCTAGGCTCACATTGGCAACACCGAATGCTTTTTCCAAATAATTCAATACATCCTACACATGATTAAGGCATTTTAGCATCAAAGTTATAATATACAAACACTAAACCAGCCACTAGAAAAAAAATCTACACCCACAATGAATGTCATACAGGATAATGCCAAAAATTCAGGATAAATGCTAGGAAATGATCTTCCTGTATGCATCCAAACCAAGTATGGCCCGTAATTGTTAGATCATTCTCATCAATTCAGTACAAAGTCCCTCAAACAATAAAGTCCCATATAATCTTCTTGCCAAGCATGCTTATCAGTACAAGATAAAGTCACCAATATCATCTACATTATTATACATAGAACCCCTGACTAAGTTAGTATCACAAGTCAAGTGACACTTAAGGGATTTACGAAAGAAAAAGGAAGTTATTCTAATAAATATAAGTTCAAACACTTTTTTCTTTTAAGTTGAAAAAATTACTACCCACCTTTCTTCACTTATAATCAAAAATTAAAATAAACACACACACACACACACAATTTTATACCCACAAAGTCAGTCATATGGATTCTAAGACCAGACTGACAAGCCTCAATTCCAATATATTTGGGTCGGCTATAAGAACCAAGACAAATAATTTTTCATATGGAAGATGGTTCTCCTGATCTCTCCCAATTATTTCTATCTACCACCATCCTCTTTTCAACTTCTATATCTATTTGTTTTATATCACTATTTGTCAACTTCCAACCATGTCTTCTGTGGCCTCCCCTTCAACCTTTTATCTTGTGCAATATCAATTTGCTCAGTCTTTCTAACAAGTCCACTCCTCGATTTTGTCCTATTAATATGACCAAACTATGGTAAGCAGTTTTCTTCCCCCTTATCCTCTCTATAGGAGCTATCCCAACTTTGAGACATCACCTTTGTAACTTTGTACTTCCTAATCTTACTACACAATCATATTAACATTCACATTTCGACTATACTTATCTTTTTAATTGATTCTTGTTCGCCTACATTCTGTACCATATAGCAAAGCAAGCTTGATAGTCATCCTATGGAACTTCATTTTCAACTTACGTATATTACAATCACACACGACTCCTAACGCACTTTCCCACTAAAGCCATCCAGCCTTGACCTAATGGTTAACATATACATCAATCTCCCCTTGTTTTTGAATTATCGTCCCTAGGTACTTAAAACATTCTGCTGCTCACACCATTTGTCTGTCAAAGATTAACATGTTTGATAGTCAGTCCTTTTACTAAGCATACACGTCAGACAGTTTTGGGTCCACTCAAACAAACCCCAAACTTCTAGTGTTTGCCTTGACAAGTCTAATTTGGTATTAAGCCCTTCTTTAGTCTCATCAGTCACTACAATATTATCTGCGAATAGCATACAGCAGTCAGCCATACACCAAGGTATTGTATAATGAATGCCTTTTATTATTTCATCCATTACTATGACAAAAAGAAAACAAGTCACGCAAATCCTTGGTGCAACCCTAGTGTAATTAGTTTGATCCATCAATCCACCGCACGTTCCTACGTTCATGACCACTCAGTCCCTCTCATACTAACAAAAATTTTAGTAAAGTGAAGAGGTCGAATTGGCAATGATACAGATTGCAATAGCAAGCAGAAAAAGAAATAAGGAATTAATTAGTTTGGTTTCAATTTGAAAATCTTAGAACAATTAATTATCTAACCTTCACAAAAAGTAAAATCTAAAATGTGAAAGAAATATAAAAGCCAATATCATAAATATTAGTACTTATTATAATAAAGGAGCAAAATCTAAACAGTTGCAAGAAAAAAATGAACCAACCACCAAGCAAATTATAAAATTTCTCTTAAAAAGGAAAATATAAGTGACCTACTCTTCTTCACCGGGCGGGAATACCAAAAAATAAGAGTACATTCTAATATAGAAATAGAAAAGTACCCTATTGTACGTGAGTATTTATTTATACAAGCAAGTAGCAACAAACACTTGAATAAATTAATAAGACAATTCATATATGAGGGTTCTAAGCCTCTAAGTGCAAAATCAGTTTAGATATAGTTACTCGCATAAATAAAAAATAGAAAACATATGCTCATTTAGAAGATGACTTGAAATAATTGATTATGTTGGGCCAAAACCAATCTCCGGGAATTAACTATTACTGTATTACAGCAAAAGGAAGATGGGGATACCAAAAATCTAGGAGAAAATGGTTAGGTACAATCTTGCAAGAACATCTTGCATGTTTTTAATATTTTCATTTTGATAGAAGTACCCAGTACCTTTAAGAGTTGGCACTACATAAAATTCATTTTAAAAATATTTCAAATAAGCCAATAGAGACCGTGCAATAGAAGACAGGAACCCTTTGATGGATGAATCATTCCTAAAATCAAAGGAAAAAAGAGAAAAAAATATTTAAATAAATCAGTTCATCTATTTGAAGGTTCTTATTGGGCAAGCACTTGGGTGTCCTCTAACATGCTTATCAGAATTGTAAGAACACAAGTTAGCTTTTTATCTTTCCCTGAACCCCCAAGTACAAGGCTAACAGTTAGGCACGGTGATATCCATCTTACAGTGGTCTCTAAAGTGACTGCAACCAAAATTAGCAAGGAATATTTTTAACTGGAATGAATTCCAAGTCACGCTACAAATATTTAGAACTTACCGCAGATTTTGAAGCATCGTGGCAAGCAAGCACAACATCCAGCAACAACTGGCAGATATGAAGAGCTGTTGTCTGTAATGCATATGTAAACAAAAAGGGAAGAAATTAAAACAAGCTAACAGGTGAAAGGATGTTAAAAAAATAAAAACAATACAAAGATAAAATACCTCATCTATTGGTTCAATGTTTTGATAAAGAGGTTCAAGAATTGACAAGGCCTTTGCATATTCATGAAGGTGGAACCAAATGATTGCCTATATTAGATCAAATCAGACCAAAAGTGTTAAATGTTACTCCAAGCTATCGATGAAAAGATTATTGCTCTTGAAACTCTTGAATGTAAAAAAGAGGGCATACCATGTTTAGAGAAGCCACAGAGGTACCAAATTCATCTGTGTAAATAATACTGGCACTATTTGTACCACTTCCTTTTGAACCTGAAGTAACTTTATTTCCAACATTGCTACCAGACTCCACCTGTTCCCCAGATGCAAGAGCAAGCTCCTCACTTCTCTTCTGAACCAACACACAAAAACCATTAATGCCAGTGCAAATAAATATAAGTCCTGGACATAGCAATGCAACAAAAGTTCCTCTCCAAACAGTAATCCACCCCCAACTCAAATTATGTTTTTCCACCCCTCCTACTTAAAATTATGTTTTACATGTTTGAGCAACTGGGAGAAAGCAATGAATCCATCACTTCTATTAGAGTGCAATTCAAATAATCACACAAACTCAGGCTCAAATGTCTCATGTCCATTAAATGGGGCCACATGCATAAACCATTTCTACCAGTAAGAAATTCCTAGACTAAATACTAACTAGCAATGGTTTCATACTAAAGCTAATCATAGTTCAAAATTCAAATTGCTAAATGCCTAACACGCTGACATCAGTATATTGCAATTGGAAACAACAGAGAAATAACTCTGTTTCAAACTGAGAAAGGTGCTTCACCCAAAATATTACATTTGAGTGTTAAAAGATAATATTTTTGCTTTTCCTTATTTGTTTGAAGCCTTGTAGTATCTGCAGCACAGTTCACCACCCACAATCAATTCCCAAATGGAGGCAAGCAAACAAAGACACAATGTTATGAAATCAATGAAGAGGCCAGGACTATCGTTCTTCCAGGAGCATGACTAGATTAATAAGGAATTGTGGAGAGCACCACCAATCAGCCACATAACTAGAGAGGTAGGTAAGAAAAAGGTAGTACCTTGACATTGTTAAGGACTTCAAGCAACTTCTTTGGGTCTGAGCAACCATCCCGAAAAAACTCCGCAATTGCAATATTATGAAGAACCTGGTGATAATCATTTGGTACCAAAACTTAGACTGTGCAAACAGAAAGGCAAAACATATGAAAGATGTCAAAAGTATTGAAGGGAAGCTATTGTTTGAAGCACAATTTCAATTTGAAGGCAACAATTATACTGTAGCAATGGAATACAACACCTGCAAACAGGATTATAAGATCAATCAAGTAATCAAAATTCCATACATATCAAGAAAACACACACACAAAATAAGCTTCAAATATATAATTCTAATAATAAACAATATGGTTCCATATATTCTACAAAGCATGAAAATATTTCTTGTTGGACAGTATAGATGATTTTATTAAGGTCTTGTGCTTTTTATTGAATATTCGTGCACTGAGAAGTACAGAAAGAAAATTAAAGAGAACTTCAGGCAGACTTTTTTTACACCTACTGCCTTACAAAAGAACATGCTTAAACGCACCAGACATAAGCGTCGCTCTAAAGGGTTAATGCCCTGGTCTGGCCTTGAGGCGCAACCCCTAACACACCTTAAAAACATTGCTCAACATTAGTCTTTATGGGCATTAGAACAAACATTTATATATCATGCTACTATTAACTAAAACACTCGGATAAATTTGCTTAAAAAAATTCCATCATTTCGAAAAAACATATGTGCTCTGTACATTTCTCCACCCTATCTTAGTAGTAACCAGACAAACCATGACAGCAAATTTCAAGCAACTATAAATTCCATCTTTGACGAGAATCCTCTAGTTCTAACTCCGTCAGTTTTATAAGCACGGTAGACAAATAGAATTTGTACTTCCATTTAATTAAATCCATAATTCATCTGTGCTATATTCTTAGCCAGAGCCAAAGAGGACAATGCAACGGAATAAAATTGTTGGTAGTTCAGTAACATAAAAGAATCTAAATCTATCATCACCAAGAAAAGGACTGTTACATGATACACCACTGGTGAAGCTAAAAACTCTACAAGCAACTATATACATTTGACTTGAGCTGATTATATATTAAGATTATTATCCTATATACACTGATGGAGGAGTTGACTTGAGCTACATCACAAAGGATTTCATAGATTAACTCATGCCCGTCCGAGTATGAATAAAGAAATCAACAACTCGAATTATTAACATATATAATGAAATCGCCATGAAGAAATAATTAAACCTAGGAACGGGATTTCAAAATTTCACCTTGAATGTACATAATGATAATCATTAACTACATAAATAAGGAAATCAATATCTGGTTCAGTTAATTGTTTTAAGAAATCAGCAGAAATTCAAGTATTAGTGAGCCAGAAAATTACACAACAAAAAGGTGGAAAACAATATTCAAATTCTCACTTTAAAAAAAGATCTAAGAAATAAAGCGATTCAATCGCATTCGTGAAAGGAACCAATGCATGCACATGCGTAGAAAACGGAAATGGTTCACCTTGGGATCGCTTTCTTTCTTCGACTGGAGCTGATTCAAGACATTGACGCACTCAACAAACTTCCTGGACTGAAAGCAAAGGGCGGCGTCTTTAGCGAGGGCGGAGGCGTCGTCGTCGCCGGCGGCGGAACCATCTCGATTGGGAGCGGATGACGATGACGAATCTCGCGAATCCATGAGCAGATCAGGACAATCGAAGGAGGAGATAACAGGGAATAAGGTTCTCAGGCGTAGAGGAAACCCCTTGAGCTTCTTCAAACAAGGAAATGCATAGTTTTTTTAATGGAATCGCAATTGGGGGATAATTCACTTTTCTTTTTGGGGCATTATTATATAAAAAACTCTTTCTAAATAGTTATTTAGGTAAATGATTCTCACCTAAGTTATTTAAAAAAATGACCTTTAAATCGTCTACATAAGGCAACCTCGCGTTCTGAAAAAAACGAGTCATGACCTCGCGTTCTATATATAACGAGGTCCGTTCGACGTGAGCTGACTTTTCATATTTCGTAATTTATAATTATTGGATAAGATATCGCGTTTTCCAAAACGTGAGGTCCCCGAAATTTTGAATATATCGTGACAGAAATTAAAAGGACCTCGCGTTATTCAGAAAGCGAGATCCTCCTAATACATGCTGAAATACAAAGGTGTATAGGCATGTTTGAGGCATTTTATCGTACCATTAGCCCAATAATTTTAGTAATTTTTAAGCTTAAAGACGTAATATTGGAAATTATCTTCCATTTGAGGTTGGCATGTATGAGACATTGCACACTGTATAAAACGTGCGTTGAAAATGGTTCGAATGCTAGTTTTTGTCCAATAATAAGAAGTTAAAATGGCTTGGTAGGCATGTTGGAGGTGTTTTCCCGGGTTATTATTAGAATAATCTTCGTATCATTTTAGGTTAGAGGCCTACTATTAGTTCTTATCTTTCATTTGAGACTGATATTAGCACATAACAGATTTTGTAAACGATATAAAAATGGTCCTGAAAATGGTTCTGAAGCTTTTTTTGGCATTAATAAAATGGTAAAATGCCTTGAGAACCATTTTGATGTGTTTATCCGGGAAGTTAATCGTCGCATTCGCTTAATTCTTAATCTTAGAGGCATAATATCGCAGGCGTATAATTGTAATTAAAAAGAATTGTAATTAAAAAACAATAAGCTAAAAAATTTAGTCGTTCAGTAATTGTAATTATAAATTAGGGTGCCGAAGCTAATTTTTTAGCATCGAAATAGTTCCAAAGCTTATTTTTGTTGATGAATTACACAATGAAATTATTAATTTGAAACAAATACATAAAATGAAGAAAATAAATTATTGAGTTAGGCCACATAGACGGCCAAAATCTACCCTAAACACGTGGTCAATTGTACCCCTATACATGCAGACAAACTAAATTATATAGGAATTGATTTAGACGAGAGGTGCAATAGTTTGTCCGAGTTGTATGACCGTCGAGAGATGTGTCATTGATGTAGATAAATGGCGCCATAGATTGTCCAAGTTGTTGGAGTCCTAAACCTTCGCACGAGATGTAGACAATTGAGGACAAGCTTCGTGGATTTCGTGAGTACTCGATAATCATCATCATCCACGATGTTAGAGGCTCCAACTATGTTACATGTGGTGGTCTTGAACCACTCATTTCCTGATATTGCGATCTGTCGTAGTGCTTGAACAAAAAACACATAAGACGCATATCGTCAATATTATTAACCGACCAAAATAATGTAGTTACCGTATAAATGCAATTACTTATACCAACAGATCGCAATATTAGGGAAATAAATTTGTAAAACAATTTCTCTGATACGTGATATGTTACCATTAGTGGCAACAGTTGTATATTCTCTTCGGATCTGATACAAATTTTTTTCAAGCGAAAGCAAAAGCTAGTGGGTTTGGTGCCCTCGTTTCTGCCTTATATAGGTAAACATTTGTGGCCTCGAAGACACGAAAGATTTGGTCACGTTTTAAATGGATCTCGCGTTCTGCAGAACGCGAGTTCTGCAGAAATTCTTGTCGTGGCAGGAGAAGTACCACTGGACCTTGATATATACAGAGCATGATGTCTAATTTTTTTAATTATGATCGAAATCTTAAATTCTATCATCTATAAATAATTTTTATGAGAGAATCAGCAAATGTTAGAGTGAATTATAGATGTAATTGTTATTTAAAACTGAGAATTGTAATTGTAGATGTAACATTTAGATGTTAAGCAATTGCAATTATAACTTATATGTTATTCTAATTAGCAAGTATAACAAGCGCGTGAAAAATAGTTTCAAAGCATTTTTAGGCTTGGAATAACAATGTAAGCTCTTAAGGAAGATAACTCGGAACTCGAGATCTTCCTTTTCGACTATTGTGAAGGCAATGAGAACAATTTTTCTGTTGTCATCTTGTGAAACTGCCAATAACAAAATTTGTGTGTATTTGTCGTACAACCAAGTGCCATCAATCTGAATCATGGGCTTGCAATATTTGAATTCATTGACGCATTATGGAAATGTCCAAAATAGCCGGTGGAATTGACACACTTCTCCTATGACACGATCATTTTGGTACGCTGGTAAAATTTCCAACTTCACAACCGTTCCCAGTATATGTTTATGTATTAGGTTTAGCCACGGTCGCAAGTCTTTGTATGATTCCTCTCACTGGCCATACAATTTTTGTATGGCCCGCCATATTGCGTACTGTACTTTGTGGTACTCAACTATGTAGCCATACTAAGATTTGGCTGCAGCAATATACGTGGCAACCATTACACGCGGATTTTCCTTGACTAGTGGAATGAAGGTGTCGTAGACCATATGCACATCCAAGTTAGGAGATCTTGACTCAGTTTACTGACAATGCACGTATGAGGCCCCTCGAGTTTTGTGATCTGCCATAGTTGGTTCAGCTTCTTCAAGCACGATACACAAACCCTCCAATTACACCACTGACTCTTATAGGAACATTTCGCAATGTATTAATTCGGTTGAGTCTTCTTCACAATCGTCGTAATTGAGTTACGTATGTTGTAGTTCTTGATGGCAGCCACGGTGAGTTTTTTCCTCAAGAAGGTCATCTCAATACTAAGTTCACCATCAGCACGCCGGTTGTACTGCTCAAGTTCTAGGAATTGTGAGAATTCCAGAACATTGAAGGCTTCGATATCAATCGTTGTGAAGTGTGATGGTGGCTGGTAAATAAAATATGGGACGATAGGATATGGAATGTTGGTACGATGCGGAACGTTGGTTGGTTAGGCATGTTCTTCGATGCCTTCGACTACATCCTCTAATTCGTCGTATTCCTCTACTTCGTTGGTCATGTCAAGGTCTTCTGGTTCATCGTGGAAGGGGCCTTACTCGTCATCATGAGGCCTCGACTCCCTTATCAGTTCTTCCTCACAGTTGTCTAAACCCACAAATTGGAATAGGTCTGAGTCGTCAAATGCTACGACAAAAGATTTAGCAGTTGCTCGTCGATCGCGAGAGCGCTCATGAGAACTCTCACGAAACATATTACCAAGATCAAGATTAAGGTTGACAAAACCAGCACAAGAATGTCTCCCCACAAGTTGTTGAACATACTTCACAGTAAGGATATACGTTGAATATCGTCCAAATGTGAAATCGCCGAACGGGTTAAATGCTTCATAGTCTTGTACCATCATGTAGTTTTGCGATGATAACGTACCATGACCCATATTGTACGAATTGTACGTTGAATGTATGGGCATAAAAGACAACGATGCACCAATGTCAACATTCGCTGGCAGGTTCAAGTCGAAGTCAAAACTAGCTACGCAAGAATGTCTTGGCTTAGAAGACGATGATCCACCAAAGTCGTTGCGTGGACTGTGTGTGGTTAATAAGTTGAAATCATTGTGCAAATTGGTAGTCGAGCTCTGAATGTTGGCATTAGGATCGAAGTTAAAATTCGTCTACCGCCAATTTGGGAGTACAATATCATAATCGTCGTCGAAAAATATTACATACAACTCCAAGAGTCCTCATACTGAATACATCAAGTGGGCATCCAGCATCAGCTCCACATCACTATTGTCCGCGACATTGAATATTGAGTATGTTACTGGTTTGTACGACGTAGGTAGTCGATATTTCAATGGCTCCATCCTTTTTCCACGAGCATGTGGAACATTGTTCCTCACTTTCTTAATCAACTTATTATATGTTAATTTCCTCGGAAACAATATGGTTATAGTATTAGAGGACCGAAAGACGACGTCGAGAGATGCATCAGCCATAGTCTCGTCATCATGGTATACCAAGGAAGTAATACTTCCTCGTCTTGACATATTTTGCGAATATCTACGATCATATAGAAAGAAAAACATACATTAGTGACCTTGTTCTTAATTCAAACTATGTAAGAATTGATAAGTCTCACATAAGCGTACAATTAACACACTTATTTGAAATCGTCGTCACACAAATTAAGTTGATGTGCCTCACTTCTCCTCGTCTTGTCTTCTATGAACCGTTGTAATTGATACCAAGTGTTTGGTGTTAAACGTAACATGTGCTTTTGTCTGATATAAGGGCACCAAGAACCGAGAGTTGTTTCCCTGCAAAAACCATAGAACCTTTAATTTTTTTTCAATCATGTCAGACATGTCCTACAGAACGCGAGGTCTACAGAGATTCCTGACATGGCAAGAATCTTGCGTCATGCCGAACGTGATGTCTATAGAGATTCCTAACATGTTTGGAACCTTGCTATCTATAGAAAGCGACTTCTAATATTTAAAATGTGCGTCACTGACTATAAAAACTTCAATTCATGTTAGCTATAGTGAAATGATTTGATCTGCATGCATTCCTTTACAATCGAAAGTGTCTAGAAGATGGCAAGATTTTATGCAATAATGTTCCATTCTGAAACCTATTTCTACACTTCCTTCAGTAGCAAGATCAACAAAGATGAGCTATATAATTTGATTTCAACGCATCTTAGCGAATCTACAACACGCAAAATGTCTTGTTTGTTGGAAAAAAATACTCATTGATGAGCCTAGTCCTGAGGCGCATTACATGCTCCCCTTATCAAACGTTAGAAACCTTCGAATGATGTTTAGATGCTACACTCGTGTTCGGGGTATGAACATCTAGTTGATTGTCCAATTTGATGATGTTGCTTCTTCATCCAAAAACGAAGAAGTAACTCTGTCTACACAAGACGAAGAGGCAGTTCTGATATGTAACTACCGTAGACAATTGGATAAATAACAAAAAATTGAGGAGCTAAACTTAACATCAGATTTGTCTATAGTTATGATAGCATGGAAACTAACTCATCTTCTATACATTTCAACTAAACGTAAATGTGTTGTTAAGTGATGATATTGTTGTTAAGTAATTGTGATTGTTAAGTAATTACAATGTTATTTACGTTGTTAAGTAATTGTAATTAAAAATAATCTTTAATTGTAGTTTTAAAAAACTAACAAGATCTACCACGATATAACATAGTTTTTTTGAATTACATGATAATAAAGTTGTTTTACATAAATAAATAAAAATTACATAATCATCCTAATGACGTTTATGTCCACCCGTACCGTACTGCGGTGGATGACGATCTCGATGCGGATTCCTTCGAACAATGGCATCATCATCATCATCGTTATCGTCATTGTCATCCCCAAATGAAATACGAGTCCCACCACTCGCACTGGGGTCGGTGAAGATTAGAAAAGGTTTTTAAATTTATTTATTTTATCCTTATTTGGTGATTCAATTAAGATTTGATTTCTTACTGTAATTAATAAATGAAACACTATTTTAATTAGGACTTTAATACGATATTTTAATTTTTTATTCGAATAAAATTTTAATTAAGTGAAGTAATTGAGTTAGATACATATTTTAATTAAATCAACTAATAAGATTTAAATATCATATTTTAATTAAGTTATATACATATTTTAAGTCAAATAATTATAACATTTTAAATACATTTATTAGGGTTTAGGGTTTCAAATGGTCAATGAGGCATCGATATGTGTAAAATGCTAGGTCTTATCCAGTAATGTTAAATTATGAAATATGAAAAGTTGGCCCACGTCGGACGAACCTCGCTATATGTAGAACGCGAGGTCACGGTTCGCTTTTTTTTTTCTTCAAAATGCAAGGTCGCTTTACGTGGACGATTTGTGAGTCATTATTTTAAATAACATTGATTGTGGGTCATTTATATAAATAACTATTTAAAAAAGTTTTTATATATAAAAATGCCCGGGGGGTTAAACTCATGAGCGGGTAGTAATAGTGTGGTGTGATGGAACATCAAAGATGATGAAGTTGATCCAGTTTAATTTGATTTTTGGTTTTGGGCTAAATTTTAAGGCTAAACTTTTTTTTTATACAAGTTGGGCAAAACTAAATTACAAGTATGTATATTTATATTATAAAACTTAAATTTTAAATTCTTAACTCTTACTTTAACTTTAATCCTAAATCATAAACTATATACCCTAGATACTAAATATTAACATTAAATTTTAAACACTACGACCTAAATCCTAAATTTTAAACTTAAATTAAAATCATAACACTTAAAACTAAAATGTATATATAAACTAAAATTTACACAGCATGTGTAACAAAGTTCTATTTTCCAAATTTTAAACCTCAAATCAAATGGTTCCTTATAAGTATGGGTGGTGTGGGGAACATGGGTTGCCCTTTTAAGTAGGGATGGCAACAGGGCGGGGCGGATTTTTGGCCGGCCCGAATTCGCTCCGATCTATAAACCTTTAAACTTGAATTCGTCCCACCCCTGACTAAAATATTAATTTATCCGTCCGTCCCGCCCCGGTATATCACCTTAAAAATTCGACCCCGACCCGACCCGAAAATTTAAAAATATTAATATTCGTCGACGATAAATGTTAGATTCGACCAAACCACCATCACAGTTACAAAATATAGGTTTCAAGAGACTTTAAACCTATATAAAATAAAATAAAACTCAATTAAATTATTCACATGAAAAATACATATTAAAAAGAATAAACTTTAATCATTGACCGTCAGAATCAGATATTTTAAAAGTCGAACAACATCTAACAAAATTTTACAATAAACACAAACTAAAAAAAATAACTTAAAACCCCTAAAAGTGTTTATATATAATGGTATTTTCATATATATATATATATATATATATATAAAATTTAAAATATACCGGGACAGGGCAGAGAATTTTCACCTCATACTCGAACCTGCCCCAACCCGACTCAATGCATTTTAATACCCGCCTTGCCCCAATCCCAAAATTTAAGAGGAAAAAACCGATCAAATCGGGTTGGGTTGGGTAATTTTGTCATCCCAACTTTTAAGGTCTTTGTTGTTATCTTCCATCACTTAAATATTTGAATGAATTAGTTTTACAGATTAATCGAGTATTAATTTAATTTAAAATTCTCAAAAAATATAAATATATAATTAGTTTGGGAAGATGATGCGTTAAATTTTTGATCTTTTGTGAAATGAATTGAATTAAATGAAAGAAGAAAGTTGTGGGAAGGAAAATTTTCCCTTTAAAAGCATAATCTTACCGTTGCTGAGGAAGAAAAGAAGAGAATGCGAAATTTTGTGTTTTGACTCAAAAATTTGTTGAGTTATTGTGAACTAGGACTTAATTCACCAAATTTTTACCAATAAAATATAAAATATATTTAATGTTATTAATGATTTTATAAAAAATTAAATTTAAATCACAAATTCAATAAACTGAATCGGAGAGATTGTTCATAAAGAATCTTTGTGATACTCAAATCAAATTAATTAAAAACAATTAAAAACTAATGGCTATACCAGAAATAGAATTTTAATAAATTAAGATATTAATATTTTTAAAAGGCAGCCAAAAAGTGCCCTAACTGGGTACCCATTAGGTTGTTTTTGATGTTTGACTGAATAGTTACTTTAGTTCATATTCTTTTTTTGAACTAATTTAACCCTCACAGTTTTATTTTGGGTCAAAATGGTCCCTCTGCAGATGAAAACTATTAGTCAACTAACGATAAATGACTTGAAATAATGTGACAAACATACATGGCAGTGCACGCTGATATGACAATACCATATAGACAAATGTGTTGACTTGAAAGAATGTCGCATTAATCAAAAATTGATTTTATAAAATCATATAAAATATAAAATTATTTTTTCTACTAACGTGTCATTCTGTCAAGTCATTTACAATTGACTAATAATTTTTATCTGTAAAGGGGTAATTTTGACACAAAATGAAACGTTGAAGGTTAAATTGTTTCAAAAAAGAATAGGGACCAAATTGATTAATGGGTCAAATATTATGGACATTTTTTTGATATTATGCATTTTTTGATAAATCATAATTCTAATTCTAATCTAACCTAGAGGAGAAGGGAATGAAAACTCTAGGGAAAGGAAGTTGTGTTTCTAGTAGGTCTATAACCCATGACTTAAAAAAGAACTAAAATGAACAATTTAATCAACCGACCAAATGTGTTTGCTCGACATTGTAATTTCTTAAAACCAAACAAGATAAATTTTAAATTCATATCACTTTGAAGGTAAAAAACTAACCGCTATTATCGAAATTTTGAAAAACTAATCTCGTTTAAAATCTACCAATATTTATATCACTTCTTACGCTCTGCGGCCAAAAATGCTAACCCTAAAATGATTTGTCTTTCACCATTTTCACTTGGAAAGTAATTATGATATGAATTATTATCTTATATACTGGCGGTAAAAAATAAAATTTTCACAAGCGAGTTTATTTAGGGTTTTAGTTTATGGTTTAGAGGTTAGGGATTTAGATTGTAAGGTTTAAAATTTAGGATCCATTGTTAGAATTTAGAGTTTTATGATTAGAAAATTAAATTTTAGAGTATGACTTGAAAATAGGCATGCTTGTGTAATATTTTTGACATTGACAATGTATCAAATGTTCACCTTTATGATAATTGAATTTAATTGTAATTACATACTGTTAGGCTTGAAGAACACTTGAATCGATCTTCAGAAACCTTCAAGAGGGTTGAATTGAACTCCCGAATGAATTGGTTAAAATTGAAAAATAGTAGACAATTGTGCACAATGATTTTAGAAAGGTTCGACTACCCAACCGAATCTACATCCACTACCTTAGCACACCATTAAAGATTTCCCAATTCACTATGAATTCTTCCTTTTTTATAGGCTAAAGATGAAATATTTACAACTCTGTCTTTTCAATTGCTAAGAAAGAACCACTCTAGTTTTTATTTAGGCTAAACTAGAACTTCTCCCTTTTACAGGGTTTGTTTGGTAAACTAAATACCTCACGAGGTGGGTGATTACACAAATGTTGAAGCTCACAAGAGTACAAAGGATAAAAATAATTAAGCACTCTCTATACATTGTATACAAGAGAAATAAGGAAATAAGACTTGAAGGCTAATGTCTCTTGATCATTATGCTTGGATGTGTTTTCTCTCCATCTTCAAGTATCCAGCCTTCAAAATATATTTAGGAATGAGCTTGTGGTCATTTATGACCGTTAGGGATAATTTGGAGTCGTTGGGAACATCTTCCAGTCGTTGGAGGTAGTTTTAGGCAGAGGGTATCGATACGTGTGATGTCTGTATCGGTACATGCATTTAAATCAAAGAATTAGTCATTACAGGCCGTTGGACGTATCGGTACGTTGCATAGCGTATCGGTACCAGAACTCCTCTCTGGAATTCTGGAAGCAAGCCCGTATCGATACAACTATACGTTTTGATTGTTTTGAGTATTTAAACATGTATGCAAGTCAAAAACTCTCAAAAAATAATTTTAATTTGTTATATCGAAACAAACATTTCAACAATCCATCCTTTTTATATAACAAAACATTTGAAAAATTGTTTTTGAGATTGCTCCTCATTAGTAAAATAATTTTTGAAAAAGAGAAAATATTTTTGAAAATATTTAAAAGTTCACCATTTTTCTTTTTGAAATTTAATTGTTCAAACTTATCTCTCCCCCTTTTTTATGTCAAAAATAATTCAAACAAAGTTTGAAATCACATTAAGTTCAAAATAATGGAGAAAATATATTTTCCTTTTAAGATCAACCCCTTAATCAAAGCATTCCATTTTAATAAATTTAGCTCAAATGCTTGACACTTAAAAGACATTGAATTTCAAGATAAAATCAAACTAAAAGCATATGGAATTTAATTTATCCAAGACTTTAAAAATCTTTATGCAAACATATGAATGAAACTATTAAACTCATATGCATAAAGCTCTCAAATAATGTCATGCTTATTTAGATATTGAGATAAAAACACATATATGCATGGACATTAAACAATCAAAAAATAGATAACCAAAAATATAGGATTAAAGGCATTAAGCCTAGGGATTACCCATTTTCTTCACTTGTGTGACTAGAGCATTTCTATGTCTTTGCATTTATTTTCATTTGTTCTAACACACATACAAGAGACAATTACTTGGATTTTGGTATCCAAATTACTTTGGATCCATTAAGATTAATCTCAACGTCTCTAGTTCCCTTAGGAACTCATACTTGTCTAATCCTATAAGATTTTCTCTTCTTTATAGGACAAGTATGAAAGTAATGACCATGATAATGGCAATGTGAGCATTTTGCCATTATGTGACAAGATAAATTATTAAAAAAATAATTTTTTTTCTTTTGTTAAGTTATCGAGCTTAACCTTTAAATCAATAATTTTCTTTTTCCAAAACTCCATTTCTCATTTTTGAAAATCTTAAATCATTTTTTAAAATCTCATTTTGGTTTTCAAAATTCAATTTTGTTTTAAAAAGAAAATCGTTTTTAAATTTAAGTTTAGAAATTATTTTCTTAAATTTGGAATTCATGGTCTCAAATTCTAAAAATAATTCATCAAAAGCATCTTGTAACTCACCAAATGTATATGAATTTAATTCACTTGAGTTAGAAGATACCTCGGGCTCATCGAGAGCCAAAACACCATCCACCTTAGGGATTGAGAGGAGGTTTTCACAAGATGAAGCATCATCCTTCTTCTCTCCCTTCTTGTTGCCATAGAGTTTTTTCAAGCTTCTCTCATATCTTTTTGGCACTTTTGCATGTGGAAACCTTCTTGGAAACATCTTTATTGAGGCCACAAAGAAGATTGTGCATCGCCTTTGCGTTTAGCTTGGCCTTCGTGTCATTTGCACTCATTTGCTTCTTCTTCTCCTTAGGAGCTTCAAAGTAACCATCTTCAATGATATCCTAAACCTCAAAATTGAGAGATTTGATGAAATATTTCATGATATTGCTCCATTGAAAATATGATTTTCCTTCGAAGAGCGGAGGACACGAGATAAAACAACATTCTTCAAATCTAGCAATTTTTCTTGATCGGTGGATTTCAAGCAATCGATATTTACTCCCGGATGTTAGTCATTTGATGAATACGACGCTCTGATACCGATTGTTAGGATTGAAGCACGCTCAAATCGATCTTACAAATCCGTCAAGAGGGTTGAATTGAACTCCCGAATGAATTGGCTAAAATAGTAGACAATATGCACGATGATTTTAGAGTAGTTCGACTACCAACCGAGTCTACATCCACTACCTTAACACACCACTAAGAATTTCCCAATTCATTATGAATTCTTCCCTTTTTATAGGCTAAAGAGGAAACCTTTTACAGCCCTATCTTTTCAATGGCTAAGAGTACACAAGATAAAAACAATTAAGCACTCTCTATACACTATATACAAGAGAAATAAGGAAATAAGACTTGAAGGATAATTTATCTCGATCATTATGCTTGTATGCGTTCTCTTTCCATCTTCAAGTGTTCAACCTTCATAATATAGTTAGGAATGAGCTTGTGGCCGTTTATGATCGTTAGGGATGATTTGGAGCCGTTGGGAACATTTTCCATCCGTTGGAGGCAGTTTCTGGGCAAAGGGTATTGATACACATGATGTCTCCATCGGTACCTATATTTAAATCATAGAACTAGACGTTGCAGGCCGTTGGGCGTACCGAAACGTGATACATCCGTATCAGTATGACATTGAGGTATCGGTTCGTTGCATAGCGTATCTGTACCAGAATTCCTCTTTAGAATTCTAGAAGTAAGCTTGTATCGGTACAAGCAAGGTCCGTATCGGTACGACTATACGGTTTCTTCTATTTTGAGTATTTAAACATGTATGCAAGTCAAAATCTCTTACAAAAACAATTTTACTTTGTTATATCGAAACAAATATCTCAACACATACAACAATATAATATATTTTATATTTATAAAAAATATTGTAACACCCCAATTTTTTTCCTAATTTTGAAACTCTAATTGGTTGAAATCCCTATTTAGAAACCCTAAAAATTAGGGAAATTTTAATTAAAAATCTAATTGAATTTTAGTGACCAAATTTCATAGATGGAAAAGTTTTGGTGACCTAATTGATTAAAATCCTAATTAATGTGGCTAAAGGCGAGCTAAATTTGGAGCCCTTATCGTGTAATTTACCCTAAAAATAGGGCAAAGTCAGATTCACTGCTTTTCGAAAAACCAGATTTGTGTCGTTTCAGTTACATTTTCATTTTTTCCTCTCTCTCGTACGAAACCGAACCCCATGCCTTCGTTATTTCATTTATCGTCCGGCAACGGCTATATCATCAGTTGATCTTCGATTTCAGACAGCCGTTCGACTCCCCGTGGCCGCGCGATCGAAACCTAATCTCAGGTTTGCTCGCTCGTCGCCGTTCTTCGCCGAAAACAGCCAGGTTCTCTTCGAGTTTTCGCGTCGTCGTTTCCTCCACCTTGCCTCGTCTGTTTCCGTTTGATTTTGACTTGTGGGTAAACTTCTTTAGTTGTGCGTGTTGTTGTTGTATCGAATGTTTAGCCAGATTTCGACCAATATGGTCACCGAAAACATTGCCGGCGCCATGCTGTCAAGGGAAATTGTAACACCCCTAAATTTTTAAAACCAAAAAGAAAGAAATGAAAATGAAAAGATAGAAAATGGTAGCTAAGGGGGTTTGAACCTGTGACCTCTGGCTCTATATGTTTATGTTTTAACCACCTGAACTAAGGCTAACTTTGGTCTTAGTCTCCTCCGGGTTAACCATAACCAATGTATGTTGAGTTGAACCAATATGAAATAAGTTCAACAAACCCATCTGCCTCATTATTCCTTTCGAATATGGAGAAAATGTAACCCCCTAATCCCGGCCCAGAAGGAATGGGCCGAATCTAGGAAGTAGCGATTGGAACTTGTCCCTCAAGAAACAATTTAGGTTAAAATATTTCGTAATTCAAAAGGATCGATTAGATAAGTAAAACTTAACAAATATTCTGATTAAAATAAAACCTAATCTTTTAAACGATATTCCGATAATTAATTAAAATTCTGAAAATAACTTCATAGATGCATGTATTTAATAAAGCCCAAATTAAAAACAGTAAACAATCCAAATGTCCGAATTACATAAATGTTCTAAAATATTTCAAAACAGTAGTCTGAAATAATTAAAAGAGAGTTCATACTGAATCATAATTTATCTGAATAAACAAGAGATGCTCCAAGTACCGATCGCCTAAAAAGTCTGAGATATCTGAAAAGTAAAAACTAAAGGGTGTAAGCTAAAGAGTTTAGTGTGTCTCTAAAGTGCAACGAAAACAAAACAAAAACAAAACAATATTTTATTTTCTGACAAATACTTTTCTAAAAACACAATAAAACTGAATCATGATGATATGATGTGTGATGCACATGAATCATAGTACCCATCTCCGATACACCGAAAAGTAAGGTTCCCCAGAACCTACTTTCTCCATATCACCATCCGAAGTTGAACTCAGCCCGAAGGGTGGAACCACTGATCCGAAGCGGAATTCAGCCCAAAGGGTGAAACCACTAATCCAAAGCGGAATTCAACCCAAAGGTTGAAACCACTAATCCGAAGCAGAATTCAACCCGAAGGTTGAAACCACTGAACTTCCCCGAACAAATCTCAATCCATATACCCACAATGATATGATGCAGATTTTAAAAATACGAGTCTGATCCGAAACTTGAATTATGAAAACTCAAGTTGCACAATACTATAAATATGAAGTTTTACAGTTCTGAAAATCTGATATTTCACTTAAATCATAGTATGACATGTTATGCACGATGTCTGAAAACATTCACCCAATCACAACAGAGTATGCACACAAAATGTACAAAACATTTACTTATATTAATTCAGAAAAGCACATAAAATTTATAGCACAGAAAAAAAACACATAAGTTTATAAAACAGAAAGAGACACACCTTTAAGCAACAGAAGCCCTAATACCGAGAAAAGCACATCTCACGCTCAGATCTAGCTGAATCAGGACCTACGAAGGTATGAATACTATATTAGTATTTATTACTAACACTAAGCCACCGACTAAAACACTGAAAACCAAACTGAAGATATACTCACGTGAAGATCTTGAAGAACGTGAACGATCGGTCTGAACAACTGGAGGTAACCCAACATTCCCAAAGTCGGCACCTGAACACGAGAATATTCTGAATTAAATTTTGAAATCATAACTTAATATATACCAAAAACAATTACTTAAAGATAACAAAACAGAGCTTTCGGGATCTAATTTGACAAAACGGGCAGCGGATACGGACTCAGGACGTCGAGAAAGGTTAAGATGAAGGTTTTCTGAAAAAGTCAACTCTTGGTCAACTCTAGTCAAGGTCAAAGTCAAAATGGTCAAAATCAACTCTGACGGTCAAAGCCAACGGGTCAATGGTCAACTCTGGTCAAACTAGTCAAATGAGTCGGTCAAAGGTCAAAAGTCAACTGTAAAGTCAAACGGGTCAAGGTCACAAGACAACAGTTCGGTTCAAAACTTATGGTTCGATCCAAGGTTCGCTGTTCTGATTCGGTTCTGGAATGGTTCAGTTCATAGGACTGGTTCAGGTCTACCGGTTCAGTTTACTGGTTCAGGTTACTCATAGATCAGGGCTCACATAACACTTATTCACATGGGCCTCACCATCCAACTAACTTCAAAAACCCACAACACATACTCACACCACAACCACCCACACGGGCCAAACATCAAGCCCAAACCACATACCCACACTCACACAACCCACAACCCACACACAACACCAGGGTTGGCTCAACCAACAACACTCGGCCCAACCGCTCAACACACTTAGCCCATCACTCACAAACCTAGCATCAGATATGGGGCTAGGGTTTCAGCACCCGAAACGACAACTCAACATCACGGCGGCAGCAGTTCCATTATGAAACGGCGACACAAGAACGTCGACGACAATGGCCCAACAATGTGGCGGCAACACGGTAATGAACCAACACAATGAACAGAGAACAACGACGGAGGCGCTAGAAAGGTACAAGAGAACGGCGGCGCTAAAAGACAGATCCAAACAATTATTTCTATGATCTCTCGCAACGGGGCTGATGAAGGATGCCCAAAAGTTGGGGTTTACTAACAAACCGACGACGAACAAGGTGGTACTGGCGGTGCGCGATACAACGGCGAACGATGATTGATCGAAGCTTTACAGAAAAGGGGCAAAGGGTGAAGGTCTCACGATATCTCGTATGAGGGAGGAGGGAAGCCGAACGGTTTACCCACAATTTTGAGCAAGGACAAATGAAGATGATAAACAGAGTAATGGGTTTTGGTGACAGAGAGATGGTGGCCGCGGTGGTACTGGCCGTGCAAACCACGGACGAAGTACGAAGGGTTGTCGGAGATGCAAAGAAGTGAGGGTGATGGTGAGATGAAATCAAGAGGGAGAGGGTGACTGAGTTAATGCATGAGAGCGAGAGAGGGGGTAAGCGGCTACTGAGCAAAAACCATTCTGATAACATGGGTTGAATACCCTACTTAAAGGTTAAATTACACATGAAGCCACTACATTACAATAGGGTTTGCAAGAGATCACTTATGTTTTCTCAAGATTTCAAAAAGGCCCAAGAATTCTTAAATTAAGCCTCTTGATTCTGAATTTATTCAATTAAATCCCTTAATCAAATTAGGGTTCTAAGACTAGAATTCCCAAATCTTAGGGTTTCAAATTAGGGATTCTAAAATTTAAGGATTTTCAAATTGGGGTAAATTTGGGGTGTTACAGAAAATATCTAAAAAAAACCCGACCCTTCACCTGACCTCCGTCGACTCTGTCTTCGATCTCACCCACCGCTCCACCGTGCGTGACACCGCCACCACCGACGTGTGCGCCGTCCTACTCCGGTCCTTCAGCCACCTGTCACACGTGTAACTGAGTCACCGTCACCGGCAAAAGCTCGTTCGAAGCTTCGTCCTAAAAACCCAAGCTCCACTTTTTCGATCCTGCCCGACCTTCGTCATCGTCGTGCCGTACCGTGAAATGCCACTACCCCCGTCATCCTCGCCTCGCTCCGAGCCAAGCCCAGGTGACCACTCGCTGAGAGCCGATGCTGTTTATCGTGGAGAATGAGTTAAAGGTCCATCATATCTAGGGTTTGTACCCTTTCAGCTACTCGACGTTTCCGACCGCCTCTATCATAGATGTGAGTCACCACCAGCACCACGGTCCTTTCCATCTCAAGCCGAGAAAAACCCTACCCGTGAATCGTTGTTCCGTCATCGGAGAAGGCCTCGTCGGAGCGACGCTTATTCTGGCCATTCAAACTATTTGGGGTAAGTTTCGGGTATATTCTAGCTTAAATCGTTGAATGTTTGGCTTGGTTGAGTTTATAAACTCCTAATCTTTGTTTTTCCGGCAGAATCGTGACCATTGGAGTCACCAGCGAAGAATCCAGTGTACCGCCAATGAGCATGAATTTTTGGGTAAGTGAACCGAGTTCAAACCGTCCGAATTGCCTTGAGCTGGTCCGAACCAGCTAGACCAGTTGAACCGGTCGGCCCAGCTAAGCCTGACCCAACTCGTCCAACCCGACCCGTCAACCTGAGTCAACTCATCTGAGTCAAATCGTCCGAATTAGTCGAGTCAACTCGTCCAAGTTAGCCCGAGTCAACTCAGTTAACCCTTACCAGTTTACTGCTGACGTCAGTGTTGGCTTTGACCGTTGACCAAAAAGTTAATTTTCTGAAAACTCCTAATTTATGTTTTTCGACGTCCTTAGTCCGATTTTGAAGCTCATTTCGCAAAATTCTGACTCGAAAGCCTCCAAATCTAACCTTGAAACCCAATCTTGTTTATGTGTTTCACAATTCAATTTTAAGACAATGCGGTTGAGAACTAAATTCGGGTTTTGATTATTTGAAGGTATTCATGTATCTTCGTACTCGAGATGTTGGGGACGTAGAATTCGGGCTTGAGAGTGTTCGAATGTCGTTTCAAGGGGTCGACCGGTATAGCAAGGAATATTCGAGTAATTAGTTAATGCATGAGCAAAACTATTGACTATCTGATCACCGTTGTTTATTTTTAAACTGTACTGTTATCGGTAAAATGATAATAAACTAGTTAAGACTGATCGATTTGAATATGCAATTGATGACTGGTGAGGAAATCCAAGTTCAATGAATAATTAGTAAGGCAATCAATCCCCAAATCCGATTAATTGCGTTAAAGGATTCAACAACAAAAGTATTTGGTTATAAATTACGAAAATACCCTCGAGAGATTAGAATGACTAAAATACCCCCAAAAATGAAAGTGATCCCGAGAATTACATAAGATATTGTAGAATAACCGATTCATCTGAAATATTCAAAAAAATTACTTGGAATGTTTCGGTAACAAGTCTTGGACTTTCGAGACTGTAAAATACTTGGGTTTGTTAGATTATGAATAAATCTCCTAAGATAAGTATACATAAATTAGCCTATGTCTGAATTAATCATTATGGCGTAAAAGACTGAAATGACAAAAAAGGTTTGAAAATGCTAATAAAGCTAGAGTGGTCGGAATGTTTGTAATAACCAAAATATACTCGGGGACTACTTACCAATTGACCGAAATGTTGAACATACCCTCGAGATCTGGTGCGAATAAATAGTTGGAAAAAACGAAATGGCTCAGAATAATTGAAACACCTTCGGACATCGAGGTGACTAAAAATACCTCTAAGACATGGAATGAGAAATATCAATAAAGCCAAGCAAAGGCTATTACTCTGAAAGTGGTAATACACGACCCTTGTTGGTTGGTCGTTTCGGGAACTTTTGTGATGTTGGAAGAATACCATATAAAGGCATGTTCAAGTTATTTGAAGAAAATACCTAGCTCAATGGTAAGAGCAACATGTTCTCGTGTGTATTCGATGCTATGGATCGAGTTCAGATGCATTACACATGCTCGATTACTTGGGATATTCCATTTGAATACCTATTCGTTTCTCGTTGGATGTTCAGTGGTTGCTTGGCGAAGACAACTTTTTGTTATACAATGTAGTCAATTCTGAGAAGTGAGTACTTGCAGTGTTCTGATCCAGTTAAACAATAAACCTTATGCGATGGTTTACGATTAGTTCAAGGGACTCAAAAACCTGATAAGTAACCAGAACTTCTGGACCCCGAACGTCATTGCTATTACTCGATAGTCTAATTACCAAATTACCCATAAAGTTCGAAATGGACAGAATGCCCTCGTAAGCTTAAATGATTGGATCACTCTCGATACATCTGAAATATCAATGTTCTCAATGTGTCAACTTCTGAATGTTAGTACCAAGCTCCCTCGCCTAGGGACCTCGTTCTGAAATCAGTCCAAAACTGTCAGACGTTCTATGCTCCATTTCTGATAATTATCAAGTGTCTCTAAGAAATATATTGAACCATAAAGTGTGTACCCTATGCCCTTGAATACACTCTGCTTTAAACTAAGATTATATGCTCCGAATTAAAAGTATGACTCTGTTACCTGTAATGAAAGCTCAACTCTTGGATTTTGTCTTCTAATATATAAATATATCTAATATTCGTCTTTTGATACAAATATAAATCTAATATATGTCTTCTGATATAAAAATATATCTGATATCTATTTTCTGATATTACTATCTTCTGAATATAAACTAAATTTCATCTGGGGTATATTATCTAGGATATAAATGAAGATCTGTAGGCTCAGCGCTGGTAAGCCCTTCTGGACCTAAGCTCTTACGCCTGATGGGCCTAGGGTAAGTCTTTCTAGACCTAAGACATTCCCTTAGCTAAGCTCCTACGTCTGATGGGCCTAGGGCAAGTCTTTCTGGACCTAAGGCATTCCCTTAGGTAGGCTCCTACGCCTCAGGCCTAGGGTAAGACCTTCTGTATGCAGTTTAGGGGGAATTGCATTTTGGAGTTTGATTAGAGGGTAGTTAAGTAAATTAATAAAACTTTCTATCCACTTCTAAAACATACCCTACTAAATTAATGTATCAACGTTGAACTCTCAGTAAACTTACAAGTCGCGCTTAATGAACCACTTTGAACTCCATGATTCAACTTTTAAAATCTGAATCTCTTCTGAATCTTCGACTTTAGATTCATCTTCTAAGATTCGAGTCATCAAATAAAGAACAACTCTGTTACCTTCTGATATAATGCTTCACTGAAATATTGAATCATAATTTGAGCTTACCATTGCCCGGTTCATCATGACAATGTTAAGCTTGCCATATACCTGTTTGTGCTTTTAGCATCTCTTGATAGTCTGTAATACTGAGCATTCCGAAGCTCACGTTGTTTTTACCATCACAGGTTAAAAGATCAGTCATGTTGCGACTGTCAACGTCGGTATGTGAGTTTCTTCAACTTTGCTTGCGGAGTACGGTACCTGTGTAATTAGGGGGCATGTATGTCTCGTCTTGTTCATAATTGAGTCTGAACTCTGTTTTTAATAACTTGTATTATAATTTCTGTTTTATAGTTTGAAGGATTTCTAAAATTGTATTTTAATTCGAAACTTGTTTTATGGTTTCAAATGGTTTGACAATTGGTTTTACTTGAAATTTTAATGTGGGTCACTCCGGTGACCCTAATGTGACTCCCTAGGATCTGTGGTAACGCATAGGCAGGTCTAGGGGGTTACAGAAACCCTTAGGGTTTCAGTTATGTGCTAAGGGGGTGTGAGATTTGGGCTTGAGTTGTGTATCTGTGTGTGTTGGTGAGAGAGGGGTTGAACCCAAACCGGTGAGGTAGGCCGAGTAGGAGAGGGGAGTTGAACTGAGCCCAAGTGTGTGAGTAAACCCGTGAACTGGACCCATATCTGAATCGAATCGGGTGTCGTTAGCAGTGACATGGCACATGACGTCTGCGCCGTTGATCGTTGACCGTTGACTTTTTCAGTCAAAGTCAACTTAGGTTTTTCGACGTCCTGATTCCAAATCCGTTGTCCATTTTTCCAAATTCGAACCTGGAAGACCGTTTTGACAAATTTTATTCAATTATGCTTAATATTTGAGAATCTTGAATATCAGAAATTAATTCAAGTTATTTTTGTGTTCAAGCGATGTTGACTTAGACACTGAGATCATTCCTCCTCCTCCTCCACCTGGACGACCTCCTGTTGCTCAATCTTCGAGATTTACTCGTGAGTTTAGTAATTATTGTTCGGTATTATTATCAGTGATCTGGCATATTAGTAGTTTATCTGATGTAGTATTTATTATCGTAGGTGCTAACTTTGTCTGACCTAGTGCTAGAGCTGAGCGTGAGAGACGTCATTATCGATGTTGAGTGTTTAGCTATCTGAGGTGTGTTCTCTACTGTGCTATTTGTTTTACAATACTATGCATGTATATATGTTTGATGTACTAAATTGTGATTATGACATGATCTGATATTGTATGGTTATGATATTTTCTGTTGATATGTGATGTTTGACTTGTTCAGTATGTTGGTATGTTATGCAATATGTATTAGATTCGGATTCCTTAATATATGACTATATGAACATACATTTTTGTTAATAAATAAGAATGCATTTGGAAATCAGAAAATCGGATAATATGTCATATCATCGGGTTGTGATTTTGTACGTGGAAGTTTAGCAGTTTCTTCCTTCGAGTTGAAACTTGCTTTGGATCACTGGTTCCACCCTTCGGCCTGAGTTCCACTTCGGATGATGATGATGTAGAGAGTGGTTCTGGGGAACCTACTCTTCGGACGGTGATGTAGTTGGGTGCATATCATGTTGACTCACATATACATTCATCCATATCTATTTATTGAAATGACCGTTTGACTGAGAATAATATTCGAATGTTATACTATTTGACTCTGTTTGACTTTGTATGACTCTGTTAGATTCTGTTTGCACTGTAGAGACACACTGAGCGTTATCGCTGACCCCCCTTAGTTTCTATTTCAGATACTCAGACCTAGGCTACGATATTTGGAGGACCTCGTTTATTAGTCATATTTTCTATTATCAGTATGGTTTACTTGGACTTATGGACTTCTATTTATTATTATCGGATTATGTATGATTACAGACTCAAACATTTCATTTGGGAGTTTACCGTTTTTATCATGCATATGTATTTCTGGATGTTTTATTATTTTCAGGATATTATTATATGATTACGTATTTTGTGATATTATTATTTATTTCGAATGTGATGTTTTCAAATCTGATTACTTTACTTGAGGGACAAGTTTCAAACCTGACTTTCTATATTCGGTCTAATTCTTCTGGGCCGGGTTTAGAGGTTACAAATATAGTATATTTTATGTTTGAGCAAATATTACAAATACAGTATGCTCAGGAACGGTTGCGTATGTAGAATCGGGGGGATTATTCGTAATTCAGAGGGGCTAGTGATCATGACATTCTCGGAACCTATTGGTCTAGGTCCTCCTATTCTTGCTGAATTGCTTGCCGTTAGGTTCAAATTGTCTCTAATTGGATCCTTGAATGCTTGTAAGAATATGAGGGTGATTGTTGAAAGTGAGTGTAGTTTTGCTATCAGCTGGATTTGAAATCCTTTTAGGTGCCCTGCTACTTTTATAGAGTTGGTTAGGGAGATTAATACTTTAGGCAAAGCTAGTTATTGTGACTTTAGGGTTATTCCAAGGGTGACTAACGTTAAGGCAGATAGGCTAGCTAAGGAAGGAATAAGATGATTTGTGCTTTATTTCTATAAGTCTGTAATTATAAGATGGTAATTTCAGGCAATAAAACATGTGGCACTCTTTTTTTTCTTTCACTGTCTACCAGTGTTTTCTTGTGTTTCGTTGGTCGTTATGAAGGAGGTTTTAACGAGGCCATCAATTCTTATAAAAAATTGCATGTAACTTAAGTCTCAATTACACTTAAATGTTTTTAGAGTGCATTTGGAGAGTCGCCTTTAATTGGACTTGGGTGTAATTATACAAATATAGTATTGTAATGTGTGGGTCTCACTGAATTGAATTAAGTGTAATTGAAAGACCTCAATTACACTCCTCAACACCGAAAACTCAACATTATTTACTAAAGGGTCATTGAACCTGTCTAAATTTATGGGGTTAATAATATAAATAAGGTAAACTGCTGCAATAGTCACTTATGTTTTCGTTGTGTACAATTTTGATCACCAATTTTCAAATTCGACCTATAAGGTCACTTACGTTTTCGATATGTAAATTTTTAGTCACTAAGACGTTTTTTACCGTTAAACGTTAACGACATGCTGATCTAGCGCAATAAAAAGAATGATAAATTACTTAGATAGTCCCTACTCTATTATTACTTTACTCCTATTTTAACCACTGAAATAAAAATAATTTTTATAATTACACATTTAATCTTCCATATTTACATTTTTTTAATTACTTCTCCACTCCACCATCTTCTATATTCTTCTTCATTTAACTTAATTCTTAATTTTCTACTATATTAATCCCATATCAGATCACGTGATAAAATAATTAACTTTAAAATATTCAAAACCAAAAGCAAAAATCAACGCTAACCTGAAAATAATTTGGAAATATTAGAGGGAACATCTGGGTGGCCTTGCTTTCGATCAACAAGTTTACAATCAAAGTAATTAGCTTTTCCTCTTCCTTTGAATCGAAACAAGGAAAACAACTCATTCCCTCAAAATCAAACGAAACCCAAAATTATATATATTAGATTTACAATCAAAAATAGAAAAAAGAAAATTAATCAACGTTCCATATCCGATCCTTAGTCCATTTCGATTCCATCATAGGGCATTTCCCATTCAATCTACTGTTAAATTTGTTTATTATTTATTGATTATGTTTTAGTTCGATTAATATAATAATTAATAAAAAATATTTGATATACTGTCGGTATGAATTTGACTGTAAACAATATAATTATGTTAGGGGTTAGAGTTTAGGATTAAAGATTTAAAATTTAGAGTTTATGATTCAGGAGTTCAACGTTAAGGATTTAAGTTTTAGATTTTAAAGTTTAGAAAGTCATGCTTGTATAAAAAAATTACATTTTTAGTGCATTAAATATTAGACTAGATTATAAAAATAGAAGTGAAGTAATAGTTTAGGGACTATCTAGGTAATTTATCTTTTTTTATTGTGTCAGGTCACCAAGCCGTTAACGTTTAACGGCAAAAAACGTTTCAGTGACCAAAAGTTTACATATCGAAAATGTAAGTGATCTTATCGGTTGAATTTGAAAACCATTGACCAAAATTGTACTCAGCGAAAACATAAGTGACAATTGCAGTAGTTTACCTTATAAATTATATATTTTTAAAGGACTAAAATACAATTTTATCATTACTCCAATTTAATTTTTTTCTTTCAAATTTTAAGATTTTGAGAGGTGGCCTCATCGGTCCCTCTTGAGTATTGTCCATACTCTTCAATTGTTGTTATTATTGTTGTTACTTTAATAGATTATTATTATAATAAACAATATTTTTTTAAACAATGATATCTGAATTTTATGAATCACAATGAAAGATAATATAATACAATGCATCAAAAGGAGAAAAAAATAGACAAGTCCACTAAAAGTTTCTTACAATGGTGTAAAGAAAAACAAACACTCCCATCGAGATTAGCATACCAAAATTTAAAAATCTTCCCGAATCTCTTTGTCTCTATCCAAACGAGATGCTTTAGGAGTGAAAAAGGAGTGGTCAACGAACCAAACTATCAAGCAGATTGCTCCGCTGCCCAGGTTTGATTACATCGGCAACCAACCATCAACCGAGTGGGGATCCATATTTTTAAGACCACCGATAGAACCATAATCAGAGATTAGCGCCGCGAAAACCTTTGAACGAGCATCAACCGACTGCTAAGGTATGTTGAAATCATGCCACAAGGGCAGATGAAACGAACCATAAAAAAATCGAAGAATAACGTTTCACAATGATATATGAAATGCGTGCCATAAAGACAGAGATTCTTATTAAAATACAAAAAAAAATATACTCGGACCAATACTAAGAGTGGTTGACGACCAACAACCAAAATAAGAAAATCAAAGTTTTTTTTTTTTGAATATGCTGGAGCGATGCAAGGGTAGCATCTGTTCAACTTTCTTAGTCTTTTCAAAGACGGCACACACAGCATGGCATAACTGGTGCTCGAACCCGGGTCCCAAGGGATGATAAACATCTACTTTTGCCACCAGGACACAAGGGGATGAGCAAGAAAATCAAAGTTGTATATGATGGGATTTGAGAGAGAGCGACTATGTTAAAAAATTGAGAAAGTTTTCATACAAATTTTGTAATAAACAATATTTCTTAATATAACATCAATTTATATCTGTATATATATGGATTATAGTAAACCTTTATTTAACTTGAAATTTACTTATATTTTTTTATTAGTCTAATATTTTTAAAATTATGATATTATTATTCATTTTAGTTCATAATTTTTTTATTTAACCTGAAATTTATTCATATTTCTTTCTATTTTTTAATTTAGTCCTATACTTTTAATATGATGATATTATTGTTTATTTTAGTCCCTAAAAATTATTTAACTCGAAATTGACCTCTATTTTTTTTCTATTTTTTATAATTTAGTCCAAAATTTTTAACATGATGATATTTTTGTTAATTTTAGTCCCTAAAAATTTATTTTAGCCAAATTTACCCTTATTTTTTTTAATTTAGTCTAATATTTTTAATATGATGATATTTTTGTTCATTTTAATCCTTAAAAATTATTTTAGCTGAATTTAATTAAGGAATTCAAAACATGAGTTTTTATACAGTTTGGAGTTGTGAATATTCGAATTTTCATATTGGATTAAACTGGGTCATGACTCAATTTCTTGATATTTTTTGCCCTCCAAATAAATTTGCAATCTTTTACCCATAAATTCTTGCACAGTCACGTTCAATTTTAATTTGAATTGTCTTAATTTTGATCACGTTATTAGGCCTTGCAAAAAGATCTGTTCATCACGTACATGATCTTGTATTTGTGCTTTAGTACTCGCATCAATACTTAAGGGAGTAATTTGACAATTAAACCTTTTGCTTTTTTCCCCTTTTCTGTTTCATAACAGATGACAAATGGTCCGACTCCGATAATTGATTATGAAACCGAAAAGGGAAAAAAGCCTGTGAGGCTATGATAGTATTTATTTAATTTTTTCCCATCTAAGCAAAATACCTAATGTTTTTTTTTTCAAAGATTTAACATCTCATCTCATTATGTTGTTGATTTTTTTTAGCATTTTTAATATAGTCCTATGAGGCTATGATAGTATTTATTTAATTTTAACCCTTAACAAACTTACACACGCCATATAAATAAAATTACTCGAACTCGAATCTCTTAAAAATAAGACTATCACTTTTTTACTTAAATCATTTCTTAGGTTTACGTTATTGTACTTTTAGTGTTTTACGATAACTGAGTTGAATCAATTAAACTTTATTTAAAAAAGAATCACAAGAATGATTAGGAGCCAGGAGGCCACAAACTTTATTTTATACAGTATTCAAATATATTCATGTTATTCATTATTAGTGAAACTCTCGGGTGCCATGATGAGATAATTTATAGATAGGTTATCATCTGGCCATTTAGCTTAGACGGTGAATGCATTGATTGAATAAATACTTAGCATTCAGATTTTTGGCATTGAATAAGAACTCATTGATTCTAGGGAATGCGCACAACAGAGGTATAGGTCCTAGCCATGTGTCACTCCAGAAGCGTATTCTTTGGCCGTCCCCAAGCGAGAATCGGATATTGGACATGAAGGTGTCTTTGAACTTGGAGAAGTTAGCAACAATGTTTCTCCAAATCCACGACTTATTAGATTCGTTGGCAGAATTGACAATGGATTATCCTCATATCTAGCTTCAATGATTCAACGCCAAAGGCTTTTAGGTTCCACTTCATACCTCCATATCCATTTTAGAAGAAACGCCTGATTTTTTAAGATGAGAACCATAAGGCCAAGACCCCCACAAGATTGTATAATTCTACTACGGATATGATTTCTTCAAACATCTCTTTTCTAGTGTTGGCCACATTAGGAGCATAGACGTTAATCAACAGACATCTTGAGTCTAACGGAATAATTTTCCCAATAACACTAATATAGCTATTCTTGACCACAGTTTGAGATGCTGAAGAGAAACCTAGATCCCAAATAGATAGTAGTCCTCCGACAAATCCAAGCTTACTCCATTTACAAACACACTAGCACTTTGAGGGAACTTCACTCCTACTAGACTTGCACAGTCCAATCTCTGTTTATTGGACGTTTCTTCATCAATCTTGATTACCTTACCCCATTTGCTAACTATGGAGCGGAAAACATAATCATTCCAAGCTAATAGATGTACATTTTCCAGGATTACCCACACTTTCAGTTTGTTGTTGGAGGAGAATTGGTCTAAAGTGTCAATATGACTTAAGGAGCGATTCCTTAAGATCCCAAAAAATCTGGATTTGTTCCTCCTCCTCAAATTGGACTATAACAAAGTAACTGGACCAAGTACTCACCTTGACCTTAAAAACCTCCGAGCAAAGCGCATTCTGAACAAAATTCGCATCGTACATGCCTTTCACCGTTCCGACTAGACAATATTTTAGCCATTCAATTTCCTTGGGGGATAAACTGAAGTGGAACGGTTCAGATACTGGCTGTTGAACCTTTTTCGTTGCCGTATTATTGCGATGTGTTGCTTGCTCCGTTATGTAATGCCTCCTTATAGGATCTCCCATCCGTCAACTTCACAGGGGGTCTAGGGGGAACTGTCACTACAAAAAAAATGTGTAATTGCTGATGGAACTTTTGAGGGAATTTGTGATAAAAATTGAATTTATTAACGAAATTTCTGAGGGAAGAGAGGGGTCAGTAAAAATTGGTCGAAACCTACATTTTCGAGGAAATAAAATAATCTGTCAGAATTTTACCGACGAAAATTCGTCAGAAAATTACTGACGAAAAATCTTAAATCCATCGGAAAATTATAAATAAAAAATACTTTATGTTTCTGACGACATACATCATCCGTCGGAATATTAAAAATATTAAAAAATATTTTTTAATTTTTGATGGATTAATCTATTCCGTCGGGAAATAAAATATTAATTTTTTTTAGAAAAAAAAGAGAAAAATTTTCTCAGGATCCAACCCAAAAAAATTTACATTCCCTCCAAAATTTTAATTAATGTACCAAAATTAATAATTAATATAATTCAACTTATTACATTAATTTAAAAAATTAAATAATAATAATAATAATAATAGTAGCAAGTTTATATTGTATTTTGGTAATGCTTTAAAAAGAAAATAATAACATACAATGAAAAATAAAATTCACCTTAGCAAATATCAAATATGGATTTACTACATATATTTCACAATTCAATAGTTCTAATAAACATAAATATATGGTAAAAAATAGTATAAAATATTATCATCGTTCACATACTATAAAATTTACAAGATATAATAAACATGAAAAATATAATATTCAATAATAAAAAAGAGAAAAATACAAAGTTTACATACTAAAAAATTGTTGTCATTTAAAAATTTTCAAGCAATCTACAAAATATAATAAAAGATGTTAGTGATTAAATAAAAAGAGTTATAATAAGCAAAGTGAATATTAAACAAAGTTACATTGAATAAAAATTAAAACTTACATTAATATTGATAAATGATAATAAAAGAAAAGATGAAATTAAGAGAAGAATTTTTTATGAGAAAAAAATGAGTTAACAAGAAGAGATGAAATGAAAAGAAAGAATTGAGAAAAGAATGAGTTTAAAAATGTTTAAATAGGAGAAAAAAAATTAGGGTAAAAAGTGAGTGGGTTTAAAATTTTATGTGTGAGTGTAGGGAAAGTAGAGACAGGGTGGAAAAAAGATTCTAAAATTTGTGACGGAAAATGTGGGTTTAAAATTTTATGTGTGAGTGGGTTTAAAATGTGGCTCTCCATGATGCACCCAATTGTAATAATGCGGAACAAATCCTTCAGTGATCACATGAATTTTAACCGTTTATGGATCTCGAAAAGTTGTATTTCTGCATTTAGGCTGATTACATGGCACCTAGTATATCCTCGATCCGCAAATCTAGGCTTACTTAGCGCAAATGTAATGAATTCCAACAGTGGTCACTCAAAATCGGGATTCACAATGTGACCATTTATTAGCTTATCAATATTGTACATCCAAGATCGATCCATGCTGAAGATCCAAATTTGTTTTTATAGTGTTATTAAATTAAGATACTTAAATCAGAACTTATGGTATTATTATCGTAAATTATATGAAAAATGTTTTATTTACTCTTAATACATATTACTATTTTTTATTTTTAGATAATACAAAAAGTATAACTTAGAAATTATTAAATCATGTTACATGCAATTAAGATACTTTTATTATTTGATATTTTTACTGTACAAATGTCATTTTTCATTGGTTGGTTTGGACACTGCACTTTTTATTATAACTTCATTTATTATCTCTTTATTTTCCAATAAAATCAACTAGTTAACTTTGAAAAAAATGATAAAACATATTGGTAAAATTCGAGCCTAACCTCAAAATCCTTCATGATTTCTAATTTGACCCAAAAATATAAGAGATCATAAAAAGACCTAAATTTTCATAAATCACAAAATGACCTAAAATGATAAACTGAAGTGGAACGGTTCAGATACTGGCCGTTGAACCTTTTCCGTTGCCCTATTATTGCGATGTGTTGCTTGCTCCGTTATGTTCTGAAAGTTGACTTTAGGTGTAAAAGCATGAGTCAGTAATGCCTCCTTATAGGATCTCCCATCCGTCAACTTCACAGGGGGTATAGGGGGAACTGTGTCATCTAGCTTCTTGCTGCTAACGGCCCGGTTTTCAACTTCCCGAGGGTCAACATTTCTGCACATGAACACCTTAATAATATGGATTAATATCCTATACACAGGCAGTGAAAACTGAAAGTTTTCACAAGCGCTTTAGTTTTAGGATATAGGGAGTTAGTTTAGGGTATATGATTTAAGAGTTTAGAATTTAGGGATAGTTCTTTCAATTTAAGGTTTGGGGTTATAATTTAGGGTTTATATGTTAGGGTTTAATTTTTAGGGTAATATGGTGAGGATTTTGGTTTTAAGCTATAAACCCTAAATTATAACCCTAAACCTTAAATTAAAACAAATATTCCTAAATTCTAACTCCCTACACTTTAACCCCTAAACCCTAAACCCTAAACTAACTCACTATACCCTAAAACTAAGGCGCTTGTGGAAACTTTCAGCTTTCACCGCCTGTGTATAGAATATTTATCCTAATAATATACCCATACATCTTCCTGTTATTACCAAGTTCTATCGCTTTTAGGGCTTCCTCACGGGTGGAGAAGCGAATAAAGGCGAAATTGTCATTCTTTTTAATTCTTCTCGAATTGTTATAGGCTATATAGATGTCAATAATCTTCCCATACTCAGTGAAAGCTTCCCACAATGACACTACAAAAAAAAATAATTTACTAACGGAAAAATTTCGACAACTTTAAAATCCGTCACAATTTATTGATGGAAATAAAATATTCCGTCACAATTTTTTCTTTGATTTTAATAAAAAAATTATAATTTAATTTGTGACAGAATAATAATTCTGTCGGAAACAATTAAAAATACCAATTTAATTTGTGATGGAACAATAATTCCGTCGGAAACGATTAAAATATCAATTTAATTTGTGATGGAACAATAATTCCGTCAAAAACTATTAAAAATATTAATATAATTTGTGATGGAACCATTGTTTCCATCGGAAACAATAAAAAATAAAATAAAGTACAAAAAAATTAATGTCTGACTCCACCTTTCTAATCCCCATCTACTTAATTTCCTTTCCAATGCAAATAACTATAACATTAATTAAAATTTTATTAATTACCCAACCCCCATCAAATAAACGGTAAAAAGAATTCAATTTAAACTCACTCCATCTTCTACAATTTAAACTCACTCCATCTTCTACAAATTGTCAACAAAGGAATGCAATGGATTTTACAAGAAAGTTTTGAAGAAATACCCAGAACCATTAGGATCATCACATTTTACAACTGAGGTAAGAGGAGTTTTTTAATATTTTACTGGAATTTTTATGTTCTCTTAATCTACTTCGGTTTTTCTACAATTATATATATTTGGTACCGTATAACTTGTAGAATACAAAGCAACTTGCATTCATTTTGTTAGTATAATAACATGATGATTGAAAGTATGCAATGTTTTTAATTATTTCTTTTAAAAAATTATTAAACACACACATATGGGATGGGATCAAGTTACATGGTGTAAAACTCATTTAGTTTTACACTAATCTTGGACCATTGGATGAGTGAAATGGATGGATAAGATTAACAATAAAAAATGTGAAGATTATCACTTGAGAAAAAAAAATAAGAAAATAATCCGAGTCATTAATTATCATCATCCAACGGTCTAAAAACTGTGTAAAAGTAATTGAGTTTTACACAGTGTAAGTTGATCCTAACCATATATATATATGAATGATATTATTGTGGCACAAATTATATTTTGAGAATACAAAACAACTTACATTTTGTTGTATAGATATAAAAAGAAACTGTTATGGTTGCTTTCATTTAAGCATGCTTTGTTGGAAAATATTGTCTTTCTAATTATTTTTAAATTTTGATTTTGATGTATTTTTATTTTTTGTGAACTTTAAATTTTCTATCGAATTTGTGAGTTGAGGTAAGTTTTAAGTGTTGTGCTTTGATTTCATGGGATTTTATTATTTTAAATAACTATTTTTTACCGTTATAATAAAAATAATATTTTAGAAGAATTATTTGTTGTATTCCAATTATTTTTAAATTTCAATTTTGATGTTTTTTATTTATATTTTGCAGAACTCTAATTTTTTTAACCGAATTTGTGAGTTGAGGTAAATTTTTTAATTTTATTTTAAAAATATAGTGCTATCAATTCATTAGCATTGACATTTTAATTAAAAAGTTTAGAATATATTAAAAGTAAATAAAATATTTCATATGTAATATATATTAATAATGTCATAAGTTCTATTTCTTGTTTTCTTTAGAAATATATTAAGAGTAAATAAAGAATTTTGCATGTAATATACAATAATAAAAACCATAAGTTATGTTTCTATTTTTTTAGAAGATTTAGAAAATAGTAATTAAAATTTACTATTTAAAAGTTTACTAATTTAAGTATTTTAATTTAATGATACAATAAAAATAGGCTTGGGCATTTAACATGGATCAATTTTGGATGTACAATATTGATAGGCTAATAATGGGTCACATTATTAATCTCGATTTTGAGCGACCACTGTTGGAATTTATTACATTTGCATTAAGTAAGCCTAGATTTACAGATCGAAGAAATATTAGGTGTCCATGTAACCGACCTAAATACAGAAATAAAAGTTTTCAAGATCTAGAAGCGGTTAAAGTTCATGTGATCACTGAAGGGTTTGTTCCGCATTATTATAATTGGGTGCATCATGGAGAGCCACGTTTTTCTCTCACTGGACATAGTCAATATGATTATTATAACTATATGGCGGGTTCTTGCACTGCATCTCTAGAGTATGCATATGATTCGTGTGGTAACCACCATGAACCTCCCGAGATAGATGTTTCTGGTCCTGAATTAAATGCATATATGACACAAGATGATCAACCACCAATTGCTTCGGCGCAAATGTTGTACAACAAACTTGGTGCTTCTTCTGAACCAATATGGCCCGGTAGCAATGAGTCCAAGTTATCAGTGGTTTCCGAATTAATACACTTGAAAGCACAATATAAGATTCCTAATGCATGTTATGATGACCTTTGTCGGATAATACATAAGTTAATACCTGAAGATAATGTCATGCCCAAGAACACGTATGAGACGAAGAAGTTAGTCCATGATATGAGTTTGCCGGTTTAAAAAATCCATTGTTGTATAAATGGTTGCATGATTTATTGGGGAGGTGATTCTGAATTGATCGAATGTAGGTTTTGTGGTCTTTCCCGGTACAAAGATAACGCTAGCGAAGGATCTAATAACAGAAAGGCATATAAAAAGATGTATTACTTCCCTTTAACTCCTCGGTTACAAAGGTTATATACCTCTGAAGTTACTGTTAAGCATATGAGGTGGCATGCTGAGCATCAGATTGATGAAGTCGGTCTCATGTGTCATCCTTCTGATTCTCTTGTTTGGAAACATTTTGATCAGGAGCATCCAACATTTTCGTACGAAACTCGTAATGTTAGGCTTGGGTTATGCACTGATGGTTTTTAACCATTTGGTCAATCTGGACAACAATATTCTCTATGGCCAGTTATAGTAACACCATACAATCTGCCTCCCTCTATGTGCATGAATTATGAGTTTATGTTTTTCACAATAATTGTGTCAGGTCCTAGAAATCCAAAATATAATATAGATGTATTCTTACAACCATTGATTGTCGAGTTGATATATTTGTGGGATGTAGGGGAGGTAACATATGATTTGTCAACCAAGTAGACTTTTCAGCTCCGTGCTGCCCTATTGTGGACTATCAATGACTTTCCTGCATATGGCATGTTGTTGGGTTGGAGTACAGCTGAGAGAACGGCTTGTCCATATTGTATGGAAGAATCCGAGGCATTTACTCTTCAACATGGTGGAAACCAATCTTGGTTTGATAATCATCGTAAATTTCTACCTCAAAATCATCATTTCAGAAAGAATACTACATCTTTCAAAAAAGGTAAAAAAGTTCTGAACAATGCCCCGCCAATTAAGTCTGGAAGGGAGATACTAAACGAGATTGATTATTGGGATTTTCTGAAAGTGACTGAGCTAGACGCAATAGAAATTAATGACCGATTATCTCAATTTTGTGGTTGGAAAAAACGCAGCATCTTTTGGGACCTACCGTATTGGTCTTCAAATTTGATCTGTCATAACATCGGTGTGATGCATGTGGAGAAAAATGTTTTTGAGAATATATTCAACACAATAATGAATGTTGAAAGGAATTCAAAGGACAATGCAAAATCTAGAGCGGACTTACAGTTTTATTGTGATCGACCTGAGTTGGCAAATCAAGATGGCTCTGGTAAATACCCAAAAGCATGTTACACGCTAGACAAACAAAGGCAGAAAATGTTATGTGATTGGGTTAAAGATTTAAAATTCTCCGATGGCTTTGCATCCAATATAGGTCAGTGCGTTGACATGAAAATGTTACAGCTATTTGAAATGAAAAGCCATGATTGTCATGTTTTCATGCAAAGGTTAATTCCTATAACTTTTCAAGAGCTATTACCAACAAATGTGTGGGAGGCATTGACAGAGCTAAGTATTTTTTTCAAGGACTTAACATTAACTGTAATCAAGGAGGCAGACATGAGAAGACTGGAAAAGGATATCCCAATTATTTTGTGTAAACTTGAGCGTTTTTTCTCTCCCAGTTTTTTTGATTCAATGGAGCATCTACCGATACACTGAACTTTTAGTTATTTAATTTAGTGTTTTGCGATAATTGAGTTGAATCAATTAAACTTTATTTAAAAAAAAAGTTAACTATACCACTGACCGCTGAACTAATTGGGAATTCTTATTTTGACCATTGTCGTTAAATACCTAACGATGGGACAGAACTGCCACGTGGCAGCTTACGAGAAATTTTTAAAATTACATATTTCGTCTATGTTATTTACTTATTAAATCAATTTGATCCTAATTTTATTTTAATTAAATAAAATTAATCACCCAATCAGATGATGACACATGTCATCACCCAATTGGGTTAATTTAACCAAATTTTAATTTATTTTATTTAATATATTTTCCCTCCAATTAGGTGGAGACATGTCACCACCTGGTGAAAAAAATTAATGAAGAATAAAGATTGGTGTTTTGGGGGTTTAAACTTGGGACTAAGGAGAGAAAAACCCCACGCCTTTACTACTAAGCCAAGCTATTCTTAGTGATATATTTTACACACTTTCATATTAATATCTTATACTTCAGTAAATGTTAGGGAAAAAAGAAGTAAAAATAGTTGAAAGGAGACTCGAACTTAGATCATTTGAGATGTGTATAATCACACAAACGTTCGATTTAATTTAAATCTAATTTTTTTAAATATTCGATTTAAAGTATTCGATTTAAATCAAATATTTAATATTCAAATATTTAAAAATAGAATTAATTTAAAGTATTCAATTTAAAAAAGTAATCTGTTTAATTCGAATATTAAAGTATTTGATATAAAAAAGTATTTGATTTAATATTTGAATCAATTTAAAGTATTTGATTTAATATTCGAATCGATTTAAAGTATTTGATTTAATATTTGAATCGATTTAAAGTATTTAAAAATCAAATTAATTTAAAGTATTCAAATTAATTTAAAGTATTCAATTTAATATTCGAATTAATTTAAAGTATTCAATTTAAAAAATATTCGATTTAAAAGAAAAGAAATTTGATTTAAAAAAGTATTCGATTTAATTTATAAATATTAAATATTCGAATACTTTTTAAATCAAATTTCTTTTCTTTTAAATAGAATATTTTTTAAATCGAATATTTAATATTTTATGAAATATTCGATTTAATTCAAAAAGAAAAAATATTTGAATACTTTAAATCAAATATTTTTTTAAAATAGAATATTTAATATTTTTAGATTTAAATTA